>CM035156.1:90283706-90883706 GCA_020205615.1 Panax quinquefolius | reverse complement strand
ATGCCAATATAGTTATAGGCATAATGAATCCTAATATATATGCTTGCATGGTCATAACGTACTTTACTCATTACTTGATGACATTAGCTTCCTCATTCTAACTTTCTTTGAATTTTTACACTAAGTCAACTTAGTATCTACAAGGCATCTTAACACATAACTCTTATGCATTTGCAACATATATTAAAGCCACATATACATGTTCAAATGTTCAGAACTTACTAGATAAAAGTCTTGGTCAAGTTCACTTTGAAAAGTGTTAAGTTTCTTACATTCAGAATAGTCTTAACTTCCAATCACGTATGCTAGTATGCTTAATCACTTTAATCTCACATTTCATGTCAATATAAACCATATTATCATGTTCATAAAGTCAAAATGCTCACATGATGTGTTCGTGACAAAGTTCACTTTTGAAACTACAATTTCATTTCAAGACCACAAGTATTGTGTCCATTGTAGGTACTAACATTGTTATACTTGTTCATATTACATGCATATGCTTATGTGTGTGTGCTACAACAGTTTACATACTTGTTCTAACCAGGTGCCAGCAAGTTAACACGAACAGAAACATAACAGAACACACAAGACACAGTGTAGATCAAGAAATGCTATTGGCCAGCTGTGATGTAAAATTGGTGTAATCACAGCAGTTGTCGGCCAGAGATGTACATATCGCTCGCTTCCTTGCTAGATTCAAAGAACCCATCACACAAATTCCTTATGAAAATTGTTTCTAGCTTAACCCAACACATTTAGAAGCTTGTATAGCACTAAGCAACATAACCCAAATCAAATATCAACTAATACATGCTTAATTCAAAGAATCAATTCACTAAGAAATTTATTAAAAATGATGAATAGGAATGGAAGTTATACCTCTGTAAATCAATTCAGTTGCAATATAATAATTTACTCACTCTTTATAAGCTCCTTAGCAACTAATTCTCAGCAATTTAAATAAGGAAAGGTGAGGGTCTTATTTATAGAAAAATGGTTATATGGATAATGTAATTACCTCCCAAATCAAACCAAAGGATTTTAAGAATGTATAATGGTTAAGAGATATTTGGTGAGAGTTGGTGATTTTACTCATTAATCCCACTCCCCATCCACTTATTGCTCTAGGTTTGTTGAATTTGAGATGAAGATAGGTTAGCTAGCTTTTCGCGTTGGAATAATGAATTGGGCTCTTATTACGGGACGAGAGAAAAACCTAAGTACTTGCACAAAATGTAATACTAACACAACATTTGGTTTATACTATACACATAATATATACTTTGGTTGTATAATATGTATACACAATTCATTTTATATAACATAGGTTATAATGATTTAAAGGGCATACAATGTATTCCCTAATTACAAGGTATCAAGTAGTGCACATACATATAATCCATGTACATTTTCTATTACTACAAAATAAAATTGTGCATTGCTTATTATTTATTACCATGACTGTTATTATCATAATAACTTAATGAGATCATTATTAATTTAACAATTGATCTTATTATATGTCAATAAGGTATACATTAATTTTTACCCACACACTTCATATCATATAACAATATTATTATGCAACTCACATGAATGCAAATAACTCTTACTATATAGTCTATATATATAATATATAGACATATTAATGTGCCACCTTTGTGACGCCTCCAAAATAGGTATACATCACCCATCTTGAGTCGCTAAAACATGGTACAGAATACAAATACAATCTTTAATATACAACAAGAGAGTCATGAGTTTTAATACAAAATCATCTTCTAGATAATATCCACTCTCAAAATAAGTCCTCATTACATTTATTGTCACACTATTTAACAGAATAGTGAGGACTACTAATACTATCATCTGGATCGTCACTCCGTTCCCCGACTAGTCCCGTTTACGTTCTCATTTCCTGAAGAGAATAGTGAAAGAAAGGGTGAGCTCAACTAGCTCAGTAAGAAATATTATGACTAAGATAATGCAGAATAAATTATCATTATTCTTCAACAATGTTAAACTGATAAAATACAATTGACATCAAGTTTAACTGCAGAGGAACAAGAAATCCATTAAAAGAGTCAAGTAGAGAATAAAATCTATTATCTTTTAGAATTTAAAAGGTTTTTTATCACTTTTATCGCTGGGACTCAGCTTAATAAATAATCCACATCATCCCTGCACTACGACCAATGACTAGTATCACAACCACAAATTATCCGTGCACTACGGGCCAAGGATATTCGTGTATTCATCAATGGTCATGATCATGCCAACAACTGTCCATCAATGCACTACGGGCCAATAAGAACTTTTACCACATCATTTGTAATATTACGGTCATGATTACACCGAATAATCCCTAGTCATAATCAAACCAAGTCCATCTATGCACTACATGCCAC
This sequence comes from Panax quinquefolius, assembly GCA_020205615.1. Lineage (NCBI taxonomy): Eukaryota > Viridiplantae > Streptophyta > Magnoliopsida > Apiales > Araliaceae > Panax > Panax quinquefolius. The sequence goes on along the minus strand of CM035156.1, from coordinate 90,881,295 downwards.
AGATGACTTTAAAAAAAATATAAACATGAGGATGATGACAATGATATAAGAATTCAATAAAACAAGTTCAAGAATTAAGTTATCCAGGAACTAACAATGTCCAAATTGTCAACATGATACTTCTTTGTAGAGTAAAATTCAAGAATGCTCAGAAGAATATTTCCATGAAAAGATACTGGATGAAGTGCAAATATCAAGGATATTCCATTAATTTCATGGAGTATAGAAGTCAAAACTTTAACCAACTGAGTATAATAAAGAATGGAATAACAAAAGAAATTACCAAGCATGTGATAGACCGCACAGGCAGGTTATTCCAACAGAATAATAAATAACGGAACCAGGTCCGACGTTAAAATGCACAGACAGGATATTCCAATAGAATAATAAAAGAGGCGGAACCAGTCCCACAGAAAACCACATGTATGAGGATATTCCAATGTAATAATAAAGAATGGAATAATGTAAGAATTTCACCAAGTATATAGCAGGCAGCCGGCAGATCTGAGTTATTCCAACAGAATAATAAATAAAGGAATAACAAAAGTTCTCTTCATGAATACAGAAGAAATAATACCCCTTACCTTAAAAGGAAGAGTACTGGATAGGAGTAGTGAAGTAGCAGAACACTTTTCTTCTTTCTCTCTATAATTTTCTCTCTCTAGAGTTTCAGCGAATTCGTAAGAAATAATGAAGGAATGAGCTTCAATTTATAGGAGAATTGAAGGATACTTATTCAAATTCAAGTGTGCACTAGAATGATTTCACGGATGAATTATTTAGTAGTGGTGTGTGAATGCTAGGCCATGAATTTCAAAGCATTATCAGTAAAGAACAAAACAAGGTGCCATAATACATATATATATATATATATAATTGATCACATGATATAATCACACACCCACACAATTATTATATATATAACAACATATAATAATAATAAACTTTCCACACCACCCGTGGCTAGACTTTCTTCTCCCATCCATTTCAATACTCCACCAAAATCCACTAACATATATATATATATATATATATATATATATATATATATATATATATATATAATACTTCCCTCCTTTCCAACACAAGACATCAACCTAACTAGTGGCCACACCTTTTATTATATAAAATAATTTTCTACCAATTATTTTGAAAAATGGGTAAATGGGGGTCCACAAATACCACAATTACTTCATAAAAATCTCCACAATATTTTCAACAACATTTATCACCATTATTATAATTCACAATATTAATCGACCAGGTCGTTCCCAGGAAAGAGGGGGCTTTCCAATAAGGATTTCTTCCTATTGGCGCGTAATTAGGTGACCAAACCTCTCTTTGACAGACTTCTAGACATCGTTAATATTGCAAATAATAATATTCATAACTCTGTCATCTCAATTATTGATTTAATAATATATAAATTATCGACAATAATTGAATAAAATAACGTGAGATACTATGCAACAATTACTATAACAATAATTGAACAAAACTAAGTGACTTCTCACGTAAGCATCAATAATCAATACTGTGTGCTACTATGCAACCACGCGTATTCCTGTACTTTTAACACCGGGTGTTTCAACAGTTAACGATAAAACTTCCGCTGTTATTTTCATAAAATATTTTTTGTCGTTTTCTTAATACAATAATAATTCCGTTGTGGGGTGCACCAATGATTGTGCCATCGTACGAATATTCCCTGCTCAAATGAATATTCCCTGACCAATCGAATATTATACAACAACTTGTGTACTTTTTAAAATTTATAAATATTACCCACAATTATAACATTATATCAAATTCGTTCCATAATATTCAAAAATGATAATTATAGAAAAATTCATCTTTATTCATAAAGGTTGGGGTCTTACAACCTTGTACAATATAAAAATCTAGTTAACTACCATATAATAAAGGTTTACTATATTGCATGCTTGCACAAATTAATCAAGTAAATATATAATCATATTATATTTATTAATCTCCTACTCATTTATTATTACTCAACACATTATCAATTAATTACTCACAATTGCAATTAATCAATATGTTCAAATCTTGCCACCATATTCAAATAGATTGAATATTTAATTACTAAGAATCCTAACAATTCTTTGATATCAAACTCTTAGGGTTAGTCCACTAATTTAAACAACTATTACTGACTCCCTTTAATCATTTCATAAATTCAAATAACCACATAAGGTTTAAATAGACTCACAAAACTAACTCATTAAAAATTAAATTACATATTTAATTAATAAGGAGTTTAAAAAAATCACGGTCATTACATCCCTCCCCCCTTAAAAATTTCATTCTCAGAATTGTAGAAATAAGGTTACTCAAATAAAAACAGATAATTCGCTCTCATTTTCTCTTCTGGTTCCCACGTAGCTTCTTCAACTGCGTGATTCCTCCAGAGAATCTTAACGGAATGGATAATTTTATTCCTCAGCTTCTGTTCCTTCCTATCTAGTATCTGGATAGGAACTTCCTCGTATGATAAGTTTTTCTCGACTTGGTTTGGTTCATAGGAGATAACATGCTTGTAGTCTGGTTTATACGGCCGTAATACTGACACATGAAACACGTTGTGAATGTGCTCATGTTCAGGAGGTAACGCTACCTCGTACGCCACTTCACCGACTCGCCTCAGAATCTCGAACGATCATATGAACCTAGGGCTCAACTTGCCCATCTTCCCAAAATGAATCTTCCATTTTCAGGGAGATACTTTCAGAAATACATAGCTTCCTAATTCAAAATCTCTCTTCTTGCGATGTAGGTCAGCATATTTCTTCTGGCGATCTTGAGCTGCTACTAGTCAAGCTCTTATCACCCTGATGATCTCCATCGTCTGTTGTACCAACTCTGGTCCCAACTGTCGACGTTCTCCAACTTCATCCCAGCATAAGGGCGTTCTACATTTCCTCCTATGCAGTGCTTCGTATGGCGGCATTCCAATACTTGCGTGATAACTATTATTATATGCGAACTTTACTAATGGAAGATGATCCTCCCAACTACCCTTGAAGTCCATCACACAAGCTCGGAGCATGTCTTCAAGTGTTTGAATTGTTCTCTCGCTTTGCCCATCGGTTTGCGGATGATACGCGGTACTCATTCGTAGTTGTGTCCCCATTCTTTCTTAAAGACTCTTCCAGAAGTTTGATGTGAATTGCGGATCTCTATCTGATACAATAGATACTGGCACCCCATGCCTCAAGATAATTTCCTTGACATACAATTTGGCTAACTGGTCCAAACTAAACTTAATCTTAATCGGCAAAAAGTGAGCTGACTTAGTAAGACGATCTACTATCACCCATATGGCGTCGTGCCCTTTCTGCGTTACCGGAAGCCCCACCACAAAGTCCATTGTGATGTGCTCCCATTTCCATTATGGAATTTCTAATGGTTGTAATAACCCGCTTGGTCGTTGGTGCTCTGCCTTGACTCTCTAATAAGTTAGACATCTACTTACGCATTCCGCAACCTCTCTCTTCATGTTTGGCCACCAAAAGTGGTGACGCAAATCTTGGTACATCTTCGTGCTTCCTCGGTGTATCAAGTATCTCGTACTGTACGCTTCTTCCAAAATCTCCTCTCTCGATTCTGGTACTAACGGTACCCAAACTCATCTTTTAAATCTTAGCAGTCCAGTGCCATCAATCTTAAATTAAAATTCATCACCTTCAGTCAATCGCCTCTTGATGTTATTGCAATCTTCATCTTTTTCTTGTGCCTCTTTAACCTTATCCAATAAAATCGGACTCGTTGTCACTGTAAATAATTGTTCATTGGTCTCCATCGGATACTTAATCTCCAAGTCTAGTCATACGAAATCTTTGACCAATTCTTCTGCAATGGTTAACTTCAATAACTTCTCTCTGCCTTTTCTGCTCAAGGCATCTACCACTACATTTTCTTTGCCTGGATGGTATAGAATCTTACAATCATAATCTTTGATCAATTCTAGCCATCGGCGCTGCCTCATGTTTAAGTCTTTCTGTGTGAAGATATACTTCAGACTCTTGTGGTTCGTATATATCTCACAGTTCTCACCATACAAATAATGCCTCCAAATCTTCAAGGCAAAAACTACTGCTGCTAACTCTAGGTCATGAGTCGGATATCCCTTCTCATAATCTTTTAGCTGATGTGAAGTGTACGCAATAACCCTATCGTGTTGCATCAGTACACAACCAAGACCCTTGTGTGACGCATCACTATACACTATAAATCCTCTTGTGTTGTCTGGTAAAGCTAACACATGTGCTTAACTAAGCCTCTTCTTCAATTCTAGGAAACTTTCTTCACACTTCTCCGCCCAAACGAACTTAACAGTTTTTCTGGTAAGATTGGTCAATGGCGATGCTAATTTCAAAAAATCCTGAATAAATCTTCGATAATATCCTGCCAATTCTAAGAAACCCATAATTTCAGTTGGCGTCTTCAGCTGTTCCCAATTGATAATCGCTTCTACCTTCGCTGGAGCCAGTGAAACACCATTCTTGTCGATAACGTGCCCTAAAAACTGCACTCTCTGCAACCAAAACTCACACTTGGAGAATTTTGCATACAACTTCTCCCTCTTTAATGTCTCCAACACTATCCGAAGATGCTCGACGTGTTCTTCCTCCGTCTTTGAATACACTAGAATGTCATCGATGAATACGACAACAAACTTGTGACGCCCCCTAAATAGGTATACATCACCCATCTTGAGTCGCCAAATACATGGTACAAAATTCAAATACAACTTAATTATACAATAGTCATGTAAAATACGACAAAACATAATCTAAGAGTTTTAATAAGAATATTGTCATCTAGACAATATCCACACTCAATGGAGTCCTCATTACATTTATTGTCACACTATTTAATAGAATAGTGAGGACTACTAATGCTATCATCTGGAACGTCACTCCGTTCCCCGACTAGTCCCGGCTACGTTTTCATTTCCTAAAGAGAACAGTGAAAGAAAGGGTGAGCTCAACTAGCCCAGTAAGAAATATTATGACTAAGATAATGCAGAAAAAATTATCATTAGTCTTCAACAATGTTAAACTAATAAAATACAATAGACATCAAGTTTAACTGCAGCGGAATAAGCAATCCATTAGAAGAGTCAAGTAGAGCATGATATCTACTATCTTCTATGATTTAAAATGTTTTCATCAATTTTTATCGCTGAGACTCAGCTTAATATATAAACCACATCATCGAGTCATCCTTGCACTATGGGCCAAGGATATTCATTAAATCATCAATGGTCATGACTATACCGAATAATCCCTAGTCAAAATCATACCAAAAACTCCGCCCATCAATGCACTACAAAGCTCATCGAGGACTTTTACCACATCATTTATAACATTACAGGTCATGATTATACCGAATAATCGCTGGTCATAATCATACCAAGTTCATCTATGCACGTAAGCCAAAGATGACTTTAATCACAATATAAGAATGAGGATGATGACAATGACATAATAATTCAATAAAACAAGTTCAAGAATAAATTTTAAAGATTTATAAGTTAATTTATCTTGAAATCAATTACGTCCAAATTGTCAACATGATACTACTTTGTGGAGTAAAATTTAAGAATGCTCAGAAGAATATTTCCATGTAAAGATACTGGATGAAGCGCAAATATCCAGGATATTCTACTAATTTCATGGAGTGTAGAAGGCAAAACTTTAACCAAATGAGTATCATAGAATATATGAAACTACAAATGGATTTTCACCCACCATGCTGTAATCCACGTAGACAGATCATTTCCACAATTTAAAAAGGAATGAATACGAAGGATCAATCACCATGCATGTGATAATCCACATAGACAGGTTATTCAAATAGAATAATCAAGAATGGAACCAGGTCATGAGTAATCCGCACAGACAGGATATTCCAACAGAATAATAAAGAATGGAACCAGGTCTAGCGTAATCCGCACGCATGAGGATATTCCAACGAGTAATAATAAAGAATGGAATAACAAAGAATTCACCATGCATGTGATGACCTTGATGATAGGTTATTCTAATGTAATAATAAATAATGGAACCAGTCTCAGTATAATCCTCACATGCATGTGATATTCCATAGAATAATAAAGAATGGAACCAGTTCACTGAATTCATGCCTAATCCGCATGCATGTGATATTCCAATGTAATAATAAAGAATGGAATAACAGAAGAATTTCACCATGTATGCGGTACTTCGCATAGACAGGTTATTCCAACATAGTAATAAAGAATGGAATAACAGAAGATCTCCTCATGAATACTAAAGAAATAATACCACTTACCTTAGAAAGAAACTGGATACTGGAGTAGAGAGGTAGCAGACTTCTCTTCTTCTTTCTTTCTATAATTTCTCTCTATAATAATTGCTCAATAGCTTTAGCGAATTGGTGAGAAATGAATGAAGAATGAGCTTCTATTTATAGAAAAATATAGTTTCGATAATTGCACGTTTTGGGGCTCGAAATATTACAGTATAATACCTTCCTCTTTTCTTCATTTTTAATTTAGTCCCGCAAGTATTATCAAACTTGCACCACCTCCCCTAATAGTAAATAATGTGAATCAATAGTTCAATCATGTGAATCAATAGTTATAATCATGTGAAAATACGAATTACAGTATAGTACCTACATCTATACCTCCATTTTTAACTTAGTCATGCAAGTATTCTCAATCTTGCACCAACTCTCCTAATAGTACAAGAATGTGAATCAATAGTACACACATATAAACAAATAGTTATAATCATGTGAATTAATAGCAATTAATTGCTCATTTATCCGATTAATTACCTGACTGGTCAGTATAACTTCCAGACATCAATTAATATAAAAAAAAATGTCGATTTCCACTAACACTAATAATTCTAACACAATGGAACTATCAATTTCATCTTTAATGAACACGAACACACGAACTTATTCATCATTAATATTATAACTCACAATATTTAACAACCAGGTCGTTCCCAAGAAAGAGGGGGCTTTCTGATAAGGATTTCTCCTTATTGGCGCGTAATTAGATGACCAAACCTCTCCTTGACAGAACCTCTAGACATTGTAAATATTGTAATTTAATAATATGAATAATTTTGTCGTCTCAATTATTGATTTAATAATATATCATATAATGCGGATGATACTGTGACAATAATCGAATCAATAATATGAGAGATATGATGCAGCAATTACTGTAGCAATAATTTAGTATAACTGAGTGACTTCTCACGTAAGCATCAATAATCAATACCGTGTGCTACTATGCAACCAGGCCCATTACTTTACTTTTACTGCCGGGTAGTTCAAAAGTTTAACGGTAAAACTTTCGCCGTTATTTTTATAAAAAGATAATTATGTCGTTTTCTAACTACAACAATACTTCCGTTCTGGGGTCCACCAATGATTGTGATGTCATACGAATATTCCCTGTTAAATGAATATTCCCCGACCAATAGAATATTATATAACCACTTTCTTACTTTGAAAAATTTGTAAATATTACCCACAACTATAACATTATATCAAATCCACACCATAATATTCAAAAATATATTTCGAGAAAAATTAATCTTTATTCATAAAAGTTGGGGTCTTACAACCTCCCCTTCTTATGAAATTCCATCCTCGAACTTAGGGTACGTACCTGGTATATCGAAGAGGTGAAGATATCTTGACTTCATCTCAGATTCTAACTCCCAGGTCATTTCTTCCACATCGTGGTTCCTCCACAAAACTTTAACTTGAGGTATAGCCTTGGAGCATAGAATATGATCCTTCTTATCCAAGATTTTAACAGGTAACTCTTCATACGTTAAATCTTCCTCTATCTCGCCTGGTTCTAATTCAATAATGTGGTTTAGGTCTTTCACATAGTTACGTAACATAGATATATAGAAAACGTTATGAACATGAGACATACTTGGCGGTAAGGCGAGTCTATAGGCCACAGTTCCTACTCGTTCGAGGATTATAAATGGGCCAATAAATCTAGGATTAAGCTTTCCTCTCTTTCCAAATCTTGTAACTCCTTTCCATGGAGCAACATGTAACAACACATGATCTCCAATATTGAATTCCACGTCCTTTCGATGAAGATCAGCATAACTCTTTTGTCGATCTTGTGAGGTTTTTATACGTTGTCGTATTGTTTGAATCTTTTCCGTATTCATATGTAACAACTCCGGTCCTAACAACGTTGCTTCACCCACCTCATCCTAGCATACTGGAGAACGACACTTTCTTCTATACAACGCCTCAAATGGAGCCATGCCAATACTTGCTTGATAACTATTGTTGTAGGAAAACTCCAACAATGGTAAGAACTTGTCCCAACTTCCCTTGAAGTCAAGGATACAGAGTCTTAATAAATCTTCTATGAGTTTAAATATTCCTTTCTGATTGCCCATCCGTTTGAGGATGATATGCCGAACTAAATCGTAAATCCGTGCCCATAGCTTTTTGTAAACTAACCCAAAATCTTGAAGTGAATCTTGGGTCTCAATCAGAAACTATGGATACTGGCATACCATGCAATCTTATAATCTCATTTATATACATACTAGCTAGACATTCAAGTGTATAAGTTTCTCGTATCAGTAAGAAATGAGCAGACTTGGTCAATCTATCAACAATGACCCAAATCGCATCTATGACTTGAGAAACCTTGGGAAGACCAGTAACAAAATCCATGGTAATGTGCTCCCACTTCAATTCTGGAATTTCAAGTGGTTGTAATTGACCTTTTGGCACTTGATGCTCCGCCTTTACTTGTTGACAAGTTAGACACCTTGAGATAAACCCGGCTATCTCTCTCTTCATATTGCTCCACCAAAATATATGTCGAATATCACGATACATTTTGGTACTCCCATGATGGATTATAAACGGTGTGTTGTGCACCTTCATCATGATTTTATACTTCAAGTTAGAGTCGTTAGGAACACAAGGTCTGGAGTTGACTCGAAGTATTCCTTCTTCATCGATTCTTGCTTCCGGAATAGCACCTTCTTGCACTTTCTTCTTCATATGCATCAGCTCCAGGTCTGTAATTTGAGCAGTTTTAACTTTATCGATTAAAGTCGGTTCTACTGGTATATTCACCATCATCACATGGTTCCCTGGAGTCTTTAACTCTATCTCCATCCTTCGTAAGTCATACAAAAAGGGTCTTTGTGTTGACAATATTGCACTCGTACCCACATATGATCTTCTACTCAATGTGTCAGCTACTACATTCGTTTTTCCAAGATGGTATTGGATGGTATGATCATAATCTTTCAACAACTCAATCCATCGCCATTGCCGCATGTTGAGTTCCTTTTTAGTGAAGAAATATTTGAGGCTTTTATGATCCGTGATAGATCTCCACCTCTCTCTCCATACTGTGTAATGCCTCCAAATCTTAAGCTTAAAAATGATCACGCTAACTCTAGATCATGAGTAGGATAATTCCTCTCATATTCTTTGAGTTGTCGAGAGGCATAGGCTATGACTTTCCCATGTTGCATGAGAACACATCCTAACCCTTTGCCTGAAGCATCACTTTGAGATGACAAATCCCTCCGAGCCAGATGGTATTGTTAGAATAGGTGCTAAAATGAGTCTCCTCTTGAGTTCTTGAAAACTCTTTTCACATTCGTCACTCCAACCGAATTTTGTATCTTTTCAAGTCAGCTGAGTTAATGGAGTAGCGATTCCAGAAAACCCTTCTACGAATCTCCGATAATAACCAGCTAAGCCGAGAAAGCAACGTACTTCGGTCACTGACTTAGGTTGCTCCCAGCTTTGAATTGCTTCAATCTTTGTCGGGTTAACAAATATTCCATGATTTGATATCACGTGCCCAAGGAATGCAACTTCCTCAAGCCAGAACTCACATTTCTTTAACTTGGCATAAAGCTTGTTTTCACGAAGCTTTTGGAGTATCAGCCTCAAGTGTTGCTCATGGTCTTCACGAGTTTTGGAGTATATGAGGATGTCATCAATAAAGACGACCACAAAGTGATCCAAATATTCCTTGAATACTTGGTTCATCATATCCATGAAGGCAGTAGGAGCATTAGTCAATCCAAAAGACATGACTAGGAATTCATAATGCCCGTACCGAGTTCTGAATGCAGTCTTTGTAATGTCATCAGTTTTAATCTTTAACTGATGATATCCGAAACGAAGATCAATCTTTGAAAAGAATTTGGCTCCTTGCAACTGGTCAAACAGGTCATCAATGCTAGGAAACGGGTACCTATTTTTGATAGTGACATGATTCAACTCCTGATAATCAATACAAAGTCGCATACTTCCATCTTTCTTCTTTACGAATAGAGCAGGAGCACCCAAAGGAGACGTACTAGGATGAATGAAACCGATGTCTAACAATTCCTGTAGTTGGGTTTTTAACTCTTGAAGTTCCATAGGAGCCATTCGATATGGGGCTTTGGAAATGGATTTTGTACAGGATTCAAGGTCGATACAAAATTTAATTTCATGCTCTAGGGGTAGGCCAGGAAGTTCTTCAAGGAATACGTCAGGAAATTTATTAACAATAGAAATATCATTCAAATCTGACGTATCTTTATTTTAATCCGTGACATGGGCTAAGAAAGTTTGACATCCGTTTTTCAATAAACGAATAGCTTTATGACTTGATATGATAGTGATTGATTTTAGTGGTTTGGTTGCTTGAATACGCATAATAGGTTGGTTAGGAATATGAAAGCTAACAACCTTACAAAAAAAATCAATTTTAGCATGATGAGTAGTTAACCAATCAACCCCTAAAATCACATCAAATGCAAGTATTTTCAAAGAAATAAGATCGATAGGTAACGTGCGGTTACCGATTTGAATCAAACAAGACTTATAAACCGTGGATGTAATGAAGGTTTCTCCCAACGGAGTTTCAACAGATAAGCCAAAGTCTAATTTCTCCGGAGTTAAATTTAAACGTTGAGCGCAAGTAGGAGAAATAAAGGAATGGGTAGAACCGGTATCAAATAAAGTATAAACTTCGCTAGAGTTTATGATTAGCTTACCCGTGATCACCTCATTCGGATTCTTGCTTTTTGGGAGGTTACGACAAACGCTCTCCCTTGAACTACCGATTTTGTCTTGTCTGGGACACCCTTTGATGCCTCCATCCCAGCTGGACTTGACTTTGGTGCATGACAAAATTGGGCTAGGTGACCTTCTTTTCTATAATTATAACACACTTTGGACTACATCGTGTAGTTTGGACTTATGTGTCCTTCCCCTCCACATTTGTAACATACGACCGGTGCTCGTTCTCCTTCCTTAACAACAGGTGCTGGTGCTGACGTCTTTCCATCCTTGTTGAATATCCTCTTCTTGAAATATCCACTCTTATTGTCATGGCCATGATTACCACCGAAGTGATTATCATTTCTAGCATGTTGATTTCCTCCACGTTTGTTGTCACCGCTTCGATGACTGCTACCACCGAAATTATCGACTTGTCGGTTGCTCTCTCTTTGTTGGGTTGACTCATTATCGCGCTCCAATAACTGAGCCATATTCACAACATCTGAATAGAAACATAGTTTGTGAGAAATTAGGTATTAACGTATCTCGGGTTTCAAACCTCTTAGAAACATCCGCGTTAATCTCTCCTCATTATCAAGTTAGACGCAAACCGAAATAACTCGGCAAACTTAGCTTCGTATTGCGCCACGATCATATTGTTTTGCTCAAGCTTGATGAACTCTACATCCTTCATGTGACGAATACTTTTTGGAAAGTACTTGTCATTGAACAGCTCTTGGAACTTCTCCCAAGACATTTTATGTGCGGCAAGTTGAGTACGCTTTACAGATTCCCACCAGTAATCTGCCTCCCGCTCGCAACATAAAGGTGGCAAAGGGAATCTTTTGCTCCTCGGAGCATGCCAAGACATCAAATATCTTGTTGATCTGCTTTATCCACGTCTCTACCTTAAGTGGTTTTGGCTCTCCAAAAAACTCTGGTGGTCCCAGCTCCTTGAACTGCTTAGCGGTGACTATCCGAGAGTTGTCAGTATTTCCACCTACATTTTGGACAGGAGCCGCTTTCGCCTGATGTTCCATGAATTGCATAAAGCCTCTGAATATTCCATCGTTCACCATTTCATCGGTGTTATTATTTACATGAGGATTATTGTCTTCTTGTTCCACATTATCCTGGGCATTAATCTATGGTGACTCAACGGTCTCATGGGCTTCATTGTTTATCTCAACATTTTCGGATGCCATTTTCAAATACTACCACAAAACAATGGTTAATTAACATATCACATATTATCCATATACTCTGACCGACCAATTAAATACCAAATAAACTTAGGTAGGTCATACTAGCGAAGAAATTCCTCGTCTCTTCCCTCCTAGTTATTGTCTCCCATCTCAGCCAGGGATCATATCCCTAAGCTTTGATACCAACTGTGACGCCCCCAAAATAGGTATACATCACCCATCTTGAGTCGCCAAATACATGGTACAAAATTCAAATACAACTTAATTATACAATAGTCATGTAAAATACGACAAAACATAATCTAAGAGTTTCAATAAGAATATTGTCATCTAGACAATATCCACACTCAATGGAGTCCTCATTACATTTATTGTCACACCATTTAATAGAATAGTGAGGACTACTAATGCTATCATCTGGACCGTCACTCCGTTCCCCGACTAGTCCCGGCTACGTTCTCATTTCCTGAAGAGAACAGAAAAAGAAAGGGTGAGCTCAAATAGCCCAAGAAGAAATATTATGACTAAGATAATGCGTAATAAATTATCATTAGTCTTCAAACAATGTTAAACCGATAAAATATAATAGACATCAAGTTTAGCTCAACAATGAATAAGCAATCCATTAGAATAGTCAAGTAGAGCATGATATCTACTATATTCTATGATTTAAAATGTTTTCATCAATTTTTATCGCTGAGACTCGGCTTAATAAATAAACCACATCATCGAGTCATCCCTGCACTATGGGCCAAGGATATTCATTAAATCATCAATGGTCATGAATATACCGAATAATCCCTAGTCAAAATCATACCAAAAACTGTCCATCAATGCACTACAGGCTACTGAGGACTTTTACCACATCATTTATAACATTACAGATCATGATTATACCGAATAATCCCTGGTAATAATCATACCAAGTCCATCTATGCACGTAAACCAAAGATGACTTTCATCACAATATAAGCATGAGGATGATGACAATGACATAATAATTCAATAAAACATGTTCAAGAATAAATTTTAAAGATTTATAAGTTAATTTATCTTAAAATCAATTATGTCTAAAATATCAACATGATACTACTTTGTGGAGTAAAATTTAAGAATGCTCAAAAGAATATTTCCATGAAAAGATACCGGATGAATCGCAAATATCCAGGATATTTTTCTAATTTCATGGAGTATAGAAGCCAAAACTTTAACCAAATGAGTATCATAGAATATATGAAACTTCAAATGGATTTTCACCCGCCATGTGATAATCCACATAGACAGATCATTTCCACAATTTAATAGGGATTGAATATGAAGGATCATTCACCATGCATGTGATAATCCACATAGACAGCTTATTCCAATAGAATAATAAAGAATGGAACCAGGTCAAGTGTAATCTGCACAGTCAGGATATTCCAACAAAATAATAAAGAATGGAACCAGGTCTAGCGTAATCCGCACAAACAGGATATTCCAACAGAATAATAAAGATTGGAATAACAAATAATTCACCATGCATTCGATAGACTGCACAGACAGGTTATTGTTAGGTTTGTAATATTCATGAACGCAATCAAATTGCAAAAATAAGCGGAAACGTGTAAAAATCAGAGTTTTAAAATTTTACAAACCATATACCCGGATCACCCTTTATGCACAATTATTAATTAAACGAAAAGATAAAGAATAAAATCATACCTTTGAAGATCGAGCTTCCTCAGGTACAAGTTCACCTCCAAATCCTTTCGCGTTCAACTTGAATTCACCGGGTTTGGTTCCTTCCTTTGATCAACGTTAGCCACCCAAGTGTTTGGCCTCTAGAGGTGATCCACCAAGGAAGAAGAAGGATTCAAGAAGATGGGTGGTTGGCTAAACCCTAGTTTTTCTATCTCTATAGAAAAGGAGCGTACTCTCCAACCATTGGAATTATAACGTAGTTTTGATATCTGATATAAGACTCCTCTTATAAAGATATCAAGTAACCCTATTAAAATAAGGTATTATTTAATTAAACCCTTTTAATTAAATGGGCCCCTAATCTTATTAGGGATAATTAATTAAACTCCTTTAACTAATTTTCCTTCCTAATCCAATTAGGAATAAATGAGAGTACTTATATTAAATTAATTCCTAAACTCTTTTAGAAATTAAAATAATAATAATAATTATAATAATATTAATAAGACTCCTCTTATTAATTTATATTTAATATTTCTAAAATATTAAATAATAATATTAAGCTATTTAATTTATTCTATCACCATAGATTAAATTAAATATACATAACATATATTATTACGATTATGCCATTAACTTCTTAAATAATTATCCTTCCTTTTATGGTGTGACCCTTTTAGGTTCTCCATATTAAACCGGTTTGTGAATAAATCAATTAGAACAATTCTAATCTTATTTAAATAAATAAATTAAACAAATAATTTATTTAAATAAATAATATTTATTCTACAATAGGGATAAGACTCTAGCGATCAACGACTTTCCGGATAATATAGATTTCAACATTAATCATAAAAGAACCTTTGAGTAAATAGTTACCGATGCATAATTCAATCCTTCCACCATACAATGTCCCAATTAAATATAAGACATGGAATTATTGTCAAGTCTTATTTTAATTATATGTATTTCGACTCTTAAATGCACAACTCAAATAATGCAAATTAGAAACTCCTTTCTAATTTCATTCTCGCCGCCAAGGACTACTGGGTTGTCATTTATCGAATCACATAGACATTTCTCTTCTTTTAATAGAAGTGGTAGATTCTTTATTGATCATACATTATCTCCATGTACAACTTATTATACCCAAGCATACCCTTTGATATACCCTAAGGGTCTTAAGGAATAAGTTAAAGTATAACTCATCATACACAAGATACTATGATGATCTCAAGTCCAAGGATCACTTGACTACTATCACTACAGAATTCCTATTGACAATAAGTAAAACTCCATTAGGTATTCCTTAGCGAGTCACGCTCAAATGAACTTATTCTCTAATAATCACCTAAATACTTGCTTTAGTGTCTCCACACAAATGATCATGAGATCAATCATCCTCATCCAATGAGCAAGTTAACATATGTACCAATCTATCCGGATTTACTAATCCCCAATTTAGTAATCCAACGATTGGGAACTATTTTAGTTTTAAGCTTTCTAAGAATTTAGATCTCATTAGAATGATCATCATCATTATTCTAAAAGCATTGCTTAAAACTATGGGTTTATCACATATTATAAAACAAAGATCATGTAGATAATTAAAAGCCTTTAATAATTTAATACTTTTATTAATAAATGAATAAGATTGTTACAAAGTATATGCTTAATCATCAAACATGATCGCTTTTGTGTGCATACCACTTTCAATCTCCCACTTGCACTAAAGCCAATCGTCATGGTATCTCATACTCTTCTTCTCTAAGTGACGATTATCCCGTTGTTGGATAAGCTTTAGTTAATGGATATGTAATGTTGTTCATGAGAGTCCACTATCTCTATAGTGATTTCCCATCTTTCAATGATTCTAATAATCAAATGAAAGTGCCACAACACATGTTTAGATCCAAGATGAGACTTAAGAACTATTCCTAGTTCTCAGAATGAACTTTAATCCAAACAATCAACTTCCAGACTTCATTTATAGCTATATACTTTGTCTTTATCACTAAACCAAAGAACTCTTTCATTGTTTGGAACCTTTCCAATTCATCGCACCACCTGCTCAAGATAACGCTTTACCTTAAAGTGGATTTTTCTCGTCATCTTGGTGCGTCTCGAAAAACTTGAGTCTGTTAAGCCCTCTAGTTTTAATTTAGACCCACCATGAATATGATCACATCCTTAGTGCCAGTAAAGTACTTTAAAATGTTTTTCACTGTCTTACAGTGATCTTCTCCAGAAATATGACCATCATCAACATTAGATCTTGTATATTTCATTGCATACATGATAGTCACTCATGCGATCTCTCTTTCGTGAGTTCGTGGGGACTATAAAGAGAGATACACTCCATAGCTCATCAACATGAGACATCTTTTGGAGTTTGCCATGCTAAACGACTTTAGCATCAAATGAATATACGTTCCTTGGGTTAAGTTGAGCATCCTTTTAAATCTATCTATATAGATTTGCATCCCCAATAATGATACTCTTCCCAAATCATTCATGGAGGATTGTTTAGACAACTTTATCTTTACTGATTGTAGCATTGGTATGTAATTCCTCATCCGTAGTATATCAACATATAATATTAGGAATGTCACGACGCTCCCACTGACCCTTTTGTACACACTAGAACTCTTACCTCATCGTATGTAACTCTGGATCATCATCTTTTATGATGCGTACCTCATCATCATCATCCATGATGAATCCATACCTCTTAGGTATCTTCTTGATACTATTCCGCATTTACGATTTGGTTTGTGGTACAATAGGTCTATCTATAGGTTCCTCTTATTTGACTTATAGTGTTTTGTGGTTCTTGAACTCTTTAAGATCTATTATCCTCCCACTAGCCCCTTCAATAATAAACACCTTTATCTTAGAAGGCAGCGTGTTTTGCAACAAACACCTTTTGCTAAGTGGGATTATAGAACATATACCCTAAACTTACTTTAGGATGTCCCACAAATTGTACTTGTCAAATCTTGTCCCAAGCTTATCCTTTGAAACATTTTAACATAAGTTGGACAACCCCTTAACTTAACATACTTAAGATTAGGAATCCTCCCTGTCCATAACTTTTATGGAGTCTTGGGGCCGGATTTTGAGGTTACCTTTTCCGTAGATACGTAGCCATTTCTAGGACATTATCCCAAAAAAGATACTGGAATGTCGGTAAAATCATTATGGACCGCACCATGTCCAACAAGGTACGATTTTTCCTTTCAGATACATCAATCAATTATTACGTATCATGAGGTGTACATTATGAGAAAAACCATTTGAGATGATCTAGAAACTTATTGCACAAGTATTTATTCCTTGATCTAATCAAAGAGTCTTAATACTTTGCAAATTTATTTCACTTCTGAATTCTTTGAACCTTTTAAATAATTCACACTTGTATTTCAACAAATACATACATTCAACTCTTTGAATGATCATCTCCTTTTCTTATACTAGTTTGTTCAATTTACAAAATAATTTTTCACGTAAGTCAAGTATACAAAATCCATTAAGTAATCTTTTTAGTTCTATACTGAAACATTATTATTATAAATAGAACAACAATTGTTCTTAATTATAATACCAAAATTTTATTGTCCAACAATAAAATGGAAATAATGTTTCTAACAAAAATGGAATACAATAACAACTTATCGACTTAATAGATTTGCCCGTAGGGTATTGCTAAACTATAAGTTTCTATAGCTAATGCAAAGAACCTTTGCTTCATTTCCCACACATAAGATTATTTATCTTTGTTTAGCTTTCTACTTCTTCTTGGTCCCTTCATAAATCTATATTTATGATAACCAAAGTCGATATCCAATATCCAAGTAGAACCTCGACTTAAAGAAAATTTATTTTAAATCTTGAACAAAATTGTATTTAAATCAAACTTCGTTAAGCTTCTTTGGTTAGCCAACGCAAGGTGCTTCTCATGATTTCTTTCAAAGTTGTTCATGCTTATTGCAAATGGAAGCAAACTCCTTTGCTATCCATATCGCTTTTGTTCTTATTATCCTTTGTTTTTGCCTTTCTATATACCTTCTTTGAATCGTTTTTTCTTTTCGAAGATCCTTTGGCCCCTACCAAGAAGACATGGTCTTTCTTGGTTGGAAAGTGACTCTCATCATTTTTCAACATGTTAAGCAAATCAACGGTCGATATCTAGCTTGTTTATATGAAAATTCACAACAATTGTGAAAGGAGTTAGGGAGTGAGTGCAAGATCAAATCTTGGCTCAACTCTTCATCCATGACAAAACCAGTTGTCCTAATTGATCAATCAAATTGATTATATTAAGAACTTTTGTCTGGATACTATAGTGCCATTGGCCATTCTAGATCGGAAGAGCTCCTTAGATATCTAATATCTATCAGCCCTACTTTCCTCACCATCAACTACTTAATGTGCAGGATTATAGTAGGAGCATCCATAGTTTCATGCCGACAACAAGCTCGTTACTCATGGATGCGAGCATGGTGCATTGAGCCAACTGTGCATCATCTTGCCACTTTCTAAAAGTAGCAAGCTCTTCCTCAGAGGCATTGTCTACAACCATTGCAGGGATAGGCGTATTAAGGACATAAGATAGCTTTTCAAACTATGAGAACTATTCTCAAATTCCTTAACCAACCGCTTAATCTTGGCCCGTTAATTTAGCATCTAATATGCTTCGCAGTGATAGTAATTTTAGACATTGTAAAATTCTGTAAATGAATTTGTAATTAAAAACAATTTAACATACATTCCTTTATTAATTACCAAAATAAATTAGGTCTTGTTTTAAATTGGTATCTCCCACTATTTTCTTCAAACTATATTACCCTCACTTATATAGTTTGGCAAAATCTAATTAAAGATTTGCTAGTGAGAATAAGGATCCCATTTCAAATGTATATAGCCTTGTGGTGACACAACAAACTATATATAAATAAATAGGTAGAGCTCTTTTGTCAATTACATCAACTATGCAACTCCTTTTCTTTTGCCTCTTAGATTATTTTGATCAAGTGGTGGCACATCCGAATCAAAATTATCCAAGTTAAGTCCGACCTAGCACTCCATATATTCAAAAAAGAAAAATATCATCCTTGTGGTGACACAACAAAACAATATTGTTCAATTTTCTTTATAAGCATCAAATGTGATAAATTAACATCTTAAATACTTAATACTTGCCTTGTGGTGACACAACAAACTCATATTAAATATTTAATACTCTATTAATTTTATCATGCTAGAAGGCTTAACGCTCGATATTCCAAATATCTTTGAACGCTTAGGACTTAATATAAAAAAATTGAGTGGTTTGTTATTAATTTGTCTCATCTTGTTTATATATATATATATATATATATATAAAATACGCGTTATATTAAATAACATGCTAAGCATGTTTAATATAATATATAATATATATAGTATAAGCATGCACATATAGAATACTATATTCTACCTGGATTGATTATGGACTTTTATTCTAGTTTGGTTCACTAGAGCCACCAAGTGAACCAAAAGGTCAAACCCTAGGGGTGCAAGAAATAATATTTAAATATAACTATTACATTTAAACCCGGGCTCCATTACAAACGGGTCTTCAAGCGCTCCTTGTTCCTTGATCTCCAATTCTTCAAAATTAATTCTAACTATTCCTATTACAAAACTATTTAAAATAAATAGAAACCTTGATCAGCAGTCAAGGGGAAGTACATAGGAGAAAGATAGAATTTACATTAAGAAAAATTAGAGAAGACGAGGTACGCAGACCCATTTAATAAAACTCATACATTCAAGCATCCAACTAAAATAAAATCCAATCGCATTTGTCAATAGTCCATAATCAATCCCATTTATTATAATACACATCACCATATGCATCAATAAATAATATTCATCTCATGAATAATAAACATTCAATATATATATTGATATCATTTAATGGGCAAATTTAGTTAGTATAAAATCGAATTTTGAATCAAAATAAACTCCTTTATTTTAATCCAAATTTAAATCAAAATAAACTCTTTTTATTTTTCTATTCACAAATAAACTCTTTTATTTTAATAATATGAAATCTTATTTCATATCTAAATAAATTCCTTTATTTAAGGAAAGATAGAATCCAATTTCAACTCCAATTAGCTATCATGGAATCCAATTCCAACTCTAATTAATTAGCGTGAAATTCTAATTTTAAAATTAAATAAACCTTTTATTTTAAAATTAAAATAAATATTTTATTTTAATTATAAAATATTATTAATATAATATATATATATATATATATATATATATATATATATTAATAAAGCGAAACACATGAATCTCATTCAGTGGCCAGCTCCTTTCCTGTTGCTTAACATACACGTGGTTAGTTAACAAGAGATGTGAAACTTCCTGGTAACTTTGATTTATATGATCCTGTTAAGTATTAAGAATATATAACTTTAATATATATACATGAAAACATCACTGATGACCAAATTTACGTGGTCTTCACTTTCCATTTTCACATGGTTTAATATATAACAGTAATTATCATATACCCCACGTTAGTATCACAGCAACAGCAAAATGATTACTTTATATCACCCGCGAATAAATCAACAGCAAGCCGTGAATCCTTCTCTTCGGAAAATAAAAAAAATATAGTTTCGTATTCGCGAAAAACCCTTTTCTTTTTTTTTTTAATTTTATACAACAAAATTAAGCTCAATTAAATTGTTCTAAACACATATCAATATATATATCAAATTAAAATAATTAATAATTCACATAAAGGTTTGGCTCTGATGCCACTGTTAGGTTTGTAATATTCATGAACGCAATCAAATTGCAAAAAAAAGTTTTAAACGTGAAAATCGTAGTTTTAAAATTTTACAAACCATATACCCGGATCACCCTTTTATGCACAATTATTAATTAAACGAAAAGATAAAGAATAAAATCATACCATTGAAGATCGAGCTTCCTCAGGTACAAGTTCACCTCCAAATCCTTTCGCGTTCAACTTGAATTCACCGGGTTTGGTTCCTTCCTTTGATCAACGTTAGCCACCCAAGTGTTTGGCCTCTAGAGGTGATCCACCAAGGAAGAAGAAGGATTCAAGAAGATGGGTGGTTGGCTAAACCCTAGTTTTTCTATCTCTATAGAAAAGGAGCGTACTCTCCAACCATTGGAATTATAACGTAGTTTTGATATCTGATATAAGACTCCTCTTATAAAGATATCAAGTAACCCTATTAAAATAAGGTATTATTTAATTAAATGGGCTCCCTAATCTTACTAGGGATAATTAATTAAACTCCTTTAACTAATTTTCCTTCCTAATCCAATTAGGAATAATGAGAGAGTACTTATATTAAATTAATTCCTAAACTCTTTAGAAATTAAAATAATAATAATAATTGTAATAATATTAATAAGACTCCTCTTATTAATTTATATTTAATATTTCTAAAATATTAAATAATAAATATTAAGCTATTTAATTTATTCTATCACCATAGATTAAATTAAATATACATAACATATTATTACGATTATGCCATTAACTTCTTAAATAATTACTCTTCCTTTTATGGTGTGACCCTTAAGGTTCTCCATATTAAACCGGTTGTGAATAAATCAATTAGAACAATTCTAATCTTATTTAAATAAATAAATTAAACAATTAATTTATTTAAATAAATAATATTTATTCTACAATAGGGATCACCTCCTAGCGATCAACGACTTTCCGATAATATAGATTTCAACATTAATCATAAAAGAACCTTTGAGTAAATAGTTACCGTACAATTCAATCCTTCCACCATACAATGTCCCAATTAAATATAAGACATGGAATTACTGTCAAGTCTTATTTTAATTATATGTATTTCGACTCTTAAATGCACAACTCCAAATAATGCAAATTAGAAACTCCTTTCTAATTTCATTTCACTTAACGCCAAGGACTCTTTGGGTTGTCATTTATCGAATCACATAGGACATTTCTCTTCTTTTAATAGAAGTGGTAGATTCTTTATTGATCATACATTATCTCCATGTACAACTTATTATACCCAAGCATACCCTTTGATATATCCTAAGGGTCTTAAGGAATAAGTCAAAGTATAACTCATCATACACAAGATACTATGATGATCTCAAGTCCAAGGATCACTTGTACTACTATCACTACAGGAATTCCTATTGACAGACAAGTAAAACTCCATTAGGTATTCCTTAGCGAGTCACGTTCAGTGAACTTATTCTCTAATAAGCACCTACATACTTGCTTTAGTGTCTCCACACAAATGATCATGAGATCAATCATCCTCATCCAATGAGCAAGCAACATATGTACCAATCTATCCGGATTTACTAATCCCCAATTTAGTAATCCAACAATTGGGAATTATTTTAGTTTTAAGCTTTCTAATAATTTAGATCTCATTAGAATGATCATCATCATTATTCTAAAAGCATTGCTTAAAACTATGGGTTTATCACATATTATAAAACAGCATCATGTAGATAATTAAAAGCCTTTAATAAATTAATACTTTTTATTAATAAATGAATAAGATTGTTACAAAGTATATGCTTTATCATCAAACATGATTGGCTTGTGTGCATACCACTTTCAGTTATTCCAACAGAATAATAAAGAATGGAACCAAGTCTAGCGTAATCTGCATAGTCAGGATATTCCAATGAATAATAAAGAATGGAACCAGGTCTAGCATAATCCGCACAGACAGTATATTCCAATAGAATAATAAAGAATGGAATAACAGAAGAATTTCACCATGTATGCGGTACTTATGCACAGGCGAGTTATTCAACATAATAATAAAGAATGGAATAACAGAAGCTCTCTTCATGAATACGAAAGAAATAATACTTCTTACCTTAGAAAGAAATTGGATACTGGAGTAGAGAGGTAGCAGACTTCTCCTATTCTTTCTCTCTATAATAATTGCTCTATAGCTTTAGTGAATTGGTGAGAAATGAAGGATGAATGAGCTTCTATTTATAGGAAAATATAGTTTCGATAATTGCACGTTTTGGGGCTCGAAATATTACAATATAATACCTTTCTCTTTTTCTTCATTTTTAATTTAGTCCTACAAGTATTATCAAACTTGCACCACCTCCCCTAATAGTAAATAATGTGAATCAATAGTTCAATCATATGAATTAATAGTTATAATCATGTGAAAATATGAATTACAGTATAGTACCTACATCTATACCTCCATTTTTAACTTAGTCATGCAAGTATTATCAATCTTGCACCAACTCCCCTAATAGTACAAGAATGTGAATCAATAGTACACACATGTAAATAAATAGTTATAATCAGATGAATTAATAGCAATTAATTGCTCATTTATCCGATTAATTACCCGACTGGTCAGTATAACTTCCAGACATCAATTAATATCGAAATAAATGTCGATTTCCATTAACACTAATAATTCTAACACAATGGAACTATCAATTTCATCTTTAATCAACACGAACTTATTCATCATTAATATTATAACTCACAATATTTAACAACCAGGTCATTCCCAAGAAAGATGGGGCTTTCCGATAAGGATTTCTCCTTATTGGCGCGCAATTAGATGACCAAACCTCTCTTTGACAGAACTTATAGAAATTGTAAATATTGTAATTTAATAATATGAATAACTTTGTCATCTCAATTATTGATTTAATAATATATCATGTAATGCAGATGATACTGTGACAATAATCGAATCAATAATATGAGAGATATGATGCAGCAATTACTGTAACAATAATTGAGTATAACTGAGTAACTTCTCACGTAAGCATCAATAATCAATACCATATGCTACTATGCAACCACACGTATTACTGTACTTTTACTACTGGGTAGTTCAATAGTTTAACGGTAAAACTTCCGCCTTTATTTTTATAAAAAGATAATTATGTCATTTTCTAACTACGACAATACTTCCGTTGTGGGGTCCACTAATGATTGTGCCGTCGTACGAATATTCCCTGTTAAAACAAATATTCCCCGACCAATTGAATATTATATAACCACTTGCTTACTTTGCAAAATTTGTAATTATTACCCACAATTGTAACATTATATCAAATCCACACCATAATATTCAAAAATATATTTCGAGAGAAATTAATCTTTATTCATAAAAGTTGGGGTCTTACAAAACTTATCTAAATACTATTTAAAAACTATGTTCATCAAATCCATAAATGCTGCTGGCGCGTTCGTTAATCCGAATGACTTTACTAGAAACTCAAAGTGTCCATACCGAGTTCTGAAAACCATCTTTGGAATGTCCTCCGGTCTTACTGTCAGTTGGTGATAACCAGTCCTCAAGTCAATCTTTAAAAATTACTTTGCCCCCTTCAACTGATCAAACAAATCGTCTATCCTGGGCAACGGGAACTTGTTCTTAATGGTGACCTTGTTCAACTCTCGATAGTCGATACAAAGTCTTAGAAGCCCATCTTTCTTCTTTACGAATAAAACTGGTGCTCCCCAAGGTGATAAGCTCGGTCGAGTGTATCTCTTATCTAACAATTCTTGTAATTGAGCCATCAGTTCTTTCATCTCTACCGGTGCCATACGATACGGTGCTTTGTATACCGGTGTTGTCCCCAGTGCTAAATCAATGACAAACTCAATCTCTTTATCCGGTGGCAATCTCGGAATCTCTTATGAGAAGAAATCAATGAAATCCCTTACAATAGGTATCTGACTCAGTTCACCCTCAAATCGTCGAGTATCAACTACGTGAGCCAAATAACCTATACAATCCTTCCTAAGCAATCTCTACACTTGTACCATCGTCAAACAATGAGATTGTCTCGGCGATTTACTACCATAAAATACCACATTTGACTTATTCGGAGTCTTAAGGTATACACACTTCTTCTTATAGTCAATAACTGCTCTGTGAACCGATAACCAATCCATCCCAAGGATTACAGTGAACTCCCCCAAATAAATTGGTATCAAATCCACTTTGAGCTTAAATCCTCGCAATTGGGTATAACAATTCCTATGAATGTATTCTACGGGGATAATTTCCTTGTTTTCTACTTCTACGTTCATAGGGTGTTCTAATCTGACATGGGGTAAGTCTAACTGTTTAGCAAATTCTTCGGAAACAAAAGAGCAGGTAGCACCCAATTCAAATAACACGTATGCATCTATATCATTGATCGGAATGATACCTGACACCACGTCCTTAGACTCTACCGCATCCTGTATGGTCATGTTGAACGTTCGTGTCATTGGTCTGTTGGCTTTACTGGCTGACCCTCCAATGTTTAGTCCATTGTTGGTGTTATTGCGGTTGCCGCTAGCTGCATCGCCCTTTTTCTTCGGGAAGTCCTTGATTTGATGGTCTGTGGCTCCACATGAGAAACATCCTCCCTTCTGCTTATTCGGACACTGAGGAGCCATATGTCTCGGTTGTCCGCAACGATAACAAACACTCTTTCCCTTCATACATTCCCCCGAGTGATTCCTCCCACAGTTGTTGCAGTTCATACTTTTCTTGGCCTCCCCCCGCCCCACGGACTTATTACCTCCAGAGGATTGGCTCTCCGTCCATTTACGCTTACTGGGATTGCTGCCCCCGTTGCTTCCCCCTTCTGTCCTTTCTGACTTGTCTTCTTTTCTTGTTTGAATCAAGTGATAGCTTCATTGCCTCGTTCGGCAATGATAGCCCTTTCCAATAGATCAGAGTAAGTCTTAATCTTTAATACAACCGCTGCCTTTTGTACCCATGGTTTCAGTCCTAGTTTGAACCTTCTTGCCTTCCTGGCCTCCGTGTCAACCTGATGTGGAGCGAATTAGGCTAACTCGTTAAATTTCACCGCGTCTCTGTGACAGATATACTATACCTTGCTTTAGTTTCAGAAACTTAACTTCCATATCCTGTTGTGTGTTCTCCAAAAAGTAATTCTTGAGGAATAGCTCCTTAAATCTATCCCAAGGATTAACTCCCTTGTCTGCTCGCCCCTTATTGGCTTTCCACTAATAGTTAGCTTCGCCCTTCATCATGAAAGTGGAAAAACTAGTCTTCTATGCTTCGGCCATGCGTGCAACCTCAAACACCTTCTCCATCTCTTCTATCCATTTCTGGGCTTCAATTGGGTCTAGGGTTCCTCGGAACTCCGGTGGTCCTACCAATTTAAAGTTTTTAAAGCTAACTAAGTGTTGTCCTGGCTGCCCTGCTACTAGTGGGGGTCTATTTTGCATTTCCTCAGTTAACAAGTTAACGAAGTTTTGCATTAGATCGACATTTTCCCCTCCACCATTGATAACGGATCCTTCCAAGCTCTGAATCCGTGGTAGTCTTCTAGGCGGCATGATCTGAGGAAAGGAAGAAAACTATTAGGATTTATGTGATATGCTATCGATGTTAGCATTAATAAGTTTAAGACGTCTATCAATCATTTTTGATTTAAAAAAATCAACTTCATTATCACAATAAAACTCGATGGATTTCCTCAACTATCACTTACATACTCAACTTGAGTTTTATACTAAGGTTATAACCTAGGTTTCGCATTCCTAGCATTTATAACCTATAGCTCTGATACCAACCTCTGACATCCCCGAGTCCGGGTCTGCTGACCCCGGTCCGGTCATCACGAAAAAATACAAACATCCACCTCTAAAGAACATACGAAAACTAAAATGCGGAAAATAATAAACGTCTGTCATTCATTCAAAAGGTGTTACTAGTCCCAAGATACGATAACCCTAATATCATCTTACAAACATACCCTAAAATAAACATTAGGGTTCATATTACATAACAGTAATTTAAACTAAGCGTAAGGTAAAGTTTGCTCCTTGCCACTATTCTACATCATTCCTTTACCCTTGTCTTTCCTAGAGGTCTCGGGCTTAGCTGCAATATAATTCATAATATAGCAAGGATGAGCAATAAGTTTGCCCAACAAGTTTAAATACAATAATAAGGATATATCAGGATGAATAGAAAATATCTGTCAATGAATTCAACAATATGAATATCTGAAGGATTCAACAATATGAATATTGGAAGCAAAGATAATGATTGCTTTTAGAATAACTGCTAGTCAAATAGACTTTGAACTATAACACTCCAATGGAATCAATAGCTAATTGACCCTTTGGTTACTGGCTACATAATAAGTACTTGAGGGGATCAGCCTCGCGTACACTATGTATATGCATAAAATTTAAATCTGCTCTTTGTATCTTATATTAGATACCTGGGGTACTCCCCTATCATCAAAGGGGTGTTCTTTCAATTTAAGAATCCTTACCATCAATTGGTTTGGATAGCTTTTATAAAACTTCATACCCTTGTCTGATCGTGTTGCCTCTTTACAATTCTGATAAAAGAGCTCTAACTCATGCAAGCATACATGTGTCAACAAGTAATACAGAGTAAGTAGAGTATCAATCCCACAAAGAAAGTTGTTAAATTTAACCTATTATGCATCAATTAACTCACTGTATTTATATGCTTAGACTAATGAATATAATTGTTGACTTGAACTAATTGTAACAAACAACTAAAAATAAGTATACTAATGGAATGAATATAATCTGGAAATAATGGGACCCTAACTTCATTTAATATTTCATCTAATCGCCACTATCATGTAAGAAGTGTTCACATAACATAGGAAAATAGCCAAGAGCACGAATAGAGTTATAACTATTTTTCAATGCACTATAACCTACTTACATAGCAT
The DNA here is from genome assembly GCA_020205615.1 of Panax quinquefolius. Taxonomy (NCBI): domain Eukaryota; kingdom Viridiplantae; phylum Streptophyta; class Magnoliopsida; order Apiales; family Araliaceae; genus Panax; species Panax quinquefolius. Next base: position 90,853,540 of record CM035156.1, on the reverse strand, counting down.
CCACAGATGATAGACTCCATGTAATCATCAATACAACCAAAATCACTATATGTCTATGTGAAATTGCAATTATATTAATTTTAAGCACAAGCCCTTAATCTAGCTCATACGATTAAACAATATATGTCTATCTAGTTCACCAAATATGCAAGCCATATACAACAGCACCATATTCGCATGCTATCATGATTACAATCCATACTTGCATGTTCATTGTCAATTCCATACAAGTACTGAGATGAATGGTGATCAGGCATTCATACATGTAAAACAATCATGACAAAATTCCCATATGATATGCAGGACAATCCACACATTTAAGCATGCAACTAAACTACATATTCAAATCCATTAGAATCCCATAATGGAGTTTAGTTCATGACTGAACCAAAAGCCATTATGGGATCAACGTTAAACATGATTACAAAACAAACAATTGAAAGTTGAAAGATAGAACGATCAAACCCAATTGTAGATTTGGAACCAATAATAACCTTTAAATCCTCATAAAAATCCAGTAAACAATAATAAAGAACCACAATGACAGAGAATCCCAAGAAGAATTGGAGAAGTAGACGTTTTGGCCTCGTTCTACGTTGGAATCTCCCTCACAGTGTAAACCCAGTTACAATATAAAAAATACGCTAAAAGTTTCTCTCCTTTTCGTCTGACACCATTCAGAATCATTTAAAAACCAATTAAAACTCATTTAATTAAAAATTAAAATAAAACAAATACATACTTGAAGATCATTGCATGTTGCAGGCTCCTCCAAAGACGTTCTCGCGGCAGTCCGAGACTTGCAGAAAGTATGCCCTATCTAGTCGGAGTCCTCATGGCAGGCCAAGGCTCTCAAGGCTTTTATACGTTGCGACACTGCGATCTGCAAGTTGCAAGTTCCGTTCGTTCTGCTTCATGTCATTGCCGCAACTTGTTCATTCATGCTTAGTTTTCTTCCATGCTTGATCTCCTTGCTTCATAGTATCTTCACGTCATGCAAATCCCCGCTTGTGCCTCACCTTCATGCATCCATTAGCCTAGTCTCACATAGTCCCAGCCATAACATAATTCCAGCCCAATTTACCTCAGTGAATTCTCCAGATCCAAGAATACAATTTCAAACCAAACTATAGGCATAATATCATACACTCAAATAATTCATATCTGCTATAGAGATGCTGTGTGTGTGTGCGGTGTTCACCAAAACTTGATTTAAGCAAAGAATACATATGCTACATTGCTCCAAACAGAAAATTATAGTCTAAATCAAGACTCATGTATACTCATGCCACATAGACTGTTTCAACATATCAACACAAACTAAAGTTCAACAATGGGCTTATTGCTTTATTGCTACTCACGAGGGCGATTTACGCACTTTTCCGCGGTGTTTATTGCTATTTTTCTTTTCTTTTTCTCTTTTTATCATTTTTTTCACATGACTGTGCAATGTCTCAATCCATTAGGCACACTGCTACCCCTTAGTGAGCTTTCAACCAACGACTCCCAGACCATGAAAGACCTTAGGGTGCTAGGTGTAGAGACAATCCCCTCGGGCGTACTTACTCAAGTAGCCAGGGCCCTGAATTAAGACTTGCCACGTTATTGCTATTTGATTTTTTTTCATACATAACATACCCATGTTTTCCCAAAGTTTGCATGTCCATGTTTCATAAAGTCTAAGATCACTTTACACATATTTCTCTTTTTTTAAAACTACATGTTCTATCAAGTAATGCAACATCTACTTCTTAAACCTACAAGTGATTGTGAACACGTTTGTGAAAACCAAAAGCATTTAAACAGCAACATGAATTTTATTGTGTGAAACATTATAACTACGTTCATGTTATCCAATATACTCTAGAATCCTTCATAATTGACTATCATCATTGGCTAGGCTGGAATTTCCATAAAGTTAAACATTGTGAGGCATGCTAACTAAAACATACTAACACAAGCAATCATGACTAAAAATTAAAAAAATTTAGCAAAATTTTATCACATGCAAAATTACACTAAACATGCAACAACTAAATGAAACTACACTACTACCCCAATACCCCGAAACTTATAATATTCAATGCCCCATTGAATGAAGGTAAAGGGTACAGAAAACTCCCCTAATGATCGGCTTGACCACCCTCCTCGGGTGGTGAGTCTGGTGGTGGATATGGCACTGCAATCCCAAACTGAGGCCACTCAAGCATTGTTCCTTGCTGCGCGAAGGCTTCGGCCAAGGGCCTGGTGAGTCTTGTGGCAAACGTTCCAAAATTATCATACATGGCGTCGACTTTGCGCTCCAACCTTTGAAGTTGTCAATCGTTAGGAACGGTGTGTGCTCGGGTGGATGGGCCTGCCTCATCTGTATGAGGGGAATGCTGAGATGGCTCGGGGAATGTGGGCCTGAGAATAAATCCTCATCCGCGCGGGTGTGCTTCGCCTCCTGCCCAGTCCTCGAATTTCATAATAGTGGCATGGGTGATGTTCTGGCTTGGATATTGCATTTGTTCGTTGCCCCAATTGCACCCCTGATGAGCACATAGCATGACGACCACTGACGCATGTGGAATGCTCCCAGTGGTACTTCCCTTCAGATACTTCATGATGTTTTGATGAATCAAATACCCCACGTCGATATACTCGCCAGTAATTATGCCCCATAGAATTATGGCCCTTTCTGCTGTTATCTCATGCTGATGCGATGAAGGCAACAACTTGGCACAAATAAACAGATTCCACGCCTTGGCGTATCGATTCAGTGCGGCTGCTAGGAATATGCGAGGATGGGTCCTGCCGACTTTGTAAGTCAACTTCGTGCCTGGTATGCACAACTCTGCAATGACACGCTCCAAGTCTATTTCCTGATGTGCCCCTGTGATCCAATTGGCAGCCCCTCTTGGTGGTGTCCCGATGATTCTCAGAATGGTTCTGATAGAGAAGGGTCTATAATCTATCTCAACACCTCGAACCATAGAGGTATTGTTCATGGTGACTTTGGCATTGGCGTAAAACTCTCAAACTATGCTCATCGGAATGGGCGTGGGAGATACAGTCAGTCCAACCCAGCCTCATTCCTGGATCATGGCACAAAGTTGTCCATCCTGGCGTTCTGGTTTGAATCCTGTTTCCTTGATAAATGTTTTTGCTACGATCCGGTAGTACTCCTGGTGGGCTTCCAGACACAAGAACTTGGTGTGGTCAACAATGTCCTCCTCGTGACTGCCGGAGGAGGATGAGGAAGATGAAGATGGTCGTGCTCTTTTTGGACCCATTTGTAGATATTTGAGCAAGAATACAAATGAACTTACTGAGAATGAATGAGAATTTGTGATGTGCTAATCTCCCAACTTGTTTATGCCAACCCAATTAGGAGCCCTAGCTTTATACAGTGGATGAGAGCGTGGGTTAAGCTTTGAACGTGGAGAGAATCATGGAGATGTGATTGAGAAATGCACGATTTAATTTTTAACTAATAGAGAGATAGAGACGTGAGTTATGGAGATGGAGAGATTTTCGCGTCTGTTATAATCCCAAATGAGAGTCCAAATGGTCCACAACTCTCTTTTAAAAATGTTCAGATCTGTCTTTATTCGTGTTGTCATGGCGGTAGCATGAAGTGTAGTGTAAATTTGGGCGCAAGGTATGAGACTTGCAGTAATGTTTTATCGGCCAGATTGACTTGGCACACGGCCGCACGAATTTGTACTTCATAGGCTGCGCAGCCGCGCGAGCCTGATATCTGCAATTCTCAAGTTCAACTCCATTCTGCCTATCAGTGCTTCTTTCTAATGATGGTTCCTGCATAGACATTAATGCACATTGTTAAGATATGAATTAGTAGCCTCATAATGCTATCATCTTGCAAATGTTCACAAGGAAATTCTTGCTACACACTTAAGCATGAAAATCTAATATCCTATTAAAAATGAATGAGATATAACTAACTAAAGTAATTCAAAAGGAATAACTAAAAAGTCAATGGGGGTAGAAATAATGGGTTGCCTCCCATCCAGCACTAAGTTATAGTCAATTAGCTTGACTATCTTTAAATCTCACGTCACATCAAGAATTTAGTTGCCTTTCTTATTGTCCAACGCACCCCGAAATTTAATGACTTCAACTTTCATTAACGGCCCAACCTTCAACTCTAAATTTGCACCCGTTATACACCTCAACAGTCCATACTTCCCCGGTTTTTGTATCTCATCCTTTAGGCCCGAATCCACCAAGTCAACCAGGAAGCATTCTTCTTCATCAGTTGGTAGCTTTATTGCTTTAAAGACGTTGAAGGTGATCTCCTGATCCTGAACACACATAGTTAGTTCACCTTTTTTCACATCTATCTAAGTTCTACCTGTGGCTAAGAATGGTCTTCCCAGTATTATTGGTATGCTTTTGTCCTCTTCGTAGTCTAGAATGATGAAGTCAGCCAGAAAAATAAACTTGTCCACCTTAACCAACACATCTTCAACAATTCCCCGTGGATACGTGATGGATCTGTCACTAGTCAGAGAGAAATGTTTGTCGGCCTTGGAGCCGTAATCCCAATGGTTAAACACCCATAAACAAAGCATCAAATTTATACTTGCCCCCAGATCACATAAACAATTACTAAAGTTCATCTTCCCAATTGTGCACAGAATTGTGAAGCTGCCTAGATCTTTCAGCTTTGGAGGTAGTTTGCGCTGAAGCATTGCACTGCATTCCTCGGTCAAGGCTATCGTTTCAAACTCATCTAATCTTCTCTTCCTTGACAATATACCCTTCATGAACTTTTCATAGCTTGGCATCTGTTCCAATGCTTCGACAAAAGGTATATTAATTTGCAGCTTTTTGAATACCTCCAGAAACTTGTTGAACTATTTGTCTTCTTTCTACTTAATTAACCTCTGTAGATACGATACTTGAGGGTGAATTAGTGGCTCTGGACTCTTGACTTTATCTTCTAAACCTGCTTTTTCTTTCTCTTTCTGCTGAACCTCAGAATTTTCCAGATTTTCCTCCTCTTCAGTCACCTGTTCTGCCTCGCGCGGTCGCGCGGCCTCCTTAGTACCATCAGGCTCGGGCACGCGACTTGCAGAACCTGTCAAACCTTTCCTTGATCTCAATGTGATCGCTTGACACTGCTCCTTCCCGTCTATTCTTGGATTTGTCTCAGTTGTTAAGCATACTCGCCATTTGCCCCATTTGAGTCTCCAAATTCTTAATAGCCACTGCTTGGCTTTAAATCATAACCTCTATGTTTGCCATGTATTTCAACATCATCTCCTCCATTTCAGATTTCTTTTCTGGCTGTGGTGCAGCTGGAGTGTGATGTTGTTGTTGATGAGAGAATCCCGATGGGAACGGTGGTTTTGGTGTAAATTGTGGCTGAGATGACTATGGTTGAAACTATTGGTTTGGCTGAAACTGATTCTGCTGTTGTCCTTGGTTATTTGACCAACTAAAGTTCGAATGATTGCGGTTGTTGGGGTGGTATATGTTCTGAAATTGACCTTGGTCTTTCCTGTAGTTGCTCACATACTGTACTGACTCTGAGCTGATAGCACACTGATCCGTGGACTGTGACCCCGCACAAATCTCACAAACGAAGGCAACTATTTTCGTTTTATTTTTTGCCAAAGTATCTATCTTCTTAGCCATAGCTGCCATCTGTGCCGACAACTATGTAATCGCATCTACCTCCAACACACCTGCAACCTTAGGCTGTGACATCCGAGCTGTATGATTATGATAATCATTTGCAGCCATAGTCTCGATAAACGTATAAGCCTCATCATAGCTCTTTGCCCGTAATGCCCCTCCTGCGGCTGCATCCACAATCGGTCTCGACTGCCATCCTAAACCATTGTAAAAGGAGTTGATCACCATCCAATCCGGCATACCATGATGCAGATATTTTCTGAGCATCTCTTTATATCTTTCCCATGCTTCATATAAGGACTCTCTTTGTTGTTGCTCAAACTGAGAGAAAGTTGTCCTCATCCTTGCAGTATTAGCCATTAGAAAGAACTTGACTAAGAATTTCTGTGCTAAGTCCTCCCATGTAATGATTGACCGTGACGACAAAGAATGTAGCCAACTTCTAGCCTTATCCCTCAATGAAAATGGGAATAGCCGTAGTCTAATGGCATCCTCCGTCACACCATTGTATCTGAATGGATCACAAATCTCGATGAAACTCAATAGGTGTTCATTCGGATCATCCGTGACAGCACCCCCAAACTGAATCGAGTTCTGCACCATCTGAATAGTGCTCGGTTTGATTTCAAAGGTATTGGTTGCTATCGCCGGTCTGACTATGCTCGACTGTAGTCCGTTTATGTTTGGCATGGAATACTCCCTTAGTGCCCGATGCTCTTCTCTTTGCTCATGTCTCGGTTCTTCCGCCATTCTGGATGTTATATTATCTAACCGTGCTTGCAAATTTCTCTTCACACTCGCTTTCCAACCTCTTCCGTTTATATTATCCTGCGCTAGTGTTAGTTCTAAGTTGGATGATTGCATGTGCATAAAAATCCACAAGTTCCTGAAACAAAAACCGCAACAAAAATAGAAATGAGAAACGATCAGAATTGTCTAAGTCATACAATATAGCTTTAAACTAATGATAATTATTTAAATTCAACGCCTTTCCCCGGCAATGGCGCCAAAAACTAGTTGCCTCTTTTATAGTTCTGATAAAAGAGCTCTAACTCATGCAAGCATATATGTGTCAACAAGTAATACAGAGTAAATAGAGTATCGATCCCACAGAAAAAGTTATAAAATTTAACCTATTATGCATCAATTAACTCACTGTATTTATATGCTTAGACTAATGAATATAATTGTTGACTTGAACTAATTGTAACTAACAACTAAAAATAAGTATACTAATGGAATGAATATAATATAGAAATAATGGGACCCTAACTTCATTTAATATTTCATCTAATCGCAACTATCATGCAAGAAGTGTTCACATATCATAGGAAAATAGCCAAGAGCACGAATAGAGTTATAACCATTTTTCAATGCACTATAACCTACTTACATAGCATCCACAGATGATAGACTCCATGTAATCATCAATACAACCAAAATAACTATATGTCTGTGAAATTGCAATTATATTAATTTTAAGCATAAGCCCTTAATCTAGATCATACGGTGAAACAGTATATATCTATCTGGTTCACAAAATACGCAAGCCATATACAACAGCCCCATATTCGCATGCTATCATGATTACAATCCATACTTGCATGTTCATTGTCAATTCCATACAAATACTGAGACGAATGGTGATCAGGCATTCATACATGTAAAAAAATCATAACAGAATTCCCATATGATATGCAAGACAACCCTCGCATTTAAGCATACAACCAAACTACACATTAAAATCCATTAGAATCCCATAATGGAGTTTAGTTCATGACTGAACCAAAAGCCATTATGGGATCAACGTTAAACGTGATTACAAAACAAACAATTGAAAGATGAAAGATAGAACGATCAAACCCAATTACAGATTTGGAACCAATAATAACATTCAAATCCTCATAAAAATCCAGTAAACAATAATAAAGAACCACAATGACAGAGAATCCCAAGAAGAATTGGAGAAGTAGACGTTTTGGCCTCGTTCTACGTTGGAATCTCCCTCACAGTGTAAACCCTAGTTACGATATGAAAAATACGCTAAAAGTATCTCTCCTTTTCGTCTGACACCAGTCAGAATCGTTTAAAAACCAATTACAACTCATTTAATTAAAAATTAAAATAAAATAAATACACAGCCAAAGATCGCTGCGCTGTATGCGCTCCTCCAAACGTTCTCGCTGGCGGGTGCAAGACTTGCGAAAGTATGCCCCGTCCACCCAAGTCCTCGCCATGAAAAGCGCGCTCTCAAGGCCTTTATGCTTGGCGTGACTGCGATCTGCAAGTTACAAGTTCGTAAATTTGTTGTTCATTCTTGTCTTTGCGACTTGTTCATTAATGCTTAGTTTTATTCTATGTTTGATCTCCTTGCTTCATAGTATCTTCATGTCATGTAAATCCCCGCTTGTGCCTCGCCTTCATGCATCCATTAGCCTCGTGCCCTCTAATACCACCAAAATTAAGCCAATTCCTGCACTTATTCACCAAAAGGAGTTTTAAGTAAATGCAATCAAAATATCATGAAATGCAACTAAAACATAATAAAATGTACTTGAGATGGGCATAGTTCGCGTGAATTGGTATTCAATAACTAGGTAAAAATACCACTTATCAGACCGAACAAAGGTTTAGACTCTATCTAACACAGTTTAAGAATTATTGAACTTTAAATGGTGTACATGTCTAAGACTGTACGAACTGAAGTGCACTAAGTGCGAATATCAATAATATTGATGTGGAATAATTGTAAAGTAATTAAACCACTTAATAGCATGCTTGGAAATAAAGTTCAAGCTTAATTGAATAACTTTTAATTCAACAATACCCTGCTCAATACAATATGAGAAGGATAGAAAACTTTCACAATAAAAGTATGGTTCAAGGAACTTCCACAACCAAAGAGTGAAGTTCAAGGAAACTTGCTCAATAATAATTTGAATGAGATTAGGATTCTTGCACAATAAAAGTAGTGTTCGGATACTTGCTCAACTAAAAGAGTAAGAATTAAGAAACTTGCCCAATATAAATTTGAATGAGATTAGGGAACTTGCCTGTTTGCTCAGCTACAATGAATTCTAGCTTTAATTAACTTGCGTTGAAACGACCTAATGTTAACAAGTCGATCTTTTCAATTAGTATGTGTAAACTAATATGCGTCTACACTTACAATAATCAAGTCATCACATAGCATGCTTCATAACACATTACAAAGCATATTGGTCATACATTACAAGGTAAAGTAATCATACAAGCATGCCTTGAAACATAAAACCAAAAACAAAATCTTGGTAAGACTGCAGGATAACAGAAGCATGCTACCTGGTCTAAAGCTTAGGGATCTGCAAGAATTACTTTTGTCCCCGCCGCACTGTGTTTGAGCTTTTTGTACTTCCTGACTTCAGTCCAACTCTAACACACCAATTACATATATATTTTAACATACGTACATGCTAGAGTTTCACACATAACACATGGTCATTCTTGGGTTCATTACCACAACTTTAACTTACAATTTATATGTCATTAATGTGACGCCCCCAAAATTGGTATACATCACCCATCTTGAGTCGCCAAATACATAGTGCAAAATTCAAATACAACTTAATTATACAACAGTCGTGTAAAATACGACAAAATATAATCTAAGAGTTTTAATAAGAATATTGTCATCTAGACAATATCCACACTCAATGGAGTCCTCATTACATTTATTGTCACACTATTTAACATAATAGTGAGGACTACTAATGCTATCATCCGACCATCACTCGCTCCCCGACTAGTCCATTTGCCACGTTCTCATTTCCTGAAGAGAACAATGAAAGCAAAAGGGTGAGCTCAACTAGCACAGTAAGAAATATTATGACTAGGATAATGTAGAATAAATTATCCTTAGCCTTCAATAGTATAATAACTGATAGAATACAATAGACAACAAGTTTTAGATCAACAACTGCAGTGGAATAAGCAATCCATTAGAAGAGTCAAATAGAGCATAAAATCTACTATCTTTAATGATTTAAAAAGTTTTTCATCAACTTTATTGTTGAGACTCAGCTTAATAAATAAAATCAAATCCTCCTTGCACCACGGCTAAGGATATTCATGTAATCATCAATGGTCATGATTATACCAAATAATCTCTGGTCATAATCATATCAACAACTGTCCATCAATGAACTACAGGCCAATGAGGACTTTTACCACATCATTCGTTACATTACGGTCATGATTATACCGAATAATCCCTGGTCATAATCATACCAATTTCATCTATTCTTGTAATCCAAAGATGACTTTCATCACAATATAAGCATAAGGATGATGACAATGACATAATAATTCAATAAAACAAGTTCAAGGATAAATTTTAAAGATTTATAATTTAGTTTATCCAGAATTCAATAACGTTCAAATTGTCAACATGATACTGCTTTGTGGAGTAAAATTCAAGAATGCTCAGAAGAATATTTCCATGAAAAGATACTGGATAAAGCACAAATATCAAGAATATTCTACTAATTTCATGGAGTATAGAATCCAAAACTTTAACCAAATGAGTATAATAGAATATATGAAACTGCAAATAGATTTTCACCCGCCATGCGATAATCCACGTAGACAAATCATTTCCATAATTTAATAAGGAATGAATATGAAGGGTCATTCACCATGCATCAGGTAGTCCGCGTAGACAGGTTATTCCATCAGAATAATAAAGAATGGAATAACAGAAGAATTCACCATGCATTGGTGAGTCCGTGAGCAAAGTTATTCTAACAGAATAATAAAGAATGGAATAACGGAAGAATTCACCATGCATGCGGTAGTCCGCGTAGACAGGTTATTCCAATAGAATAATAAAGAATGGAATAATAGAAGAATTCACCATGCATGCGGTAGTCCGCGTAGACAGGTTATTCCAATAGAATAATAAAGAATGGAATAATGAAGAATTCATCACGCATGCGGTAGTCCATGTAGAGACAAAGTTATTCAACAAAATAATAATGAATGGAATAATGGAAGAATTCACCATGCATGCAGTAGTCCGCATAGGCGAGTTATTCCAATGTAATAATAAAGAATGGAATAACAACTCTTACGAGTATTGAAAGAAAATAACTCTCTTCATGAATACGAAAGAAATAATACCCCTTACGACTGTTGAACGAAAATAATATTCTTATGAATATTAAACGAAGATGATATTCCTTACGAATACTGAACGGAAATAATATTCATACGAATACGAAAAATAATATCTCTTAAGAATATGAAATAAATAACACCCCTTTCCTTGGAAGAAAACTGGATACTGGAATAGTGAGGTAGCAGACTTCTCTTCTTCTTTCTCTCTATAATTTCTTACTATAATAATTGCTCTTGTGAAACTTAGTGAATTGGTGAGAAATGAAGGAAGAATGAGCTTCTATTTATAGGAAAATATAGTTTCAATAATTGCACATTTTGGGGCTCAAAATATTACAGTATAATACCTTCCGCTTTTTCTTCATTTTTAATTTAGTCCTGCAAGTATTATCAAACTTGCACCACCTCCCCTAATAGTAAATCTTGTGAATCAATAGTAAATCTTGTGACTCAATAGTTCTATACATGTGAAAAAAATAATTACATTATAGTACCTTCATCTATACCTCCATTTTTAATTTAGTCATGCAAGTATTATCAATCTTGCACCAACTCCCCTAATAGTAAATCATGTGAATCAATAGTACACACATGTGGCCACATAGTTATAAGCATGTGAATTAATAGCAATTAATTACTCATTTATCCGATTAATTACCTGATTGGTCAATATACCTTCCAAACATCAATTATTATCGAAATAAATGTCGATGTCCACTAATACTAATAATTCCAACACAATGGAACTATCAATTTCATCTTTAATCAACACGGACTTATTCATCATTAATATTATAACTCACAATATTTAACAAGGTGTCGTTCCTGTGAAAGAGGGGCTTTAGAGAAGGATTTCTCCCTATTGGCGCGCAATTAGATTATCCAACCTCTCCTTGACAGAACTTCTAGACATTGTCAATATTACAAATAATAATATGAATAACTTTGTCTTCTCAATTGTTGATTTAATAATATAAAATATTATGCAGATGATACTGTGACAATAATTGAATCAATAATATCATAGATATGATGCATCAATTACTGTAGCAATAATTGAGTATAAATGAGTGACTTCTTACATAAGCATCAATAATCAATATCGTGTGCTACTATGCAACCACGTGTATTATTGTACTTTTACTACCGGGTAGTTCAACAGTTTTAACGATAACACTTTCGTCGTTATTTTTATATAATGATAATTTTGTCATTTTCTTACTACGACAATACTTTCATTGTGGGGTCCACCAATAATTATGCCGTCGTACGGATATTCCCCGACCAAACGAATATTTTATAACAACTTGCTTACTTTGCAAAAATGTTCACATATCACCCTTAACTTTAACCTTTTATCAATTTAACCATTTACGAAAAAAATAATAATTATAAGAAAATTGAATACTTTCATTTCATAAAATTCGGGGTCTTACAATTAAAACATAAAAAGGTCATGTAATCATTATGCTTTGTAACTTGATTATACAATACTCAGTAGTCATGCTTGTATATAGACAACACATGTATACTTTACTCACATAGTTCATATTTTAGAAATTTCCTTTTTATGACTATGTGTGCATAAGTGAAAACCATACCTTAACCAAATGATGCTCATGCCAATATAGTTATAGGCATAATGAGTCCAAATATATATGGTCATAACGTACATTACTCATTACTTGATGACATTAGCTTCCTCATTCTAACTTTCTTTGAATTTTTACACTAAGTCACTTAAAATCTACAAGGCATCTTAACACATAACTCTTATACATTTGTAACATATATTAAAGCCATATATACATGTACAAATGGTCAAAACTTACTAGATAAAAGTCTTGGTCAAGTTCACTTTGAAAAGTCTTAAGTTTCTTACCTTTGGAATAGTCTTAACTTCCAATCACGTATGCTAGTATGTTTAATCACTTTAATCTTGCATTTCATGTCAATATAAACCATATTATCATGTTCATAAAGTCAGAATGCTCACATGATGTGTTCGTGAAAAAGTTCACTTTTGAAACTATAATTTCATTTCAAGACCATAAGTATTGTGTCCATTATAGGTACTAACTTGGTTATACTTGTTCATATTACATGCATATGCTTATGTGTGTGTGCTACAACAGTTTACATGCTTGCTTTAACCAGGTGCCAGCAAGTTAACACGAACAGAAACATAACATAACACACAAGTCCTAGTGCAGATCAAGCATTCAAGGCCATTGCCAATGCAAATCGCATTGCTTACTTACAGTCGTTTGGTCAGAGATGTATAATCGCCTCGCTTCTAGATTCAAAGAACCCAAAACACAAATTCCTTATAAAAATTATTTCTAGCTTAACCCAACACATTTAGAAGCTTGTATATCACTAAGCAACATAACCCAAATCAAATATCAACTAATACATGCTTAATTCAAAGATTTAATTCACTAAGCAATTTATCAAAAATGAAGAATTGGAATGGAAGTTATACCTTTGTAAATTAATTCAGCTGCAATATAACAATTTACTCACTATTTATAAGCTCCCTAGCAACTAATTCTCAGCAATTGAAAAGAGTAAAGGTGAGGGTATCATTTATAGAAAAATGGTTATATGGATAATGTAATTACCTCCCAAATCAAACCAAATGATTTCAAGAATGTATAATAGTTAAGAGAGATTTGGTGAAAGTTGTTGATTTTACTCATGAATCCCACTCCCCATCCAGTTATTGCTCTAGGTTTGTTGAATTTGAGATGAAGATAGATTAGCTAGCTTTTCACGTGGGAAGAATGAATTGGGCTCTTATTATGGGACAAGAGAAAAACCTCAATACTTGCACAAAATGTAATACTAATACAACATTTTGTTTATACTATACACATAATATATACTTTGGTTTTATAATATGTATACATAATTCATTTTATATAACATAGGTTATAATGATTTAAAGGGCATACAATGTATTCCCTAATTACAAGGTATCAAGTAGTGCACATACATATAATCCATATACATTTTCTATTACTACCAAATAAAATTGTGCATTGCTTATTATTTATTACCACGATCGTTATTATCATAATAACTTAATGAGATCATTATTAATTTAACAATTGATCTTATTATATGTCAATAAGGTATACATTAATTTTTACCCACACCCTTCATATCATATAACAATATTATTATGCAACTCACATGAATGCAAATAACTCTTACTATATAGTCTATATATATAATATATGTACATTAATGTGCCACCTTGTACAATATAAAAATATAGTTAAGTACCATATAATAAAGGTTTACTATATTGCATGCTTGCAAAAATTAATCAAGTAAATATATAATCATATTATATTTATTAATCTCCTACTCATTAATTATTACTCAACACATTATCAATTAATTACTCATAATTGCAATTAATCAATATGTTCAAATCTTGCCACCATATTCAAATAGATTGAATATTTAATTACTAAGAATCCTAATAATTCTTTGATATCAAACTCTTAGGGTTAGTCCGTTAATTTAAACAACTATTAGTGACTCCCTTTAATCATTTCATAAATTCACAAAACCACATAAGGTTTAAATAGACTCAGAAAACTAAATCATTAAAAATTAAATCACATATTTAATTAATAAGGAGTTTAAAAAAAAAATCACTGTCATTACAGATGATTCTTCCAAGAAAAGGAAGAGGCCCAAGTTATCTTCTGAAAAGAAGAAATGTAATAACCCAGGATTTCGAATAATCTGAATTTTATGAATAATTTTTTTAAATTAATATTGAAATTGATTATCAATATTGTGATGTGTATCTGTGATACAAGTTTTGAAAATTAGTCAATTTGTGAATTGACTGAGAAAATAAGAGTAGAGTTGTGCTTAACCAAGAATTTAAAACCCTAACCCTAAGTTCGAAAAGGATTGGACAGAAATCACAGTTATAATAAATGTATCTATAAGTATGTGTTTGTACTGTATTGAGTTAATGACCAATGATTGACTGGATATGGTTTACAATTTGTAAACCCTAATAAGGGATTAGAAACCCTAATCTCAAAATTAGAAACCCTAACGCATAGTTAAGAACCTTAATTGTAAGCCGGGAAACCCTAATTTAAAATTTGGGAATCCTAAGCCCTAATTAGGAAACCCTAATCATAATTAGTAAGCCCTAATATGAATATTTAACTTTAATGTGATTAAAAAACCTTAATATAATTAGCAAACCCTAATTATAGTTTAAAAATCTTCATTTTCTATTTTAAAACTCTAAATAGAAAATTCTAAAAATTTAAAGTTGTAAAACCTATGGGTTAGAACCTTAGGATTAAACCCTAAGGGTTTGGAAAATGTCAAGTATGCCATTAAAAATATAAGAAGAATGACCAAAATGCCCTTTTTCACATTTTTTAGTAAGTAACTTGTAAAATTGGCCAAGACCTTTAGTTGTTCACCAATTATTGACTTAGCATAACCTACAACTCCAACAAATCAGTCTATATCATCAGCTATGCCAATAAAATTCACACCACTTGGTTATAAAAGATTAAAGAGAGAGGAAGTTCATGTATTTGCTCATTTGCTCTCTAGCTCACAACTAACTCCTTCTCTCTCTATATATCCAAAAATATCAAGTATTTTAGTTCCATTAACAGCTCTTAGAACACCTAGATCAAATTTGGAGAGCAAGGATCAAAGATTGAATAAGAGAAAGGTATAAAACCCTACTTCATTTTGATCTTGTATGCTATGTTCAAGTTTGTGTTTATGTGTTTATTTTTCTGTTAAAAGATGTTTTATGGTGATCTATGTTGTTATAACATTGATCCATAACATCTAAGTGGGTAAAAAGTAAAAATTTTCAAAACTGTTCTTGAGCATTCATAGTGGTCTGACAAGAAATGTATGTGGCCGTAGATCTTTATATGTTCATGCTTTTTGATGTTTTATGTTTTAGATCTGTAATTTGATATGAGGTCTTTCATCTGGAAGTGGAATCACAGTCATTGGATGTCTAGATTTTATTTTATTTGTGGTCAAACACTATTGACCGAGCTTGACTGGCTGATTTCTAGGTAACCCAAAAATCTTGTAACCGGGTCTGACAAGCTTTTGTAACGTCCAGATCTGTCAGTTATGATGTTGTTTGTTGATGTTGTTGTAATCAATGTGTAGCCTGTTGTTTGGACTATAGATCTGTGACAACCCGGAAATCCGGATTGACTAGAAATTAAGATTTAAAGAATTAGTTATTAATAAAATGAATTTTTATTAATACTATTTTGTGCTATGTGTTTATTAATCGTTCTATAACCTAGAATGATTATTAATCTAGAGGATTCTGGCTACGAGCTAGACTGAACGAGTAGGAATTTTCAAGACGAAAATAAAAATTTTCCGGAGACAAAATATTTTCGGGGAAAAAGACGAAATAGGCACTATTCACCCAACGAAACCTAAGGGTTAGGGTTTGAATAACCTAAGCCTTTCTGAGAGTTCGGTATGTCAAAATGACATTCTGTCGAAAGATTTGACGATAATATATCGTGAAAAGTTAAGTAAGCCGATAAAAGTTTTTCTCGAAAAACGTGCAAAAATCGAATCAAATAAAAACGACGAAAAGTACTGTTATGTATTTTTCACTCGTTTAGCTATGTTAGGGGAAAACGTGAAGGAAAACGCTTAATGTCAAAAAGTGTTTTTTAGTTTTTCGGAAATTCGAAGAATACGTAAAAGTTAATCGGTAAAGGAAAGACGAAATATCCAAAAATATTTGGATTCTGAGAATCGCAGTTTTTAAAACTGTCGAACGAAACCCGAAAGATAGAACTACGAAACTTAAGGGCTAAACAAACTTGAAGGCTAAGTTAACTTAGTCCTTAAGTAATGAATAGTAAGGAGGTAAGGGTGTGAAAAGACCAAAATGCCCCTGACCTTGAAAATCTATAAATATGAAGCTTAATCTCATTTGAATGGGATTTTGAAAATCGTATCATTTGAGAGAGAAAGAGAGAGAGTTCGGAGTGAAGATGAAATGGAGAAGAAAGAGGAAAAGTTGGCTCGTGAGCAAACTTTGTCCGACGGAAGGAATTTAAGGATGAACGGTAATCTGAATCCTAGTTTCTTCTAATTTTCTTTAAGTTTAATATGTTCAATACATAACTTAATGAAGATAAGAAGTAGATAATGTTAATAATGAATTCATATAGTTGAATTCATGAGAAAATGAAGAAATAAGAATTAGAAATTTAGTTTATAAATTTCTTAAGGAAGTATAAGATTCGTAAGGATTTTGAGTGATACGAATGAATCTTACGAATGAGTACGTCAAATAAGTAAGGAATGATGTTCTATAACATCAAATTCCAAGAAAAAGTGAAATTATAATCCAAAATATCGATTAAAAATGAAGAACAAACGAAGAACACGAAGAACGCGAAGAACACGCGAAGAACGCGAAGAACGTTGTTGATGGACAAATTTAAAACCATCGTAGTGTAATTATTGTTGATGGACAAGTTTAAAACCATCGTGTATAAGTTAGATGCTTATTTCTTGGTTAGGAACATTGGAAACGTTCTTGAAGAACGGATTAGAATTGAGCTATAACGAAGTTATGGCGAAAATTTCGTAAAAGAAGATCGAGAATTTAAAAGTTAGTAAATGAACCCGAACATGTAGGGTTTCATAAGAATGTAAGAGAACGTATAAAACGTGAGTCATAGACTCAAGAACAAATGAGTTCCGAGTTTGGATGACTGAATTACGGATGAACGAACGAAGAACGTTAAAAAAGTTAAAATGAATAAAGAATGAAGATTAAGCCAATTAAATTGCATGTTAACGGATTCAGAACAAAGTTTTATCTGGGGCTAATTGAAGTATGTTAGATAACGAAAAAAATGGCTTTGGAACGATCTCATTCTGAGTTATAACGAAGAAGTTATGAGATTTCGAAGTACGCATCTCAGAACGACCAAAGACTTAGAAAAATTTTTGGGAAGAAGGTCATGGCACCGCGGCGCCAGTCATGCCTTGATTGGTGGCGGCTGCGCAAAGACAAGTGAAGGGTCACGATCGCTAACTTCATGGCAGGTAGTGCGAGAATCGATGTTGAAGGTGGCGCCAACGCCAAGCAGTAGAGCAATGCCGTAAATGAGATTTTAATCGCTTTCAATTTTCGGGGATGTGCAAGAAAGAGATTCAAACATGTAGTTCAACTAATGTAACACTTAATCGAGTGTTTTAAACCTTTAATGAAGGTTGAACAGAAAGATTAAACGAGATTAAAAGAATGTAATTACGGGTTACGGGACCGTAGTCGCAATGAATCGAATGTGAGGGATTGCTATGATGGTGATTCCTTAGACGTTGATGGACGATAGTAATGTATAACATTTCGATGTTATGACATGGTAATGAGAGATGAATGTAAAGCATATAGACGATGTGAATGCAACGTTGTTACAATGAACGATCGGTCTTAGCATACAACGATCAGTATGACTTCGACATTAAGAAAGAATAACAAACATGGGGTTCATTGGATGGATAACGATCGAAGCGATTAAAAAATTGAGTAAAGGTTGAATGAGAGATTAAGAGACGAGCAACGTGAACATTGAATACATAAACAATCCTTGTGAATCGTATTCGCGTTGGACGAACGTTCTAAGTATACCCTAGTTGTATAACTTAGACGTTGATGAAAGTAGTAAATAAGATACGAATGGTATCAAGAAAGCCGTATCAAATGGTAATAAGATTAATGAAAGCCGAATGTGAGTCAGATAAGAATGAATCCTGAGGTATGACATTTAATTGTCATAAAGCCATAAGGAATAAGAAATTGACTTAACGAACATTATATTTAATAGTTTGTATAAGTTAAGATAAGTTAGGTTGTGGTACAATCGTAACCTTTGATGGTTGACATATGGGAGCTGAGCTAAACAATTCCTTCAGAGAGCGAAGGTATATACAAAACTGGCAACCGATCTAACTCACTGTGTGGGCAGTGTAGACGAGACGGAAACTTGTTTGTTGGTTGTTTGTGGGAAACCACTCAGAGTACCATATGGACTACTAGCAGAGAAGCGATGTGTGATGAGTCCTAGAAGAGTTATAAGAAGAAGATAAGAATGTTAATCATCAAAGATGATGAACGTTTTGAGTAAGATATCTCCGTATGTCATGAAGCCATAAACCGGTAATGAAAGTTAGTCGCGTAAAATTATATTGCAAGAACGCGAACTCTAAGAAGTAAAGTTAAGTAAACCAATGTGTCAGTCATGTATATGACTAATTGGTGTATGTGTTTTTCCTTATGTGTTATAGGGATTGGAATGAATAGTTCAGCGTAAGCTGTAGCTGTGCGTAAGGAAAGTTTCCTAACTTCATTCATATTTTAAATGAATGCTAGTTTCTTAAACTACTCAGATGTTGAACTTGAGAAGTTCTGTCTATGTGCGAATGTGTGATATTTGTATAAGGTGGTAGAACGTATGAGGCATTGTGCCACAATGTGAACACTTCGGTGTTTCTATGATATGAACTGTTCTATGATTGAACTGTTCAATAAGAGAATGTTCTATTTATACATGAACCATTATTGTTAAGTCTGTGCTATTGATTCTAGCCAGACAGAATGTGTATGAAAGCTAGTAGAGAATTAAAGTATTTCAAATTGAATGTGACTAATGTTTTAAAATGATAGGAATCGAGATTATTCCTATTGTTCAAGCTGCTTCATAACCTTTGTTAGGTTATCGAAGTTTCAAAGGAATGTTAAACTCTTAAAGTTGTTTGTTCAACTGTTAAGACTTGTTGGGCAATTGAATGCTCACACTTGCTTTAAATGAAAAACATTTTCAGCGAACGATGTTAGAAGAACTTAAGGATCCCGTATAGATCAAGCTGTCGGTATCCAGATGAAGTGCCATTCAGAATGTAAATGAGCGAGAAGATCAAGTGAAGACATGTAATGTAGAAAGATGAGAATTAAACTATAGAATAGTTTAATGAACGATTATGTATCCTTGGTGGCAGATAAAAGTCACTCGTGCAAGATGTAAAGAAAAATGTAATTATCATTATTTGTAATGAAAAAAGCTATAAGGTTTTTAGAACCTGGGATTTGAGAGTGTATGTTGTTATATTTCAGTATATAATGATGTATGTTGGATGAATGATGTACTAGTGACGCACAGAATCCGGGTGTGAAGATAGACCAGATTTTGGGGCGTTACAAGATCCATGCTATTAGATCTCTTAAACAACACATATGTTGGTAGTAGTGGGTGGTCAAACAGAGCAACTTGATCACGAAGTCGAGTTTCTAGAATTTCTAGAAACCGTATGAACACCATTTTCTGATAGCCTTTGACCGAGCTGTAACTTGTGATTTTGTTGTTGTTTAATTGATCTGTTGTTGTAGTGTTGTTCCTTGTCTTGTATACTGTAAGACCACAACTTATTTTTAATGAAATAAAATTTCCTCTATTTATTATTTTAAAATAGTAAGGTTTGATTTGATTAATGTGGTTAGTTATCGGTAAAATACACAAATATTTCAAATAAGCAAGTGGTTATAAAATATTCATTGTTGTCGGGGAATATTCGTTTGGTCGTGGAATATTCTTCTTTGTTGGGAATATTAGGTGATGGCACAGTTAACCTTGTGTGGGCCCCATAACTAAAAAGCGATTGGATGAAAAAACTATAAGTATAAGTTGTTTATAAATAGCGAGTAGTTATTACCAATTAATCTTCGTTGAAATACTAAATTGGTTAAAACACAATAGCACGCGATATTGCACTAATTATTGATTCTTACGTAAGAAGGCACTACTCAATATTGTTACAGTAATTATTGTTCAATATTTTATTTTATTGATTCAATAATTGCTGCGTTGATATTTTATATTATTATTGTTTTAATAATTATCACTACACAGTTTTTTCCATTATCAGATCAATAATTCATATTATTTGAGTAATATTATTAGATAGCATTATTGGCAATGTCTTGGAAGTTCTGTCTAAGGAGAGGTTTGGTCACCTAGTTGCACGCTAGTAAGGAGAAATCCTTATTCGAAAGCCCCTTCTTTCTTGGGAACGACCTGGTTGTCGATATTGTGATTCTGTAATATTATTTGTGAATAATTAATTATTGATTTATATGATAAGGAAAATATTTATTTTATGTGGATATAGATGGAGAAAATTTTAAAGTGACAATTGTTGAAAAATTGATATTTTATCTTTTCTGATAAAATAATTCATTTAAATATATTATTATATTTTAATAATATAATAATGGTGATATTTTTTACAATGATTGTGGGATATATGAATAAATGAGGAGGAAGAGTATTTTTGTAACTAAAAATATTTAAAACATGTTTTTCATGTTTGTGGGCCCCATTTCTTAACTGAAATTTGATTATAGCTTGTAAAATCGTCCATATGTGGATTTCGGTCAACTTCTGCTTGGAATTTGGAAAAACTTTCTTCTGCTAAATTGTAGAGAATTAAATTTCCTATGAAATGGACATAAGATTTGAATTTTTCTGATAAAAGGGCTATTTATTATGAATTATTGAAGTTCTGAAGTTCCGAAATAATTAATTTTTGAAGTTTAAAATATTTTAATTAAGAAAAATGTTTTTGTTATTTTTGTGGGGTGAATGGCTGATGATTTGGTCTGGTGTGGTGTGCGTAGGAATATAATTTGAAAATATTAATATTTTATTAAATTTTCTGCTTTGGTGTTCTAAGCATTTTCCTATAAATAGGGTGCTTAGGTTAGAATTGAAAATCACACCACAAACAATTTTTCTCTCTTTCTCTCTCTATATTATCGAGCATATTCTTGTGAGTATTTTGAGACTTTGAGTGTTGCTATATAAAGACAAGTTCCTTTCAAAGACTATATCCAAAGATATTCCGGCAATCTTGTCCTTTTCGAGGTAAGGGATGTTATTTTTTTTAAAATGATATTATTTCTTCTAATATCATTATGCCGAAATATTGGTAAAAATTTTCTTGTGAAATGCTTGTCTTTTAGTGTCGAGGTTACTATTCACGATATCTGCAGACTATTCACGATACAAAGACTTACTCACTTAATATGGCACTATTCATAGAAAAATTAAATTTTCATTTTTTGTCCAAGATATCTATTATGGATACTAGCTTTAATTGTTTCCATGTTTTGATCATTCTTGAATTTTACTCCATTATGGTTATTTATGAAGTATTTTTGAACTTGGACTATTTAAAGTATGAATCCTTAATATTTGCTCTTTTGTTTCACTGGATTCGTTTTCTTTAAAATATTTTTCATCATCCTCAGTCCTAAATGATGATATTACTGAATATCTTTGGCCTATAGTGCAAAGATTAATTATTTTTTGTTAAATATCTTTGGCCCATAGTGCAAAGATGTACAGGTGTTGAGATGAACATGACCAACTGTTGAATATCTTTGGCTTGTAGTGCAAAGATTAATATTTGATTCAATATGTTTATTGATTGATGTTACAGGGATAAAATATTGATGATGGACTTTTAAATTCATAGATAATAGTAGATTTCATTCTCTACGTAACTCTTCTATGAATTGCTATTTTCGCTGCGAATATTGATCTGAAACTTGTTGTCTATTATATTCTATCAGATTTTTCCCTGTTGAAGACTAAAGATAATTTGTTCTTTATTATCTTAGTCATAATATTCTTTACTGGGCTAGTTGAGCTCACCCTTTTCCTTTTTGTTCCATTTTTCTTCTAAGGAGGCGAGAATATAGCGAGTACTAGTCGGGGTATGGAATGAAGGTTCTAGAATGTCATTTTAGTAGTCCTCACTATTTTGTAAAATAGTGTATCAATAATTGTAATGAGGACTTATTTGAGTGTTGATATTGTCTAGAAGATAATATTTGTTTTTAAACTCACGGTTTATGTGTTGTCGTATTTTGCACGACAATTGTATTAATAAAGTTGTAGTTGTTTCTGTACCATGTATTTGGCGACTCAGAATGGGTGTTGTATACCTATTTTGGGGGCATCACAGTTGGTATCAGAGCTTAGGGATATGGTCTCTGGTGGAGATCGGGAAATAGAACTAGGAGGGGAGAGACGAGGTAATCCTTCGCTAGTGTGTCCTACCTAAGCTTATTTGTTGGTTGGTCAGAATATAGGGATATTATGTGATATGTTAATTTATCTTATTAACCCTTGTTTTATGGCAGTATTTGAGAATGGCAACTGAGAATGTTAACAGTAGAGTAAATGAGATAGTGGAGACACCTTTACTCGCCAATGAGGAGAACGTGCAACAGGCCGACAATATTCCTCCTATAAATAACACCACTGATCAGACGATGAACAATGGGATGTTTAGAAGCTTTTTGCAGTTCATGCAAAATCAGACGAAGGAGACTCGTGTACAAAATACAGGTGGAAATGATAGCAACGCACGGTTTGTCAGAGCCAGCAGTTCAAAGAGTTGGGACCACCAGAATTCTGGAGAAAATTGGATCCGATTAAGGCGGAGACGTGGGTCAAGCAAATTACCAAGAGATTCGACGTCTTGGGATGCACGGAGGAACAGAAGGGTCCATTCGCCATCTTTATGTTCCGTAATGAGGCAGACATCGGTGGGAATCATGAAGCATACCCATCCAAACCAAGACTCAAAGCATGTCTTGGGAAACATTTCAGAAACTGTTCAATGATAAGTACTTTCCTAAAAGTATTCGTCATATGAAGCAGGTAAAGTTTATTAGACTGGAGAAAAACAACATGACGGTGTCCCAGTACGAGGCGAAGTTCACGGAGTTAGCTAGGTTTGCACCTCATTTGGTGGAGAATGAGGAACGTATGACGCGGATGTTTCAGAGAGGTTTGAAACCCGACATACGTCAGTATCTCATTTCTCATAAATTTTCTCTATATTCAGATGTTGTCAATAGGGCTCAATTATTAGAGCGAGATAACGAGTACGTTCAACCGAGGGACCACAATCATGGTCATACCGGTGACAACAGTCATCGGAACAACGATAACCAGCGGGGAAAGAAAAATGGAAACAAGAGCGGCAACCACTCTGGTGGTAATCATGGCCATGAAAATAGAAGAAAAGAGTCGGGGGGAGATTTTAAAAAGAGGAGATTCAACAATGACAATGTGAAGACGTCAGCACCAGCAGCAACTAGTTCTAAGGGAGGAGAATGACCACCGGTCGTATGCTATAAATGCGGGAAAGAGGGACATATCAACCAAACTGCCCACAACAGTTCAAGGTATGTTATAATTGTGGAAAGGAAGGACATATCGCTCGAGATTGTACTTTAGTAAAACCAAGTCCAGTTGGGATGGTGACTCAAAATCCGGTCCCAGAAAAGTCAAAGTCAACGGTTCTTGGAAGAGCATTTGTTGTGACTGGTCAAAATGCAAGGAACCCAAACGAGGTGATCACGGGTAAGCTAATCATAAATTCTTGTGAAGTTTATACATTACTAGATACCGGTGCTACCCATTCATTTATCTCTCCTGCTTATGCTCAACATTTAAACTTAACTCCGTAGAAATTAGACTTTGACTTATCTGTGGAGACTCCGTTAGGAGAAACTTTCATTACATCCACTGTTTATAAATCTTATTTGATCCAAGTTGGCACCATCACATTACCCGTTGACCTTATCTCTTTAAAGATACTTGCTTTTGATGTGATTTTAGGGATTGATTGGTTAACTACTCATCATACCAAAATTAATTATTTTCGTAAGGTTGTTAGTTTTCATATTCCTAACCAACCTATTGTACGAATTCAAGCAACTAAACCACTAAAATAAATCACTGTCATATCAAGTCATAAAGTTATTCGTTTATTGAAAAATGGATGTCAAGCTTTCTTAGCCCATGTTATGGATTTGAATAAAGACACGTCAGATTTGAATAATATTCCTGTTGTTAGTAAATTTCCGACGATTTCAAGAAAGAACCTGGCCTACCACCGTAACGTGAAGTTTAATTCTTTATTGATCTTGAATCTGGTACAAAGCCCAATTCTAAAACCCCATATGGAATGGCTCCTATTGAACTTCAAGAGTTAAAGGTCCAATTACAGGAGTTGTTAGACATCGGTTTCATTCGTCCTAGTACATCTCCTTGGGGTGCTCTTATTTTATTTATAAAGAAGAAAGACGGGAGTATACGACTTTATATTGACTATCGAGAATTGAACCATGTCACCGTCAAGAATAGGTATCCGTTACCTCGCATTGATGACATGTTTGACTAGTTGCAAGGAGCACAATTCTTTTCAAAGATCGATCTTCATTCTGGATATCATCAGCTGAAGATTAGAACTAAGGATATTCCAAAGACTGCCTTCAGAACTCGGTATGGGCATTATGAATTCCTAGTCATGTCTTTTGGATTAACTAATGCTCCTGCAGCTTTCATGGATATGATGAACTGAGTATTTAATGAATATTTGTATCAGTTCATTATTGTCTTTATTAATGACATCCTCATATATTCCAAAAGTCGTAAAGATCATGAGCACCATTTGAAGCTGGTGCTCCACAGGCTTCGTGAAAACAAGTTATATGCCAAGTTGAAGAAATGTGAGTTCTGGCTTGAGGAAGTAGCATTCCTTGGGCACGTGGTGTCAAAACATGGAGTATCTGTCGACCCGGCGAAGATTGAAGCAATACAAAGTTGGGAGCAACCGAAGACGGTGACCAAAGTTCGTAGCTTTCTGGGCTTAGCTGGTTATTATCGGAGATTCGTGGTAGGATTTTCTTAAACCGTTACTCCATTAACTCAGCTGACTTGGAAAGATATAAAATTTATATGAAGCGAGGAATGCGAGAAGAGTTTCCAAGAGCTTAAGAGGAGACTTATTTCGGCACCTGTTCTGACAATACCGTCTGGTTCGGATGGATTTGTTATCTACAGCGATGCTTCAGGCAAAGGGTTAGGATGTGTTCTCATGCAAAATGGGAAAGTCATAGATTATGCCTCGCGAAAACTTAAAGAATATGAGAGGAATTATCCTACTCATGATCTAGAGTTAGCGGCAAAGAAATTTTCAGCGCTTAAAGATCTAGAGGCACTATCTATATGGGAAGAAAGTGGAGATATATTCAGGCCATAAAAGCCTCAAATATTTCTTCACCCAAAAGGAACTCAACATGCGGCAACGACGTTGGCTCGAGTTATTGAAAGATTACGACCACACCATTCAATACCATCTTGGAAAAGCGAATGTGGTAGTTGACGCATTGAGTAGAAGATCATATGCGGGAACGAGTGCGATGTTGTCAACACAAAGGCCCATTTTGTGTGATTTACAAAAGTTAAAAATAGAATTCAAGACTCTGAGGACCCATATGATGATGTCAAGTATACACATAGAACCAACTTTAATCGATGAAGTTAAAGTTGCTCAAGACACAGACCCAGAGCTGATGCTTATGAAGAAAAAAGTACAAGAAGGTATTATCCCAGAAGGAAGAATCGATGAAGAAGGAATACTTCGAGTCCAATCCAGACTTTGTGTTCCTAACGACTCTGATTTGAAGTACAAGATCATAATGGAGGCACACAATACACCGTTTGCAATCCATCCTGGAAGTACCAAAATGTATCGTGATCTTCGACATACATTTTGGTGGAACAATATGAAGAGAGAGATCGTGAATTTTATCTCGAGGTGTTTAACTTGTCAACGTGTAAAAGCAGAGCATCAAGTGACAAAGGGTCCATTGTAACCACTTGAGATTCCGAAATGGAAGTGGGAACACATTACAATGGATTTCGTTACGGGTCTTCCCACGGTTTCTCAAGGCATAAATGTTATTTGGGTTATTGTTGATATATTAACCAAGTCTGCTCGTTTCTTGCCGATACGGGAGACTTATTCCCTTAAACGTCTTGCTCGTATGTACGTAAATGAGATTGTGAGATTGCATGGCATGCCAGTATCCATAGTTTCGGATCATGACCCAAGATTCACTTCACGATTTTGGGTTAGGTTGCAAAAAGCTATGGGCACGGATTTATGATTCAGTTCAGCATACCATCCACAAAGGGATGGACAATCAGAGAGAACTATTCAAACTCTTGAAGATCTATTAAGCCTCGGTGTCCTAGACTTCAAAGGGAGTTGGGATAAGTATTTACCATTGGTGGAATTCTCCTACAACAACAGTTATCAAGCAAGTATAGGTGTGGCCCCATTTGAAGCATTGTATGGACGAAAGTGTCGCTCTCTAGTATGTTGGGACGAGATGGGTGAAGCAACATTATTGGGACCAGAGTTGGTACGTATGACTACAGAAAAGATCCAAATGATTTAACAATGTATACAAACGGCACAGGATCAACAAAAGAGTTATGCGGATCTTCATCGAAAGGACGTGGAATTTAGTATTGGGGATCATGTATTATTGCGTGAGGCTCCATGGAAGGGAGTTACAAGATTTGGGAAGAGGAAAAGCTCAATCCACGATTTATTGGTCCATTTTAGATTCTTGACCGAGTAGGAAATGTGGCCTATAGACTCGCATTGCCTCCAAGTATGTCACATGTTCATAATGTTTTTCACATATCTGTGTTACGTAAATATGTGAAAGTCCTAAAGCACGTTATTGAGTTAGAACCGAACGAGATAGTCGAAGACTTAACGTATAAAGAGGTACCTGTTAAGATCTTGGAAAGGAAGGAGCATGTCCTACGCAGAAAGGTCATACCACAAGTCAAAGGTTTGTGGAGGAACCATGTTATTGAGGAAATGACCTGGGAGTTGGAAACGGAAATGAAAGCGAGGTATCCTCACCTTTTTGAACCACCAGGTACGTATGTTAATTTCGAGGACGAAATTTCATAAGGAAGGGAGGTTGTAAGACCCCAACTTATTATAAATGAAATAAAATTTCCTCTATTTATTATTTTGAAATAGTAAGGGTTGATTTGATTAATGTGGTTAATTATGGGTAAAATACACAAACATTTCAAATAAGCAAGTGGTTATAAAATATTCATTGCTGTCGGGGAATATTGTAACGATTCGAAATTTCAAAGTGTAATATTAAATATTTATTGAATAATATAAATATTTATTCGGGTGTGTCTATTGTTGAATTGATGAATCTAAATTTATTAGAGAATTTTCTAAATTAAATAAAATTATAATTTAGAGAGCTATAAAATAACATGAGATGTTATATTGTTGATTTAATAATTTAGATGGTATATTAAATTATTAAATAAAGTTATGATGAAAATTATAATTTTGTGATTTTGCTAAAAGGCTATATTTAATTAAAATATAGTATGTGATTATAATTATAAACTAAAGTGTTTATTAAAATAAATTAAAGTAGTTTAATCTAGTTTTACCCAAACAATGTTTAAGGATATAAACTCTTTAATTTTAAATGATTTGCCAAACAAAGCCTCATGGCTATGGCTTTTGGAATTTCTAATTTTTGAAAATAAATTAAATAAATAAATTAAATGAAATAATAAATATAATATATTTATATTATATACGTTAGTAATTGAATTGACATTTAGTAGTATTATTAAGGCCATATCAGTTTCTTTTGTTTACGCTTATTATTCAGTTGTTTATACGCATTCTTGTTTGCAAAGTTGAGAGTACTGAGTTTTGTGAGAGTTGAGAGAATTTGAGAAAGAAGGATTTCAGAGCATTTTGCAGTGTTATCAAAAAGGATTACAAGCAATTTGAAGGTATTTTTATACAACCTTAATATATATATATATATATATATATATATGTATGTATATATGCCTGCATATGTGAACTACGACAAAGTTTTTCTATGCTCTTTGAATTCTATTTCTTCCGAATTGTTGTTATGTATCTAAGTTATGGGGGTTACACACGCTTATAATGATTAGATATTGTGTTTAAACACTAATCGCATGCTAATTTTGGTTTATAGTAGGAAGAAAATTTGTCAGTATATGTATTCTTTGTACGGCTTAGATAAGTACCAATTTGGATGGTCAATTCTTATGTAAAACTATAAATTGAAGTTTGTATATGGTAGTTCATTGAGATAAGAACGTAATGTAGTTTGAA
This sequence comes from Panax quinquefolius, assembly GCA_020205615.1. NCBI lineage: Eukaryota > Viridiplantae > Streptophyta > Magnoliopsida > Apiales > Araliaceae > Panax > Panax quinquefolius. Next base: position 90,824,602 of record CM035156.1, on the reverse strand, counting down.
TGGAGTAATTTGGTCAAGTAATGAAATCACAGTGATGATTTCTAGAATGAATATCAAAAATGGAGTTTTATATGAAAAACATGAATTTTGAGAAATTAAAATAGCTTTAGTTGGTGTTAAATTGTTCCAATTGGTTGTAAATGTGAGCAATCATGTTTATGATAGTTGTATATTTATTTTACGTGTTAATTTCACTGTTTGGTGGGTGAAATTTGTGTTTGTCAGGCTAAAGTCGTCTACTGTTAATTAGCCTCTCTGTGTTCTATTGAACACGTGCGGCAATTGCCTACGGCATGTTTCAGCAAAAAATGCGCGCATTCTACGGCCCCATGCCTTTGTATGGTATGTTGCCCATCCATATACCGCTTGAGATTTCGATTTCTCACATTCTTATGCAGACTTGGGATAGCATCATAGTATGGCCTAAAATTATGTTAGCATGTTAAATGAGTAGTGTGAAGGATAACATAATATAGTGAATTGGGGTTAGTAAGTTCAAAGTTACAAAAATGTTTAGTATGTCGAGAACGTGTTATGTTGCAAGTTAGTTGGGCAATGAACGTTAGTTAAGTGTTGCGAAGTAGAACACTTAGAGTTTCTAAAATGTAAATGGTAATGATCATGTTATGATATGTTGGCATATCTAATAGGTATTGTGGTTCTAAAATTATGTGTAGGTGTTCGTGAGTTTAACTTTATAGCTTACGCTCAAGGCAAGTTTTCTAACTCTATATTTACATTGAGCAAGTTTCTAAACTTCTCTTTTTTACATTAAGCACGCCTTTTATCCTTACATTCATGTTGAACTAGTTCTTACTTTAATGTTTCGTTAATCAAACTATTGTATTCTTAATCGTGATTTGAACAATCTAGCTATGACATTGTTGTATTCAACCAAGTTTGAAGTCCAATACTTATTGATGCATTCCAACTTGTTTATTGTTAGACAAGTTTCATTATTCGGATATTATGAATGAAGCTTTCTTGAATTCTAATTTCAAATGTTGAATTATTATAGTTCATTTACTTGACACTAGTCATTTTCATAATAGGTAAGCTTTATTTTCAGCTTGCTATTACCTAATGTTTATTCAATAATTCATAGTCCTAGCTTAATTTTATTCAAGCAAGGTTTGTTATTGTCATTCAATACTTATGCTTTGTAGTTGTTTCTAAGCTTGAGATAAAGTATAGTTAGTTCGCTTACACTTACTCATTGTTTCATATTATGCTATTATTGATCAACTGTTATATTATCAAACACTATTGATTCAACTAGTCCACTAGTTGATGTTCGTTGAACTTCCAATTACCCTTGATAGCTTATCCAAACCAAACCTTCTTTGATGTGGACTTGTACTCTAAATACTGAGTTGAACAACCCTATTATTATTATTAGGGGATAACTTACGCGTAGCGTTAAATGTTTGTGCACAATACATGGTACGAAGGGCTAATCCCCCTAAGTACGAGGAGTCCTTATAGTCTTATGACTGTTAAAGTTGGGGTTGAAAGATTACTCGCAACTATGGACATGGTTCATGGTCTTATGACCCTCAGTTATGTTTATTCCATATTTTGGATTCTAGTTTCTGATTATCATTGTTAAAGTGCTATTCAGTTTTGATGACCCTTCGTTGGCAGTTATTATCATTATTCTCATGTTGATTCATTGTTATATCCAGTGAGCAATTGTTTAGCTCACTCTTGCATATTTATAAACTCATTCTAGCTGAAGAGGAGAAGGTAGATGAACCTTCGTCTAGCAAAGGAAAGAGAAAAATGTACAAGTGATGAAGACTTGTAATTTTGATTATGATTATCATGTTAGACTTTTATTTGTGATGATGATCTTAGACTTTATCTTAATGATGTTATGTAATAATTTTAATTACGCATTTGAATGACGTTTAAAGGTTAGATAACCTGGAAAGTTTTTGAACTTAATGATGTAACCCTATTTAAGGGGAGGTTTTATGATTCAAATATTTTTTTTATTTGGGTAGATAGTATGAATGTTTGAATAGTGAGCACCAAATCTTGTGGGAATGAAGTACCTTGATTTGGGGGTGTCACAGGTTGGTATCAAAGCCATAGGTTATGAACCTTAGGTGGGGGAAAAGCCTTAGGAAGTAACCTTCGAAAAGATTGCAATGATAAACTCTTATCGAGTTTTAAGGAAGAAGTAATAAAACACTTATGTGCTTATGTGTTTACAACTTATGTGCTCGTGAGTGTCGAGTAGCAATGGTTAGTAATTAAAAATTAAACTTTGGTTGACAGGATGGCTAATGTAGGAGGATCCAGTCAGGCTAGAGAGGAGGAGCCTCGAGATATTCAGGTGATTTGGGAACAAATACTACCAATTGAAATAGTTCTGTCAATCATAGTAGTTAAGTAGGAGAGAGTCCCTGATGAGGATGATGAGATAGAGACGGACGAGGAGGATCCCGTGGAGCTGCCACAGTCGGATGAGGAGGAAGAGGAGGAAGAGCTTCCACATAGTTCGATAGCTGCCCGTATGTACGACGAGGTGTATGATCGCAATGTGGAACTTTAAGACACCGTCGAGGAGTTACGAGAGATAGTAGCTGAACAACAGACCTCGATGGCACAGAAAGACGATGAGATCCAGGATCGAGAAGAACGACTGAACAACATTAAAGAGAAGCTGGTCCACACAGAAGGGGAAAATGAACAACTGATGGAAAAGATTGCAGAACTGGAGAATAAGCTGAAAGAGGAATCTACAAAAAGGGCAAGAGCCAAAGACGCGTACAGTGAAGCTTATCAACGAGCCGGAATAGCAGAGAGTGATGCACAAGCCAAGAGGAGGAAGATGGAAGAAATGAGAAATGTATTCAACACCATGGTCAATCGAGCTCAGGATCGAGTCATGAGTTATTCGATTCAGTTCGAGACGCTACCATCATACATATTGGATCGCCGAACATTGTTCCGAATTATGGAGGAAGAGCGTCGTAAGGCCACGCAGTATCTTAGTAGGACATTGTAGAGATTGTAATTGATAGGTGGTTTTGAAAATAAATGAGATGTAAGTCCTGGGTATGATATAACCAATGGGATAGATGACGATGATGTTTTCCTGCAACTGTTATAGTTCAGGAAAGTAATGTAAATAGCAGTGATGCTATTGTTTTGATGTTTTTATGATGAATGAATAAAAGATATTGTTTTATTCAAAGTGTTAAGTGTTATGTGATAAACTGTTATGATGTGCGACTTAAGTATATAATACTTAAAAGATTGAATAGAATCTGATGGATGTATTTTAACAGAAAATGGCTTCAAAACGACAACCACCACGACGAAGAACCATTGAGGAAAACAACAACAACAATGTGGATGGAAACTCGGTTCAGGAGCTAGTTACATTACTAACGGTGCTTTGCAGAATCAACCTCAGAACCAAGGTACTACGTTTAAGGATTTCAAGGCAGTCAGACCACCTAAATTCCATGGGTCCATGAATCTAGCTGAAGCACAGACCTAGATCATGGAAATCGAGAAGGTTTTTGATGTTGCTAGGGTTGAGGATAATCAGAAGACTGCTTTTGTAACATTCATATTGAAAGCGGAGGCTAGCTATTGGTGGCAGGCCAACAAACTCGGGAAGGGCCAAGAGTGATGATGTGGGATAGGTTTAAGGAGCTGTTTTTCGAGGCTTATTTCCCAGAGAGTTCGAAGAGTCAGCTAGAGGTTCAGTTTTTGGAATTGAAACAGGGAACAATGTCGGTGTCTGAGTATGCTGCAAGGTTTAACGAGTTGGTGAGGTTTGCGCCATATCAAGTCAGCACAGACGAGCGCAAGGCAAAGAATTTTGAGCAGGGACTGAAACCCTAGTTGTACAGTACGGTTTCCCTGTTCCAGTTGAAGACGTTTGTGGCAGTGATGGAGAAGGCAATTCTCGCTAAAAGTTCAGGTGAGGCAGTAACAAAACATAATCAAGAGCAGAGGAAGAAGAAAAGTGAAAGTGAAACTAAGAATGTTGGTGGTGGTAATGGCGGAAATGGCAACAACAACCTGAAGAGAAAGTGGAATGCGAATGGGGGAGCTGGAAATCAGCAAAGAAACCAGCAAAATAAGAAGTTCGAAGCATGTGCTACGTGCGAAATGTTTCATATGGGATTGTGTTTGCTGGGGAAATGAGTATGCTTCAATTGTGGCCAGGAGGGTCACATCGCCCCAAATTGCACTCAAGATAAGAAGAATGTGTGCTTCACGTGCGGATCCAAGGATCACTTTGCTCGTGAATGCCCTAAGAAGAGATCTCGTGAGACAAATGGGAGCAAAAGAAATTCTAGTGGAGGAGCATTGGCTATTGCTGGGCCAACATCAACAAATAAGCCCACAACTAGAACCTTCAACATGACGGTGCAGGACGTGGTGCAATCAAAAGATGTCGTGTCAGGTATTATCCCAATCAATGATATAGATGCATATGTATTATTTGATTCGGGTGTTACTTGCTTGTTTATATCTGATGAATTTGCTAAGAAGTTAGAAATACCTTGTGAAGAGTTGAAATTTCCTTTAAACATAGAAATTGCGAATAGGGAAGTGATTCCTGTTAGGTTCATATACAAGAACTATAGGGTGAACATTAAGGGGAATGTTATGAAAGTAGATTTAATTCCTATAAAACTCGGAGAGTTCAATGTTATTTTGGGAATGGATTGGTTATTCAATTATGGAGCGATAATTGACTGACAAAAGAAGTGTGTAAACCTTTTGACTCCGTCAAAAGTAGTGTTTCATGGTAGCGAATCGCCTAGACAAATGAAATGTCTGACGATGATGCAGGCCAGGAAGTTGTTAAGTAAAGGCTGTGTAGGGTACTTAGCCTACATAGTTGATACTCAAAAAGAGAAGGGTATGAAATTGGAGGAAATAATAGTGGTTAGGGAGTTCGTGGACGTGTTTCCAAAGGATTTTCCAGGACTTCCACCTGACAGAGAAATCGAGTTTGTAATTGTTAGCGCTAGGAACCACTCCTATATCGAAGGCCCCGTATAGAATGGCTCTGGTAGAGATGAAAGAACTAATGGTGCAACTGCAAGAACTGCTGGATAAGAAGTATATTCAACCGAGTGTGTCACCATGGGGAGCACCGGTGTTAGTCGTGAAGAAGAAGGATGTGACAATGCGTCTTTGCATTGATTATAGGGAATTGAACAAAATCACTATTAAAAACAAATATCCATTGCCAAGAATAAATGACTTGTTTGATCAGTTGAAGGGTGCTAGATATTTCTCAAAAATAGATTTGAGAAATGGATATCACCAATTGAAAGTGAGGAAGGAGGATGTACCGAAGACGGCATTCCGAACTCGGTATGGACATTACGAATTTTTGGTAATGTCATTTGGTTTAACAAACGCCCCTGCAGCGTTCATGGATTTGATGAACAGAGTGTTTAAACCATTTTTGGACAAATTTGTGGTGGTGTTCATCGATGATATATTGGTGTACTTTAAAACTCAAGAGGAACACATGGAACACTTACGTCTAACGTTGGAGACGTTAAGAAAGGAAAAGTTGTATGCGAAATTTTCTAAATGTGAATTTTGGCTGGAACATGTGTAATTTCTTGGACATGTAATAGATAAGGATGGGATTTCCGTGGATCCATCAAAAGTTAAAGCTATGATAAATTGAGAACAACCAAGAACTCCATCAGAAGTAAGAAGTTTCTTGGGGTTGGCAGGATACTATAAATGATTTATTCAAGATTTTTCCAAGATTGCTACTCCGTTGACAAATTTGAGAAGGAAGTCTGTAAAATTTGTTTGGACGGAAAAGTGTGAGGAAAGTTTTCAAGAACTGAAGAAAAAGTTAAGTGTGGCACATGTGTTGTCATTACCGGATAATACAGGAAACTTTGTGGTGTATAGCGATGCTTCACACAAAGGATTGGGTTGTGTCCTTATGAAAAATGGCAAGGTTATTGCGTATGCATCAAGGCAACTGAACTACTACGAAAAAAGGTATCCGACTCATGATTTAGAGTTGGCGACGGTTGTGTTCGCATTTAAGATATGGAGACACTATCTCTATGGAGAGAAATGTGAGATCTACACAGACCATAAAAGTCTGAAGTATATATTCACACAGAAAGACCTGAACATGCGACAAAGAAGATGGATGGAATTGATAAAGGATTACGATTGTGAGATCTTTTATCATCCAGGTAAAGCTAATGTGGTTGCAGATGCCTTGAGTAGGAAAGGCAGAGAAAAGTTGATGTTGTTAACAGATAAAGAGGAGCTTATTACAACAATGGCAAGGTTAGAGCTGGAAATCAAATTTCCAGAAGAGTCCGATGAAAAATTGTTCCAGATAGAAACTAGTCCAACCTTAGTGGACAAAGTGAAGAATGCTCAGCTACAAGATGAGGAATGCAACAAAATAAAAGAAAATGTGGTTGAGGGTAAAGAAGTGAAGTACCAGGTTGATACTGCGGGAATACTAAGATTCGAGGGACGAATTTGGGTTCCAGTAATTCAAGTTATTAAAGAAGAAATCTTTACAGAAGCACATAGCTCAAGATATTCAGTTCATCTAGGAAGTACGAAAATGTAGCAAGATTTGAGGCATCATTTTTGGTGGCCGAACATGAAAAGAGATGTTGCAGAATCGCGCTGAAAGTGCTCGACATATGTCGAAAGTGAAGGCCGAGCATCAACGACCAAGCAGATTACTTCAACCGTTGGAAATACCGGAATGAAAGTGGGAGCATATCACAATGGATTTTGTGTTAGGTCTTCCAATGACTCAGAAAGGATATGATGCAATATGGGTAATAGTGGACAGATTGACAAAATCTGCACACTTTTTGTCAATAAAGATTAGATTTAATCTTGACCAGCTGGCGAAATTATTAATTTCGCCATGGAGTTCCAGTATCAATTGTGTCAGATAGAGATCCGAGGTTCACATCAAAATTCTGGAAGAGACTACAAGAATGCATGGGAACGCAATTGAAGATGAGTACATCATATCATCCGCAAACCGATGGGCAAAGCGAAAGAACGATCCAGACGCTTGAAGATATGCTTAGAGCATGCATCATGGATTTCAAAGGAAATTGGGATGATCATCTATCGTTGGTGGAATTTGCATACAACAACAGTTACCACGCAAGCATTGGTATGTAGCCATACGAGGCGTTATACTTACAGAAAAGCGCAACCCCACTATCTTTGGGATGAAGTTGAGAACGCCAACTGTTAGGCCAGAATCGGTTCAAAGCAGATCATCAAGTAGTCAAACTCATCAGAGCAAGATTGGTAGCTGCTCAAGATCGACAGAAAAAGTATGCTGATCAACACAGACAAGGTCGTGAATTTGAAGCAGGAAGTTTCGTGTTCCTAAATGTCTCTCCTTAGAAGGGGAAGATTCATTTTGGCAAGAAAGACAAGCTCAGCCCGAGGTTTATTGGACCTTTCGAAATTCTACGCAGAGTGGGAGAGGTGGCTTATGAGGTAGCTTTACCTCCAGAATTAGAGTATGTGCACAATGTTTTTCATGTTTCGGTGTTGCGACCGTATAAACCCGATTACAAGCATGTGATCGAATATGAACTGTTGCAGTTCAGTAAAGATTTGTCTTACGAAGAGATTCCTAAGTGATACCTTCTGTGAAGGTGATATAGAGGAACCACAATGTCGAAGAGGCTACGTGGGAACTCAAAGCAGAAATGATGAAGAATTACCCTGAGTTATTTATTTAGTCTATGTCTTCGATTCTGGGGACAGAATCTTTGTAAGTAGGGGGAATGTGACGATTTGATAGTTTGAATTGTGATTCTGGGGACAGAATCCTTGTAAGGAGGGAAGGATGAAACGATCCGAAATTTTAAAGTGTAATATTAAATATTTATTAAATAACATAAATATTTATTTGGTGTGTCTATTGTTGAATTGATGAATCTAAATTTATTAGAGAATTTTCTAAATTAAATAAATTGGTGTGTCTATTGTTGAATTAATGAATCTAAATTTATTAGAGAATTTTCTAAATTAAATTAAATTATAATTTAGAGAGCTGTAAAATAACACGAGATGTTATATTGTTGATTTAATAATTTAGATGGTATATTAAATTATTAAATAAAGGTATGATGAAAATTATAATTTTGTGATTTTGCTAAAAGGTTATATTTAATTAAAATATAGTATGTGATTATAATTATAAACTAAAGTGTTTATTAAAATAAATTAAAGTAGTTTAATCTAGTTTTACCCAAACAATGTTTAAGGATATAAACTCTTTAAATTTAAATGATTTGCCAAACAAAGCCTCAAGGCTATGGCTTTTGGAATTTCTAATTTTTGAAAATAAATTAAATAAATAAATTAAATTAAATAATAAATATAATATATTTATATTATATACGTTAGTAACTGAATTGACATTTAATAGTATTATTAAGGCCATATCAGTTTCTTTTATTTACGCTTATTATTCAGTTGTTTATCCGCATTCTTGTTTGCAAAGTTGAGAATACTGAGTTTTGTGCGAGTTGAGAGAATTTGAGAAAGAAGGATTTTAGAGCATTTTGCAATGTTATCAAAAAGGATTACAAGCAATTTGAAGGTATTTTTATACAACCTTTATATATATATATATATATATATATATATATATATGTCTGCATATGTAAACTACGATAAAGTTTTTCTATGCTCTGTGAATTCTATTTCTTCTGAATTGTTGTTATGTATCTAAGTTATGGGGGTTATACACGCTTATAATGATTAGATATTGTGTTTAAACAATAATATCATGCTAATTTTGGTTTACAGTAGGAAGAAAATTTGTCAGTATATGTATTCTTTGTATGGCTTAGATAAGTACCAATTTGGATGGTCAATTCTTATGTAAAACTGTAAATTGAAGTTTGTATATGGTAGTTCATTGAGATACGAATGTAACGTAATCTGAATGGAGTAATTTGGTCAAGTAATGAAATTACAGTGATGATTTCTAGAATGAATATCAAAAATGGAGTTTTATATAAAAAACATGAATTTTGAGAAATTAAAATAGCTTTAGTTGGTGTTAAATTATTTCAATTGGTTGTAAATGTGAGCAATCATGTTTATGATAGTTGTATATTTATTTTACGTGTTAATTTCACTATTTGGTGGGTGAAATTTGTGTTTGTTGGGCTAAAGTCGGCTACTGTTCATTAGCCTCTCTACGTCTGTTCGAAAAGCACAAGCAATTGCTACGGTAGTAAAGCAAAAAATGGCGCAGTTTCTGCCGGTCCCCAAGCCTTTGTATGGCAAATTGCCCATACTACCCAACTCGAGATTCTAACTTCTCTCATTCATCGCAGACTTTGGGATAGCATCATAAGTATGGCCTAAAATTATGTTAGCATGTTAAATGAGTAGTGTGAAGGATAACATAATATAGTGAATTGGGGTTAGTAAGTTCAAAGTTACAAAAATGTTTAGTATGTCGAGAACGTGTTATGTTGCAAGTTAGTTGGGCAATGAACGTTAGTTAAGTGTTGCAAAGTAGAACACTTAGAGTTTCTGAAATGTAAATGGTAATGATCATGTTATGATATGTTGGAATATCTAATAGGTATTGTGGTTCTAAAATTATGTGTAGGTGATCGTGAGTTCAACTTTATAGCTTACGCTCAAGGTAAGTTTTCTAACTCTATATTTACATTGAGCAAGTTTCTAAACTTCTCTTTTTTACATTAAGCACGCCTTTTATCCATACATTCATGTTGAACTAGTAATTACCTTAATGTTTCGTTAATCGAACTATTGTATTCTTAATCGTGATTTGAACAATCTAGCTATGACATTGTTGTATTCAACCAAGTTTGAAGTCCAATACTTATTAATGCATTCCAACTTGTTTATTGTTAGACAAGTTTAATTATTCGGATATTATGAATGCAGCTTTCTTGAATTCTAATTTCAAATGTTGAATTATTATATTTCATTTACTTGACACAAGTCATTTTCATAATAGGTAAGCTTTATTTTCAGCTTTCTATTACCTAATGTTTATTCAATAATTCATAGTCCTAGCTTAATTTTATTAAAGAAAGGTTTGTTATTGTCATTCAATACTTATGCTTTATAGTTGTTTCTAAGCATGAAATCAAGTATAGTCAGTTCGCTTACACTTACTCATTGTTTCATATTATGCCATTATTGATCAACTGTTGTATTATCAAACACTATTGATTCAACTAGTCCACTAGTGTTGATGTTTGTTGAACTTCCAATTACCCTTGATAGCTTATCCAAACCAAACCTTCTTTGGTGCGGACTTGTACTCTAAATACTGAGTTGAACAACCCTATTATTATTATTAGGGGATAACTTATGCGTAGCGTTAAATGTTTGTGCACAATACATGGTACGAAGGGATGATCCCCCTAAGTATGAGGAATCCTTATAGTCTTATGACTGTTAAAGTTGGGGTTGAAAGATTACTCGCAACTGTGGATATGGTTCATGGTCTTATGACCCTCAGTTATGTTTATTCCATATTTTGGATTCTAGTTTCTGATTATCATTGTTAGAGTACTATTCCGTTTTGATGAGCCTTCATTGGCAGTTATTATCGTTATTCTCATGTTGATTCATTGTTATATCCAGTGAGCAATTGTTTTGCTCACTCTTGTATATTTATAAGCTCATTCTAGCTAAAGATGAGAAGGTAGATGAACCTTCGTCTAGCAAAGGAAAGGGAAAAATGTACAAGTGATGAAGACTTGTAATTTTGATTATGATTATGATGTTAGACTTTTATTTGTGATGATGATCTTAGACTTTATCTTAATGATGTTATGTAATAATTTTAATTCCGCATTTGAATGACGTTTAAAGGTTAGATAACCTGGGAAGTTTTTAAACTTAATGATGTAACCCTATTTAAGGGGAGGTTTTTTGATTCAAATATTGTTTTATTTGGGTAGATAGTATGAATGTTTGAATAGTGAGCACCAAATCTTGTGGGAATGAAGTACCTAGATTTGGGGGTGTCACAAATATTCGTTTGGTCGAGGAATATTCTTACTGTCGGGGAATATTCGTATGACGGTGCAGCCTTATATGGGCCCCATAATGGAAAGCGATTGGATGAAGAAAATGACAAGTATAAGTTGTTTATAAATAACGGCGTAGTTTTTACCGTTAATACTGTTGAAATACTCGGTGGTTAAAACACAGTAGCACACGGTATTGCACCAATTATGTATTCTTACGTAAGAAGGCACTACTCAATATTGTTACATGAATTCTTCGTTCAATATTTTATTTTATTGATTCAATAATTCTTTGCGTTGATATTTTATATTATTGTTGTTTTTACTAATTGTCACTACGGTATTTTTCATTATCGGATCAATAATTCATATTATTTGAGTAATATTATTAGATAGCATTATTGGCAATGTCTAGGAAGTTACGTACAAGGAGAGGTTTGGTCACCTAATCAATTGCCAAGAAGGAGAAATCCTTATTGGAAAGCCCCTCTTTCTTGGGAGCGATCCGGTTGTCGATATTGTGATTACGTAATATTATTTGTGAATAATTAATTATTGATTTATATGATAAGGAAAATATTCATTTTATGTGGATATAGATGGAGAAAATTTTAAAGTGGCAATTGTTAAAAAATTGATATTTTATCTTTTCTGATAAAATAATTCATTTAAATATATTATTATATTTTAATAATATAATAATGGTGATATTTTTTACAATGAATATGGGATATATGAATAAATGAGGAGAAAGAGTATTTTTTTAACTAAACATATTTAAAACATGTTTTTCATGTTTGTGGACCCCATTTCTTAACTGAAATTTGATTATAGCCTATAAAATCATCCGTATGTGGATTTCGGTCAACTTCTGCTTGGAATTTGGAAAACCTTTCTTTTGCAAAGTTGTAGAGAATTAAATTTCCTATGAAATGGACATAAGATTTGAATTTTTCTGATAAAAGGGTTATTTATTATGAATTATTAAAGTTCCGAAGTTCCGGAATAATTAATTTTTGAAGTTTAAAATATTTTAATTAAGAAAAACGTTTTTGTTATTTTTATGGGGTGAATGGCTGATGATTTTGGTCTGGTGTAGTGTGCGTAGGAATATAATTTGAAAATATTAATATTTTATTAAATTTTCTACTTTGGTGTTCTAAGCATTTTCTCTCTCTTTCTCTCTCTATATTATCGAGCGTATTCTTGTGAGTATTTTGAGACTTTGAGTGTTGCTATCTTGTCACAAGTTCCTTCAAAGACTATATCCGATATTTCGATGTAAATACTCTTGTCTTTTCGAGGTAAGGGATGTTATTTTTTTTAAAAAGATATTATTTCTTCTAATATCATTATGCCAGAATATTGGTAAGATTTTTCTTGTGAAATTCTTTTCTTTTAGTGTCGGGGTTACTATTCACGTATAAGGAACTATTCACGTATATGGCACTATTCACGAATATGGCACTATTCACAGAAAAATTAAATTTTCATTTTTTGTCCAAGATATCTATTATGGATACTAGCTTTGATTGTATCTATGTTTTGATCATTCTTGAATTTTACTCCACTACGGTTATTTATGAAATATTTTTGAACTTGGACTGTTTAAAGTACGAATCCTTAATATTTGCTCTTTTGTTTCACTGGATTCGTTTTCTTGAAAATATTTTTCATCATCCTCAGTCCCCTAAATGATGATATTACTGAATATCTTTGGCCTGTAGTGCAAAGATTAATGATTTTCTGTTAAATATCTTTGGCCCGTAGTGCAAATATTTGATTCAATATGTTTATTGATTGATGTTACAAGGATAAAATATTGATGATGGACTTTTAAATTCATAGATAATAGTAGATTTCATTCTCTATGTAACTCTTCTATTAATTATTATTTCCACTGCGAATATTGATCTAAAACTTGTTGTCTATTATATTCTATCAGATTTTTTCCTGTTGAAGACTAACGATAATTTGTTCTGTATTATCTTAGTCCTAATATTCTTTACTGGGATAGTTGAGCTCACCATTTTCTTTTTTGTTCCATTTTTCTTCTCAGGAGGCGAGAATGTAGCGAGTACTAGCCGGGGTATGGAATGAAGGTTCTAGAATGTCATTTTAGTAGTCATCACTATTTTGTAAAATAGTGTATCAATAATTGTAATGAGGACTTATTTGAGTGTTGATATTGTCTAGAAGACAATATTTGTTTTTAAACTCACAGTTTATGTGTTGTCGTATTTTGCACGACAATTGTATTAATAAAGTTGTAGTTGTTTCTGTACCATGTATTTGGCGACTCAGAATGGGTGTTGTATACCTATTTTGGGGGCGTCACATATATTACGCGTATGAACCAAGAAATCATCAAAATAATGACCAGAACACTTAGCTAATTGAGCTTGAAAGGAAACACTCGAACTGCCTTGGGTTTCTTGGTTACCTAGAAAACCCAGGAACAGTGAGTTTAAAGGCTCGGATCTTGCATCTGAGTTGTGTTATGACTTTGTTGATAGTTGATACTTGTAGTGTTACATAAACACTACAAGATTGATGCTTAAGTTTGCCCAAAAACGCATTAAACATAGAATTAGAAGCGGTCAAACTAGACCTCTTGAACACTGAGTTGTCAGTTTCTTGAGCTCAAGAACACCTTAACACGACAGAAAAATGTCACTATAGGCAACAACGACGGTTTTAAATAATTTTATTTTCTGAATTTCTGAAAAATATTTAAAAAATAGAAATAAATTCTAAAAATTATTAAAAATGGTTTTAAAAATTATTTTAAATTATGAAAAATAATTTTTGACTATTTGGAATATTTTTCATTAATATTTATAATTATTTAAATATTAATGGTATTTAATTTTTTAATTAGTATATTAAATAAATTAGAGAAAATAATTTTAATATTATAAAAATCATTTTAAATAAGAATAAAGTGTTTAAAAATATTTTGAGTTAAAAATGTAACTTCTAATATTTTTGGAAAATTTTCATTAATAATTTATTATTAAATATATTGGATTTATTTAATTATAATATTAAATAAATGAATTAAAAATGATTTTATTAATTTAAAAATCATTTAAAAATAATTTAAAAATATTTTAAGTTATAATTAATGACTTTTAATATTTTGGTAAATATTTCATTAACATTTAAATATTAATGGTGATGATTTAAAAATAATTTTAATTACTTTAAAAATCTTTTAAGTAGAATATTGGTGATTTAAAAACATTTTAAGCTATTATTAATAACTTTAATATTTTAACAAATATATCATTAATATTTAATATTATTAAATATTAATGATGATGGAATTAAACAGTATTTAAATCATTTAAAAATGATTCCGGTGTTTAAAAAATTATTATAAATTATAATAATTGTTAGAAAATCATTAAAAGCTTCCAAAAAATATTATAAATAATATTTGACTTATCTAAAATAATATTAAAACTTTGGGACCGAGTTTAATTGACAATAAATGTGTAAATTGTCGGATAGGGTGACTAGTACACCGAGAATAGACCGAGGTCCAACCAGACATAACTAGTTAGACTTGATGAGTGTTTATATAAGTTATAAACACTGATGTGGCTATGTGGTGATGTGTTAGGAGAAAGATTGATTGTGAATTACAGTAATGTGTGTTATAAATGGTTGTGCTAATTGTGAGACAGGTATTGTTGATTTTAGGTCTTACGAACGCAGATAAGTATGTTGTGTAGCTGTAATCAACGCGGAAGGTAAGTTTCCTTAACTCAACCTTGAGTTATAATTTTTAAATATTATGGTGGTAAATTATTGTTGATTAGACCACGTCTGAGAATTTATTTTTGATTATTCGCAGTTAGTGCATATTTAGTAATTCAAACTTAATTAGTAATTCTGAAAATATACTTAAAGAATAATTGTTATTGGATATTCACATCCGTAGAAGTTATTATTGACAGTACAGATAATTTCTGTTTATTATCAAATTGTGTTGAGATATATCTTAGCTAATTATTCTAGCTTGATGCACATTTGTTAGAACTTGATAGGTTTGAGAAGAGAATTCAATTATTATTGATAGATCGATGCCAATTATTTCGGCTAGATCGAGAAGTGATTATATGTTGAAATCATAGTATTTCGATGTTAAATCAAATTTCGATTTTAAGACTGAGAAGAATAACCTTTTATACAAAGGGAACATTTTATTGGTCGTATGATCCAATGGATCACTCAACATAAATCTTGATTGGTCGTATACAAAGGGAACATTTTATTGGTCGTATGTTCAAGATCCAATGGATCACTCAACATAAATCTGGAAAACATTCCACTTTGTTATTGCGTAGAATTGATTCTTGATTATTCATTAGAATATCATAGAAACTTTAAAAGGGTTGTATCTTTCATTATCAGATTATTGTGTTGCATAGAATGCGAGAAGACTTGTTAATTATTAAAGCTTTGTTCAGGTATTTCAAAGTTCCCCGAACATTGGTTACATTCTATCAAAATAGATAGTCTGTTGTTCTTATTCTTATACATTCTTTGTATGTCCTAACTTGCAGGGAAAATTTATTGCTCATCCTTGCTAAATAAAACTTTTTAGCTAGGGACGAAGTGGCGGGAGGTGCTATAAAGGACAAAGGAAAAGGCATTGTGATAGCGTAGTTATTAAAAACATTATTATTATGTTATGTTTGTAAACCCTTTTTGTATATCTAAAGGGTATGTTTGCAATGTTAAGGTTAGAGAACCTGGGACTATTGTATTAACTTTATCAGTTGATGTGGTGTAATATTCTATTCATCAATGAATGGGTAGTTAGATGATAATTATATTGTGGATCGTGAACACCAAACTCGGGGGTCAGGTAACTCGAATTTGGGGGTGTCAAAGGTTGGTATCAAAATTATAGGTTATAAACCTTAAGTGGGGTGGGGAAAACCCTAGGATTATAACTATAAGCGAAATCTAGAATACTCATGTAGAGTACTAAGTGAGGGATTGCCGAAGTGCGTTAATAGTCAGATAGGTTGACACATAGTGTGAGAATTTTGTACTGGTGAAGTACTAATAAAGTTGTTTAAACTAATTGTAGGATGTCAGGAAAAGACTAGATGAGTACAGAGATTCCGGTAATTTGTCGCAGAACAATGATCCGATGTGAGAGGTGCAGTAGCAAAGTGAGTTAGTTGAGGAGGTAGGAAAGGATGAACCTATAATCAATTTAGGGAGTGATCATGATGATTATCCCGAGATGTATCTGAGTGGTGATAAGGAGGCAGAGTCTGAGGAAGTTAAGGTGGAGAAACATAATAAGACCAAAGTTGGAGAACAAGATCAAGTATCTGCAGAAGTCCAGGAACTCCGGAGTAAAGTATTTCTCTTGAAGGAGTTATGGAAGATGGAGCGAGCGTTACACGGAAGGACTGAAGAACGGAACGAGCTGAAGGCGCAGGTAGAAAGTATGAAGACTGAAGGTGGTGGATCATCTGGAGGAACACTTAAGTTCAAGGGAAAGAATAAGAGAAAGAGGGACAACGACAGCGGTAATTTTGAAAATTCAAACCCGAAGAAGAAGGAAGCCTGTAGCAAGTGTGGCAAGACTCACGTGGGAGAATGCATGATGTGGAAGAACGTTTGCTTCAATTGTAAGTAGGAAGGACATATTTCCCTATATTGTCCTAAGCCGAATATGAGGAAGTTTTTTTCATGTGGGAAAATGGGTCACAGATTCAATAAGTGTCCCAACAAGAAGAAGACTGGTGAAGGGAGTGGACGGTAGATAGCTTAAGTTTAAGCGATAGTATCTTTTGATAATGTGTGATATTAACGGTTGTAATATCGAGAATGATGTATGAATATATGTAAATATATATGTTTGTATGAATGAAATCTTTATTTTCTATATGAATATAAGATTAAGTATGAGACCCCAAATTTTATGAATAAAGATTTAAATTTTTCAAAATATTTTTTTGGAATATTATGGTGTGGATTTGATATAATGTTATAGTTGTGGGTAATATTTATAAATTTTGCAAAGTACGCAAGTTGTTATATAATATTCGATTGGTGGGGAATATTCGTTTTAACAGAAATATTAAATGCGATGGCACAATCATTGGTGGACCCCTACAATGTAATTATTATCGGATTGAGAAAGCGACAAAAATATTTTATGAAAATAACGACGGAAGTTTTCTGAATTAGCTGTTGAAACACCCGGTGTTAAAAAATGCGATGTCTGGCGTGGTTGCATAGTAGCACACAGTTTTGATTATTAATGCTTACGTGAGAAGCCACTCAGTTTTGTTTAATTATTGCTATAGTAATTGTTGCATAGTATCTCACGTTAATTGATTCAATTATTGTCGATATTTTATATATTATTAAATCAATAATTGAGATAACAAAGTTATTAATATTATTATTTGCAATATTAACGATGTCTAGAAGTTCTGCCAATGAGAGGTTTGGTCACCTAATTACACGCCGATAGGGAGAAATCCATATTAGAAAGCCCCCTCTTTCTTGGGAACGACCTGGTCGATTAATATTGTGAATTATAATAATGATGATAAATGTTGTTAAATATATTGAGGTGTCTTTTTATGAAGTCACGAAAGTTTATATATATTATATATATAAATTTTGGTTTATTAGTATTATTAATGTAATAAAATAGAAAATCTTTTTATATAAAAGCAGAATACTTTTATAAAGTTATTTATTTTATTAGACAATAATTAGAATATAATATATTTTATTATGCATAGTGTTTTGCATAGTAAAATCTTTTATATAAAAGCATGAATACTTTTATAAAGTTATTTATTTTATTAGACAATAATTAGAATATAATATATTTTATTATGTGGTGGTGTTTTGCATAGTAAAATCTTTTTATATAAAGCAGAATACTTTTATAAAGTTATTTATTTTATTAGACAATAATTAGAATATAATATATTTTATTATCGCATAGTATTTTGCATAGTAAAATCTTTTTATATAAAAAAGAATACTTTTATAAAGTTATTTGTTTTATTAGACAATAATAAAATATAATATATTTTATTATGCATAGTGTTTACATAAGTACACGTATAGTGTTTGCATAGTAAAATCTTTTTATATAAAATAGAATACTTTTACAAAGTTAATTGTTTTATTAGATTTTAAATAAAATATATTAATATATATATATATATATATTATATTATATTGCATAGTATCCTTTCTATTTTCCTATAAATAGGATGCTTAGTTAGAATTGAAATCACACTAGAAATTCAGAGAATTCTCTTCTATAATCTTGAGCGTATTTCTTTAGAATTTTAAGAAGCTTTGAGCGTTGTGCAAGTTTTCTTCAAATATACCACCGTCCTACCCGTCGGAGTACTCTTGTTTATAAGGTAAGGGATATTATTTGTTGTACTCGTAAGGGGTATTATTTCTTTCATATTTATGAAGAGAACTTCTGTTATTCCATTCTTTATTATTCTGTTGGAATAACCTGTATATGCGAAGTACCGCATACAAAGTGAAATTCTTCTGTTATTCTATTCCTTATTATTCTGTTGGAATAACCTCTATATGCGAAGTACCGCATACATGGAGAAATTCTTCTATTATTCCATTCTTTATTATTATGTTTGAATAACCTATCTATGCAAAGTACCGTATACATGGTGAAGTTCTTCATTTATTCCATTCTTTATTATTCTGTTAGAATTATTTGTCTATGCGGGCTATCGCATGCATGGTGAATTCTATTGTTATTCCATTATTTATTATTCTGTTGGAATATCCTGTCCGTTCTTTATTGTTCTATTGAGAATAACCTGTCTGTGCGGTCTATCGCATGCATGGTGAATTCTTCTATTATTCCATTCTTTATTTTTTTGTTGGAATAACCTATATATGTGGATTACCACATGCATGGTGAATGATCCTTTATATTCATTTCTTATTAAATTGTGGAAATGATCTGTTTACGTGGATTATGATGAAAGTCATAATAAAAGCAATGGACTAATGAAAATCATGGGTATATGTAGTATTAGTAACTGTTATGATGAGTTATGTTGGTTATTATGTGAAAACATGAAAGTTTCTTAAAAATCACAAAGGGTTGAAAATCAGATTTTGGTGAAAATGGAACATGAAATTCAATTGACCATATCTCCTATTATATTTCAAATTTTTGAGTGTAGTCATGTTCTAAATTTAGATCTATGAGTTTTCTAACTTATCCAAGTGGAATCACTGAAAAAGGTGTTGTAGATTTTTGTATGGACTGATTTTAGCAAAGGAGTCAAAAACTGCAAAGTACCAAAAAGTTACTGCCTATAAATTAAAAAGGAAATTTTCAGCCACTTAATTTGTGAGAAAACTTCAGGCTTTTTTGGACATGGAAATATAGTGTATAAAGTACCTCCTGTCCAAAAATGAGTTCATTCCGACTTAAAATGAGCAAGTTATGACTATTTTAATATTTAGGTTTTTCTGACGAAAAATGCTATAACCGGAGTTCTATAACTCCGATGACCATGAAATTTAAACTGGAAGCTCACGTTAACATGTGTAAGAATCTGCTAAGATTTGAGAATTTTTGGAGTTAAACTTCAGGTAGCTAATTTCTTAAGGAATTAATTAGAAATTGACTTTTGAAAAATACTTAAGAGAGTTGAAAAATTATAAAAAAAAATACTTGTTGTGTATGAAATATATGTATATATGTTTGGACAAAGGATAGAAAAATAATAAGTTGATTTGGTAATTTTTCATGAAAATGATTTAGTTTCAAACATATGAGTTAACTATGTTATTTGAAGTTAGAGAATTGGTAAATAGGATTTTAGGGCTTGAAAATCCTATATAAGGTATATGCAGATTTTTGATGAGTGATTTGGTCATTGGTGATGAAATTTTATGAGTATGGAATTTTTAAATGATTAAATGCATTATTTGGTAAAGTGTAAACAATTGAAATAAATTCTTTATAAGTTTAAGAAGTGATTAAAATATTGTTGTAATATTAATAATATTAGATGACGAGTTTATTAAGTGATTGATAATATTTGGATAAATTTAAAGTCTTTAATATTTATCCTTGTTTTTGTTTGATTAATGATTATATCATTGTCATCATCCTAATGCTTATATTGTGATGAAAGTCATCATTGGCTTACGTGCATAGATGGACTTGGTATGATTATGACCAGGGATCATTCGGTATAATCATGACATGTAATGTTGTAAATGATGCTGTAAAAGTCCTCAGTGGCCTATAGTGCATTGATGGACAATTTTTGGTATGATTATGACCAAGGATTATTCGGTATCATCATGACCATTGATGATTTAATGAATATCCTTGGCCCGTAGTGCAGGGATGACTCGATGATGTGGTTTATCTATTAAGCCGAGTCTCAGCGATAAAAATTGATGAAAACATTTTAAATCATAGAAGATAGTAGATATCATGCTCTACTTGACTCTTCAAATGGATTTCTTATTCAGCTGCAGTTAAACTTGATGTCTATTATATTTTATCAGTTTAACATTATTGAAGGCTAAGTATAATTTATTCTGCATTATCTTAGTCATAATATTTCTTACTGGGCTAGTTGAGCTCACCCTTTCTTTTGTTGTTCTCTTCAGGAAATGAGAATATAGCTGGGACTAGTCGGAGAATGGAGTGACGGTCCAGATAATAGCATTAGTAGTCCTCACTATGGCATGCCATGCAATATATAATTGTATTGAGGACCTAAGATGTGTGTGTCATATTTTATACGTCACTTAATAATTAATTTTGGTGAACAACAATAGGGTGATGAGAACCCGACCCTAAAATCGTCAAAAGTTCACCACAGTAAAATGAATAGAACAAAAATCTTCTCATGTCCCTTTGGAGACTTAAAATATTTGTTGCTGTACTTTATATGGCATGTATTAATTTGAGTATGAATATTGTCGTATTATATACGTTATAATATTTATATTAAAACTCACAGTATATATGTCGTCATATTTTGCACGACTATTGTATAATTAAGTTGTATTTGAATTTTGTACCATGTATCTGGTGACTCAAGATGGGTGATGTATACCCATTTTTGGGGTCGTCACAGTTGGTATCAAAGCTTAGGGATGTGATCCCTGGCTGAGATGTGAGACAATAACTAGGAGGGGAGAGACGGGGAATTTCTTCGCTAGTGTAAGACCCCGAAATTTTTTTAAATAAAAAGGAATTTCCTTTATTTATTATTTTGAAATAGTAAGGGTTGATTTGATTAATGTGGATAGTTAAGGGTTAAATACGCAAATATTTCAAAATAAGCAAGTGGTTATAAAATATTCATTATTGTCGGGAATATTCGTTTGGTCGTGGAATATTAAATGCTAAATCGGGGAATATTAAATGCGACCAGTATGACCATGTGTGGAGCCCATAACTTGAAAGCGATTGGGTGAGGAAAGCGACAAATATAAGTTGTTTAAAAATAGCGGCGTAATTATTCAAGAATTATCTTGTTGGAATACGGTGGTTAAAACACACTAATACGCGTTGTTGAGCGATGGTAGCGGTATTGCATCAATTATTGATTCTTACGTAAGAAGGCACTACTCGATAATTGTTACGGTAATTCTTTATTCGATATTTTATTTTATTGATTCAATAATTGTTGCGTTGGTATTTTATATTATTCTTTGTTTCAATAATTGTCTTCGCATAAATATTTCCCATTATCGGATCAATAATTCATATTATCTGAATAATATTATTAGATAACATTATTGGCAATGTCTAGAAAGTTACATCTACAGGAGAGGTTTGGTCACCTAATTGCGCGCGCTTGATGGAGAGATCCTTATTGGAAAGCCCCTCTTTCTGAGAAGCGCCTGGTTGTCATAATTGTGATTACGTAATATTATTTGGGAATAATTAATTATTGATTTATATGATAAGAAAATATTTATTTGATATGGATATAAATGATGGATTTATTTATTATATTTGGTTATAATTGAAGGATTTAATGTTGAGGTGTTTTATCAGTATTTTTGTCGGAATGGAGATATTAAAAATAAAATCAGTATTTTTTACGATATATTGCGTGAGTTATAATTTTTAATCGACCGTTGGATCGTTGCGATTTTTGGATATGTTATACATATATAAGTTGAGTATATGTCTACAAATTTTGAACCGTTAAAATGAGCGAATGATTTGTTATAAATTTTAAGAGGTGTTTGATTAGGAAAGTAGGGTTATAGTTGATTTTGGTGGAAAATTCTAGAATTGAGTGGGCCCCACTTGTGGTTGGTGAAAAAATGTGCTGAATTTTATTTCAAATGTGGTGGGTGGCAATAGTAGCGAGGTAAAGCCATCGGTAGCAGTCAAGTCTCGCCTACGGGCTAACATTTTCCTATAAATAGAGGGCTAAGTTAGAATTAAAAATCACACCGTAAACAAAGTTTTTCTCTTTCTCTCTCTATATTATTGGCGTATTTTGTGAGTATTTAGATACTTTGAGAGTTCTTTATTAAATTACAAGTTTCATTCAAGCATCACTTGACCTTTCCTTGAAATCTCGATTCTTTGAGGTAAGGGATGTTATTTTCTTCTCAAATGATATTATTTCTTCAATATCATTATGCTGAAATATTGGTTGGAACTTTTTATCAAATTTGGAACTTTTTCATGTCGGGGTTACTATTCATGAGTTACTATTCACGAGTTACTATTCATGAGTTACTATTCACGAGTTACTATTCACAAGTACTATTCATGAAGCGTGAAAATGTTTTTGTGGAATTTCTATCTTTTGGTGTTGAGTTACTATTCACGTATCTCAAGACTTATTCACGATATCTGAGACTATTCTTAGAAAAATAAAATTTTTCTTTTCGTCCAAAACATCTATACGGATACTAGCTTCGATTGTATCCATGTTTTGATCATTCTTGAATTTTACACCACTATGATTATTTTGAGGTATTGAATGTGGTGGGTGGCAATAGTAGCAGGTAAAGCCATCGGTAGCGGTCAAGAAATGCTTGGCCGGGCTAACATTTTCCTATAAATAGAGGGCTAAGTTAGAATTAAAAATCACACACGAAACAAAGTTTTTCTCTTTCTCTCTCTATATTATTGGCGTATTTTGTGAGTATTTAGATACTTTGAGAGTTCTTTATTCAAGATAAGTTTCATTCAAAGATCACTTGAGCCTTTCCTTAGAAATCTTCGATTCTTTGAGGTAAGGGATGTTATTTTCTTCTCAAATGATATTATTTCTTCAATATCATTATCTTTGAAATATTGGTTGGAACTTTTTATCAAATTTGGAACTTTTTCATGTCGGGGTTACTATTCATGAGTTATTCACGAGTTACTATTCATGAGTTACTATTCACAAGTACTATTCATGAAGCGTGAAAATGTTTTTTGTGGAATTTCTATCTTTTGGTGTCTGAGTTCTTTATTCGGGTATCTGGACTATTCACGATATCTGGCACTATTCATAGAAAATAAAATTTCTTCTTTTCGTCCAAAACATCTATTCTTGATACTAGCTCTGATTGTATCCATGTTTTGATCATTCTTGAATTTTACACCACTATGATTATTTTGAGGTATTTTTGAACATGGATAAAATAAAGTACGAATCCTTAATCCTTAATCCTTGTCATTTTGTTTCAATTGGATTCGTTTCTTTAAAAATATTTTTCATCATCCTCACTCTTTAAAATGATGATATTATTGAATATCTTTGGCACGTAGAAAAAAGATGAATGATTTCTGAAGAATATCTTTGGCTTTGTAGTGCAAAGATGAACAGGTGTTTAAATGAACATGACCAACTGATGAATATCTTTGGCCTGTAGTGCAAAGATGAATATTTGATTCAGATGTTTATGGATTGATGTTACAGGGATAAAAGATAGACGATGAACTTTTAAATTCATACATAGAAGATAGTAGTTTGCATTCTCTACTTAACTCTTCTAATGAATTATTATTTCCATTGCGAATATTGATTTAAAATTTGTTGTCTATTGTATTCTATTAGATTTTTCCTGTTGAAGACTAACGATAATTTGTTGTATATTATCTTAGTCATAATATTCTTTCTTGAGCTAGTTAGAGCTCACCCTTTTCCTTTTGTTCCATTCTTCTCGGGGAGGCGAGAATATAAGCGAGAGTGCAGCCGGGGTATGGAATGAAGGTTTTAGAAAGGATTGTTTAGTAGTCCTCACCATTTTTGTAAAATAATGTA
This sequence comes from Panax quinquefolius, assembly GCA_020205615.1. Lineage (NCBI taxonomy): Eukaryota > Viridiplantae > Streptophyta > Magnoliopsida > Apiales > Araliaceae > Panax > Panax quinquefolius. The sequence continues at coordinate 90,800,256 of CM035156.1, read as the reverse complement.
TCAATAAATGTGATGAGGATTTATTTGAGTATAGATATTGTCAGAAGATAATATTTGTATTTAAACTCACGCTTTCTTGTTGTAATAATAAAGTTGTAGTTGTTTACGTACCATGTATTGACAACTCGGAATGGGTGATGTATACCTATTTTGGGGCGTCACGGTTGGTATCGAGCTTAGGGATATGATCTCTGGCGGAGATGGGGAATAGAACTAGGAGGGAGGCGAGTAAATCCTTCGCTAGTGTGTCCTACCTAAGCTTATTTGTTAGTTGGTCAGTATATAGGGATATTATGTGATATATTGATTTCCTTAATTAACCCTTGTTTTATGACAGTATTTGAGAATGTCGATTGAGAATATTAACAATGGAAATGAGACCGTGGAGACGCTTTGTACTCACCAACGAGGAGAAGCGTCTAACAGTGGCAATGTTCCTCCCTGTGAACAACACCATTGAAGCGAGATGATGAGCGAGGGATGTTTAGAAGCTTTTTTTGCGATTCATGCAAAATCGGGAGGAGACTTCGTGTTCAAAATCTGAGGGAGAAATGATAGCAATTCACGGGTTGTCACGACCAAGCGGTTCAAAGAGTTGGGACCACGAATTTAAGGGAAAGCGAGATCCGATCATGGCGAAAACATGGGTCAAGCAAATTACCAAGATATTCGATGTCTTGGGATGCACGGAGAACGAAGGTTCCATTCGCCACCTTTATGTTGTTGGCGAAGGCGGACTCTCGGTGGGAGTGCGTGAAGCGTACCCATCAAACCAAGACTCGGCATGTCTTGGGAGGCGTTTGAGAGACTATTTAATGACAAATACTTTCACGAAAGTGTTCGTCATATGAAGGAAGTGGAGTTCATCGAGTTAGAGCAAAACAACATGGCGGTGTCTCAAGAGACGAGGCAAAGTTTGCGAGTTATCGAGTTTGCACATCATTTGGTGGAGAATGAGGAGCGATGACGCGGATGTTTCTTAGAGGTTTGAAACCGGCATACGTCAAGTATCTCATTTCTCATAAACTTTCTCTTTATTCGAGATGTTGTAATGAGGCTCAATTATTAGAAGCGAGATAACGAAATGCGGTCAACTGAGGACCATAACCGAGGATCGTACCGGAGATAGCGATCAATGCAGAATAATGATAACTGCGGAGAAAAGAAACAGACGGAAATGGTAACCACTCTGGTGGTAATCATGGTCATGAAAACAAAAGAAGCGAGTCGGGAGGAGATTTTAAAAGAGGAGATTTAACAACGACTATGTGAAGACGACAAAGGCTTAAAGCAAGAATCGGGTTCTAAGGGAGGAGAAACGACCACCGGTCATATGCTACAAATGCGGAAAAGAGGGACATATCGGTCCAAAGCGCCCCAGACGATTCAAGGTATGCTATAGTTGTGGAAAGGAAGGACATATCGCTTCGAGATTATACGATGAATGAAACCTAGTTCAATGAGGAGACGGTGACTCAAAAGATCATCCCGTAAAAGTCAAAGTCAACGATTAGGGAAGAAGCGTTTGTTGTGGATCGGTCATAATGCGAGGAACCCAAACGAGGTTATCACGGGTAAGCTATTTATAAATTCTTGCGAAGTTTATACCTTACTTGATCTGGTGCTACCCATTCATTTATCTCTCCTGCATGTTCTCAACGTTTAAACTTGACTCAGGAGAAATTAGACTTTGACCTATCGTGGAAACTCCGTTAGGAGAAACTTTCATCACATCCCTTTGTTTATAAATCTTGTTTGATTCAAGTTGGCACCATCACCTTACCATTGACCTTATCTCTTTAAAGATACTTGCTTTTGATGTGATTTTAGGATTGATTAGTTAACTACTCATCATGCCAAAATTGATTGTTTTCGTAAGGTTGTTAGTTTTCATATTCCTAACCAACTGTTGTTATTTAATTCAAGCAACTAAACCATTAAAATCAATCACTATCATATCTAATCATAAAGCTATTCGTTTATTGAAAAGCGGATGTCAAGCTTTCTTAAGCGCATGTTATGGATTTGAATAAAGACACGTCAAATTTGAATAATATTCTTGTTGTTATTGACTTTTCCGACGTATTTCTAGAAGAACTTCCCGCCTACCCCCGAGCGTGAAGTTGAATTCTTTATTGATCTTGAACACGGTACAAAGCCCATTTCTAAAACCCCATATCGAATGGCTCCTATTGAACTTGAGGAGTTAAAGGTCCAACTCTGAGGAATTGTTGGACATCGGTTTCATTCGTCTAAGTACATCTCCTTGGGGTGCTCTGCTTTTTTTTAAGTAAAGAAGAAAGAAGCGGAGTATGCGACTTTTGTATTGACTATAGGGAATTGAACCATGTCACCATCAAGAATAGGTATCCTCTACCTCGTATTGATGACTTGTTTGACCCGATTGCAAGAGGGCACAATTCTTTTCAAAAATCGATCTTCGATTCGGATATCATCATTTGAAAATTAGAGGCGAGGATATTCCAAAGACCGCCTTGAGAACTCGGTATGGGCATTATGAATTCTTAGTCATGTCTTTCGAACTAACTAATGCTCTGCTGGCTTTCATGGATATGATGAACCGAGTATTCAAGGAATATTTGGATCAATTCGTTGTTGTCTTTATTGATGACATCCTTATATATTCCAAAAGTCGTGAAGATCATGAGCACCATTTGAAATTTGGTACTCAAAGGCTTCGTGAAAACCAACTATATGCCAAATTGAAGAAATGCGAGTTCGGCTTGAGGAAGTAGCATTTCTTGGGCATGTGGTGTCAAAACATGGAGTATCATTGATCCGCCAAGATTGAAGCAATACAAAGTTAGGAGCAACCAAAGTCGGTGATCAAGTACGTAGCTTTTGGGCTTAAATTTGGTTATTATCGGAGATTCGTGGAAGGGTTTTCTCGAATCGCTACTCCATTAACTCAGCTAACTCGGAAGGATACAAAATTCGTTTGGAGTGAAGAATGCGAAAAGAGTTTCCAAGAGCTTAAGAGGAGACTTATTTCTAAGACTGTTTCTAACAATACCATCTGGTTCGGATGGATTTGTTATCTCACAATGATGCTTGTGCAAAGGGTTAGGATGTGTTCTCATGCAACGTGGGAAAGTCATAGCCTATGCCTCGCGACAACTTAAAGAGTATGAGAGGAATTATCCTACTCATGATCTAGAGTTAGCGTGATCGTTTCAGCGCTTAAAGATATGGAGGCACTATCTATATAGGGAGAAAGTGGAGATATATTCGGACCATAAAAGCCTTAAATATTTCTTCACTCAAAAAGAACTCAACATCTGGCGGCGACGTTGGCTCGAACTATTGAAGACTACGACCACACTATTCAATACCATCACGGAAAAGTTTAACGTGGTAGGCGACGCGTTGAGTAGAAGATCATATGCGAGGAGCGAGTGCGATGATGTCAAGTATCGCGTAGAGCCAACTTTAATAGAAAAGTTAAGGTTGCTCAAGCCACCGGCAGGAGGATGATGCGTATGAAGAAGAAAGTACAAGAAGGAGCTATTAGGAAGCGAGAATTGATGAAGAAGGAATACTTCGAGTCCACTCTAGACTTTGTGTTCCTAACGACTCTGATTTGAAGTACAAGATTATGATGGAGGCACACAATACACCATTTGCAATCCATCCTGGAAGTACTAAAATGTATCGTGATCTTGACATACATTTTGGTGGAACAATATGAAGAGAGAGAGATTGCAAAGTTTATCTCAATGTGTTTAACTTGTCAGCGTGTAAAGGCGGAGCATCTAGTACCTAAGGGTCCGTTGCAACCACTTGAGATTTCGGAATGGAAGTGGGCACACATTACCATGGATTTAGATTCACGGGTCTCCCCTACGGTTTCTCAAGGCATCAATGCTATTTGGGTTATTGTTGATAGATTAACCAAATCTGCTCATTTCTTGCCTATACGGGAGACTTATTCCCTTGAACGTCTTGCTAGTATGTACGTAAATGAGATTGTGAGGTTGCATAGCATGCCTGTATCCATAGTTTCGGATCGTGACCCAAGATTCACTTCAAGATTTTGGGTTAGCTTGCAAAAAGCTATGGGCGCAGTTTGCGATTTAGTTCAGCATACCATCCCCAAACGGACGGACAATCAGAGAGGACTATTCAAACTCTTGAAGATTTATTAAGACTCTGTGTCCTAGACTTCAAGGGCAGTTGGGATAAGTATTTACCATTGGTGGAATTCTCCTACAACAATAGTTATCAGGAAAGTATAGGTGTGGCTCCATTCGAAGCATTATATGGACAAAATGTCGTTCTCTCAATATGTTGGGATGAGATGGGTGAAGCAACATTGTTGGGACCCGAAAGTTAGTACGTATGACTCACCGAAAAGATCCAAATGATTCGACAAGCGTATACAAAGCGGCACAAGATCGACAAAAGAGTTATGCGGATCTTCATCGAAAGGACGTGGAATTTAATGTGGGGATCATGTATTGCATGAGTTGCTCCATGGAAGGAGTTACAAGATTTGGGAAGAGAGGAAAACTCAATCCACGATTTATTGGTCCATTTCAAATTCTTGACCGAGTAGGAAATGTAGCCTATAGACTTGCGTTACCTCGAAAGTATGTCTCGTGTTCATAATGTGTTTCATATATCGTATCGCCCGTAAATATGTGAAAGACCGAACCACGTTATTGAGTTAGAAGCAGGACGAGATAGCCAAGAAGACTTAACGTATGAGGAGGTACTGTCAAGATCTTGGCTAGGAAGGAGCATGTCCCTACGCCAAGAAAGGTCATACCACAAGTTAAAGTTTTGTGGAGGAATCATGCTATAGAGGAAATGACACGGGAATTGGAAGCGGAAATGAAAGCGAGGTATCCTCACCTTTTGAAACACACCAGTACGCGATACGTCAATTTCGAGGACGAAATTTCATAAGGAGGGAGGTTGTAAGACCCGAAATTTTTTAAATAAAAGGAATTTCCTTTATTTATTATTTTGAAATAGTAAGGGTTGATTTGATTAATGTGGATAGTTAAGGGTTAAATACGCAAATATTTCAAAATAAGCAAGTGGTTATAAAATATTCATTATTATGTCGGGGAATATTCGTTTGGTCGTGGAATATTACGATCGTCGTGGAATATTAAATACGATGGTATGACCATGTGTGGGCCCCATAACTGGAAAGCGATTGGATGAGGAAAGCGACAAATATAAGTTGTTTAAAAATAACGACGTAATTATTTAACGTTAATAATGTTGGAATACCCGGTGGTTAAAACACACTAATACGCGTTGTCAAGCAAGAAGCTTTGCGGTATTGCATCAATTATTGATTCTTACGTAAGAAGGCATTACTCAATAATTATTACGATAATTCTTTGCTCAAGTATTTTATTTTATTGATTCAATAATTGTTTGCGTTGGTATTTTATATTATTCTTTGTTTCAATAATTGTCATCGCATGATATTTCCATTATCGGATCAATAATTCATATTATCTGAATAATATTATTAGATAACATTATTGGCAATGTCTAGAAAGTTACATCTAAGGAGAGGTTTGGTCACCTAATTGCGCCCAAGAAGGAGAGATCCTTATTGAAAGCCCCTCTTTCTGGGAACCTACTGGTTGTCATAATTGTGATTCTGTAATATTATTTGGGAATAATTAATTATTGATTTATATGATAAGAAAATATTTATTTGATATGGATATAAATGATGGATTTATTTATTATATGTGGTTATAATTGAAGGATTTAATGTTGAGGTGTTTTATCAGTATTTTTGTCGGAATGGAGATATTAAAAATAAAATCAGTATTTTTACGATATATTGCGTGAGTTATAATTTTTAATCTAACCGTTGGATCGTTGCGATTTTTGGATATGTTATACATATATAAGTTGAGTATATGTCTACAAATTTTGAACCGTTAAAAATGAACGAATGATTTGTTATAAATTTTAAGAGGTGTTTGATTCGGAAAGTAGGGTTATAATTGATTTTGGTGGAAAATTCTAGAATTGAGTGGACCCCACTTGTGGTTGGTGAAAAAATGTGCTGAATTTTATTTCAAATGTGGTGGGTGGCAATAGTAGCAGGTAAAGCCATCAGGTAGCAGGTCAAGTCTGCTTCGGCGGGCTAACATTTTCCTATAAATAGAGGGCTAAGTTAGAATTAAAAATCACACCGTAAACAAAGTTTTCTCTTTCTCTCTCTATATTATTGAGCGTATTTTGTGAGTATTTAGATACTTTGAGAGTTCTTTATTCAAGATACAAGTTTCATTCAACATCACTTGAGCCTTTCCTTCCAAGAAATCTTGATTCTTTGAGGTAAGGATGTTATTTTCTTCTCAAATGATATTATTTCTTCAATATCATTATCTTTGAAATATTGGTTGGAACTTTTTATCAAATTTGGAACTTTTTCATGTCGGGGTTACTATTCATGAGTTACTATTCATGAGTTACTATTCATGAGTTACTATTCATGAGTTACTATTCACGAGTTACTATTCACAAGTACTATTCATGAAGCGTGAAAATGTTTTTGTGGAATTTCTATCTTTTGGTGTCGGAGTTACTATTCACGTATACGGCACTATTCACGTATACGGCACTATTCACGTATACGGCACTATTCACCGAAAAATAAAATTTCTTCTTTTCGTCCAAAACATCTATTCTGGATACTAGCTCTGATTGTATCCATGTTTTGATCATTCTTGAATTTTACACCACTATGATTATTTTGAGGTATTTTTGAACATGGATAAAACAAAGTACGAATCCTTAATCCTTAATCCTTGTCATTTTGTTTCACTGGATTCGTTTCTTTAAAAATATTTTCATCATCCTCAAACCTTAAATGATGATATTATTGAATATCTTTGGTGCGTGAGTGCAAAGATGAATGATTTCGAAGAATATCTTTGGCACGTGAGTGCAAAGATGAGCAGTGTTTAAATGAACATGACTAATCGATGAATATCTTTGGCCTGTAGTGTAAAAGATGAATATTTGATTCCAGATGTTTATGGATTGATGTTCTGGGATAAAAGATAGACGATGAACTTTTAAATTCATACATAGAAGATAGTAGTTTGCATTCTCTACTTAACTCTTCTAATGAATTATTATTTCACCTGCGAATATTGATTTAAAATTTGTTGTCTATTGTATTCTATTAGATTTTTCCTGTTTAAGACTAACGATAATTTGTTGTATATTATCTTAGTCATAATATTCTTTCTTGAGCTAGTTGAGCTCACCCTTTTCCTTTTGTTCCATTCTTCTCGGGAGGCGAGAATATAGCGAGTACAAGCCTGAGGGGTATGGAATGAAGGTTTTAGAAAGAATTGTTTAGTAGTCCTCACCATTTTTGTAAAATAATGTATCAATAAATGTGATGAGGATTTATTTGAGTATAGATATTGTCTAGAAGATAATATTTGTATTTAAACTCACAGTTTTACTGTTGTAATAATAAAGTTGTAGTTATTTCTGTACCATGTATTGACAACTCAGAATGGGTGATGTATACCTATTTTGGGGGCGTCACAGCTAGTATGACCTATCTAAGTTTATTTGGTATTTAATTGGTCGGTCAGAGTATAGGGATAATATGTGATATGTTAATTAACCCTTGTTTTGTGACAGTGTTTGAAAATGGCATCTGAAAATATCTTGGGAGAAGCTCCAAGAGTTGTTCAACGACAAGTACTTTCCCAAAAGTATTCGTCACATGAAGGAGGTGGAATTCATCAAGTTGGAACAAAACAATATGATCGTGTCACAATACGAGGCTAAATTTGCAGAGTTATCCCGGTTTGCATCCCATTTGGTCGATAATGAGGAGCGAATGATGCGGATGTTTCTAAGAGGTTTGAAACCCGAGATACGTCAATACCTTATCTCTCATAAACTTTGTTTATATTCAGATGTTGTGAATAGGGCTCGGTTATTGGAGCGCGATAATGAGTCAGCACAACCAAAAGGCAACGACCAACAACACGATAATAATCGCAAATTGGCAATGACCATGAACAATGATAACCATCATGGGGAAATTATCATGCCAAGAATGGTAACCACTTCGGTGGTAATCATGGCCAAGATAATAGAAATGGAAATTTCAAGAAGAGAAGGTCATTTAGCTCGATTTTGTCGTGCACCAAAGTCAATCTGGTGGGGACGGTGGCACCAAAATTCTGAAAAAAAAAAAAGTCGGTGGTTTCAAGAAGAGCATTTTTCGTGACTTCTTAAAAAGCGAGTAACCCAAATGAAGTTAGCACGGGTTAGTTAATTATAAATTCTTGCAAAGTCTATACCTTATTAGATACCGGTTCTACCCATTATTTTATCTCTCTTTCTTGCGCTCAACGTTTAAATTTGACCCCAGAGAAGTTAGACTTTGACTTATCGGTTGAAGCTCAGTTAGGAGAAACCTTCATTACATGTGTTATCCAAGTCTTGGATGAGAGTCACAGTTTTGAATGATATTTTTGTTGTTAATAAATTTCCTGACATATTCTTGAAGACTTCTTAGCCTACTTAGAGCGTGAAATTGAATTTTGTATTGACACCAGTACAAAACCCATTTCTAAAACCCTCAAATATTTCTTCAACTAAAATGAACGTATAATGTGCCAAAGACGTTGGCTCGAGCTGAAAGTAATATGCACACAAGCCAATCATGTTTGATGATAAAGTATATACTTTATAACAATCTTATTCATTTATTAATAAAAAGTATTAATTTATTAAAGGCTTTTAATTATCTACATGATGCTGTTTATAATATGTGATAAACCCATAGTTTTAAGCAATGCTTTTAGAATAATGATGATGATCATTCTAATGAGATCTAAATTCTTAGAAAGCTTAAAACTAAAATAGTTCCCAATCGATGGATTACTAAATTGGGGATTAGTGAATCCGGATAGATTGGTACATACATTGCTTGCTCATTGGATGAGGATGATTGATCTCATGATCATTTGTGTGGAGACACTAAAGCAAGTATGTAGGTGCTTATTAGAGAATAAGTTCACTGAACGTGGCTCGCTAAGGAATACCTAATGGAGTTTTACTTGCCTGTCAATAGGAATTCCTGTAATGATAGTAGTACAAGTAATCCTTGGACTTGAGATCATCATAGTATCTTGTGTATGATGAGTTATACTTTGACTTATTCCTTAAGACCCTTAGGGTATATCAAAGGGTATGCTTGGGTATAATAAGTTGTACATGGAGATAATGTATGATCAATAAAGAATCTACCACTTCTAATAAAAGAAGAGAAATGTCCTATGTGATTCGATAAAATGACAACCCAAAGAGTCCTTTATAGCGAGAATGAAATTAGAAAGGAGTTTCTAATTTGCATTATTTGGAGTTGTGCATTTAAGGATCGAAATACATATAATTAAATAAAATAAGACTTGACGAAGAATTCCATGTCTTATATTTAATTGGGACATTGTATGGTGGAAGGATTGAATGTATGCGGTAACTATTTACTCAAAGGTTCTTTAATGATTAATGTTGAAATCTATATTATCCGGAAAGTCGTTGATCGCTGAGGAGGCATATCCTATTATCAGAATAAATATTATTTATTTAAATAAATTGATTGTTTAATTTATTTATTTAAATAAGATTAGAATTGTTATAATTGATTTATTCACAATAGGTTTAATATGGAGAACCTAAAGGGTCACACCATAAAAGGAAGAATAATTATTTAAGTAGTTAATGGCATAATCGTAATAATATGTTATGTATATTTAATTTAATCTATGGTGATAGAATAAATTAAATAGCTTAATAATTATTATTTAATATTTTAGAAATATTAAATATAAATTAATAAGAGGAGTCTTATTAATATTATTACAATTATTATTATTATTTTAATTTCTAAAAGAGTTTAGGAATTAATTTAATATAAGTACTCTCATTTATTCCTAATAAGATTAGGAGGGAAAATTAATTAAAAGAGTTTAATTAATTATCCCTAATAAGATTAGGGAGCCCATTTAATTAAAAAAGTTTTAATTAAATAATACCTTATTTTAATGGGGTTACTTGATATCTTTATAAGAGGAGTCTTATATCAAATATCATGGATACGCAATTCCAAAAGTTGGAGAGTACGCCCTTTTTCTATGGAGATAGGAAAAACTAGGGTTGAGCCAATATCTCTTCTTCTTGAATCATTATTATTCCTTGGTGGATCACCTCTAGAGGCCATACACTTGGGTGGCTTACATTGATCAAAGGAAGGAACCAAACCCGGTGGATTCAAGGAGATCATGAGAAGTAGGAGGTGAACTCGCATATGAGGAAGCTCGTTTCTACAAGGGTATGATTTCATAATTTCTTATTCTTCGTTTAATTAATAATTGTGCATAAAGGGTGATCCGGGTATATGGTTTGTAAAATTTTTAAACTATGATTTTCCACGTTTCCGCATTTTTATGCAATATGGTTGCGTTTTGAATATTACAAACTTAACAGTGGCATCAGAGCCAAACCTTTATGTGAATTATTAATTGTTCAGATTTGATATGTATATTGATATGTGTTTAGAACAATTTAATTGGGCATAATTTTGTTATATAAATTTTTTATTTTTTTTTAACAAAAAAAAATAAAATTCACTAAATCCTATTAAGGAGTTCACGTGAATACTTGATAGGAATCCTATTGCAGACCTGTAAAGGAGCTTATTCACGTGGGATTATTAAATGGGAACTTACTTAGTCACGGATTTCAAGGGAAACTCTTATATGATTTATAAATCAAGCCCATTTGACAAATACTAGATTAGATATATATATATATATATATATATATATATATATATATATATATATATATATATATATATATATATATTATTATATATCTGGTTAATATATATATATATATATATATATATATTATTCTTACTTATTTTATAATTAAAAAAATTTATTTTAATCTTAAAATAAAAGGTTTATTTTAATATTAAAATATAAAGATTTATTTTAATTTTAAAATTAAATTTCATGCTAACTAATTAGAGTTGGAATTGGATTCCATGATAACTAATTGGAGTTGAAATTGATCTTTCCTTAAATAAAGGAGTTTATTTAGATATGAAATAAGATTTCATATTATTCAAAATAAAGGAGTTTATTTGTGAATGAAAAAAGAAAATCCGTGTTTCCTTAAATAAAGGAGTTTATTTAGATATGAAATAAGATTTCATATTATTCAAAATAAAGGAGTTTATTTGTGAATAGGAAAGAGAATCCTAATTTCCTTAAATAAAGGAGTTTATTTAGATATGAAATATGATTTCATATTATTCAAAATAAAGGAGTTTATTTGTGAATATGAAAAGAATTCGTGTTTCCTTTAATAAATTTTTTTTTACATGGAATTGGATTCCATAATTAATTAAAATAAAGGAGTTTATTTTGATTAAAGATTTTGATTAAAATAAAATAGTTTATTTTATTCAAAATTAGATAAATTAAAATAAAATAGTTTTATTTTGATTTGAATTTGGATTAAAATAAAGGAGTTTATTTTGATTCAAAATTAGATTTTATACTAACTAAATTTGCCCATTAAATGATATCAATATATATATATTAAATATTTATTATTCATAAGATGAATGTTATTTATCGATGCATATGATGATGTGTATGATAATAAATGGGATTGATTATGGACTATTGATTAAATGTGATTGGATTTTATTTTAGTTGGATGTATGAATGTATGGGTTTTATTAAATGGGGTTCTGCAGACTCGTCTTCTCTAATTTTTTCTTAATGTAAATTCTATCTCCTCCTATGTACTTCCCTCGATCACGATCAAGGTTTCTATTTATTTTAAATAGTTTTGTAATAGGAATAGTTAGAATTAATTTTTTGAAAAATTGGAGATCAAGGAGCAAGGAGCGCTTGAAGACCCGCTTTTGTAATGGAGCCCGAGTTTAAATGTAATAGTTATATTTAAATATTATTTCTTGCACCCCTAAGGTTTGACCTTTTGGTTCACTTGGTGGCTCTAGTGAACCAAACTAGAATAAAAGTCCATAATCAATCCGGGTAGAATATATGTATTTTATATGTGCATGCTTATACTATATATATTATATATTATGCAAACATGCTTCGCATGTTAATTAATATAACGCGTATTTTATATATATATGTGCATGCAGCGCTTAAACAAGATGAGACAAATTAATAACAAACCCTCAATTTTTATATTAACTCCTAAGCGTTCAAAGATATTTGGAATATCGAACGTCGTCTTCTAGCATGATAAAATTAATAGAGTATTAAATATTTAATATGAGTTTGTTGTGTCACCACAAGGCAAGTATTAAGTATTTAAGATATTAATTTATCACATTTGATGCTTATAAAGAAAATTGAACAATATTGTTTTGTTGTGTCACCACAAGGATGATATTTTTTTTTTGAATATATGGAGTGCTAGGTCGGACTTAACTTGGATAATTTTGATTGGATGTGCCACCACTTGATCAAAATAATCTAAGAGGAAAAATACAAGGAGTTACATAGTTGATGTAATTGACAAAAGTTGTCTACCTATTTATTTATATATAGTTTGTTGTGTCACCACAAGGCTATATATATTTGAAATGGGATCCTTATTCTCACTAACTAATCTTTAATTAGATTTTTATTTAACTATATAAGTGAGGGTAATATAGTTTGAAGAAAATAGTGGGAGATACCAATTTAAAACAAGACCTAAATTATTTTGGTAATTAATAAAAGAATGTATGTTAAAATGTTGTTAATTACAAATTTATTTACTGTAATTTTACAATGTCTAAAATTACTATCACGCTGCGAAGCATATTAGATGCTAAATTAAACGAATCAATTAAATGGATTGATTAAGGAATTTGAGAATAGTTCTCATGGCTAAAAAGCTATCTTATGTCCATAATACGCCTATCCCCCGCAATGGTTGCGCATAATGCCTCTGAGGAAGAGATTGCTACTTTTAGAAAGTGGCAAGATGATGCATGATTGGCTCAATGCATCATGCTCATGATCTATGAGTAACGAGCTTCAGCCACAAAATGAAACTATGGATGCTCTACTATATTCCCGCACATCAAGTAGTTGATGGTGAGGAAAGTAGGACCGATAGATATCGAGATATCTAAGGAGCTCTTCCGATCTAGAATGGCCAATGGCACTATAATAGCATGCACAAAAGTTCTTAACATAATCAATTTGATTGATCATATAGACAACTGGTTTTGTCATGGATGGAGAGTTGAGCCAAGATTTGATCTTGCACTCACTCCGGACTCCTTTCACAATTGTTGTGAATTTTCATATGAACAAGCTAGATATCGGCCTCATTGATTTGCTTAACATGTTGAAAATGTTGAGAGTCACTTTCAACCAAGAGAAGACCATGTCTTCATTGGTAGGGGCCAAAGGATCTTCTAAAAGAAGAACGATTCTAAGAAGGTAAATAGAAAGGCGTAAACAAAGGATAATAAGAACAAAAGCGATCACGGATAGCAAAGGAGTTTGCTTCCACCGCAATAAGCTTTGGACCTTTGGAAAGAAAGCTGCGAGAAGCATCTTGCGAGACTAACCAAAGAAGCTTAGTGAAGTTTGATTCATAATACGCTTTTGTTCATGATTGAAATAAATTTTTCTTTAAGTCAAGGTTCTACTTGGGTATTGGATACCGACTTTGGTTATCATAAATATAGATTTATGAAGGGACCAAGCAGAAGTAGAAAGCTAAACAAATATAAGTAATCCTAAGTGCGGGAAATGTAACAAAGGTTGCTACATTAGCCATAGAAACTTATAGTTTAGCAATGCCTATGGGAAAATCTATTAAGTCAATAAGTTGTTATTGTATTTCAGTTCTTGTTAGAAATATTATTTCCATTTTATTGTTGGACAATGAAATCTTTGGTATTATAATTAAGAACAATTGTTGTTCTATTTATAATAATAATGTTTTGTATAGAACTGGAATATTACTTAATAAATTTTGTATACTTGACTTACATGAAAATAATTTTGCATATTGAACAAATTAGTATAAGAAAATGAGATGATAATTCAAAGAGTTGAATGTTTGTATTTGCTGAAATACAAGTGTGAATTATTTGAAAGGTTCAAAGAATTCAAAAGTGAAACAAATTGGCAAAGTATTAGGATTCTTTGATCGGATCAAGGAATAAATACTTGAGCAATAAGTTTCTAGATCATCTCAAATGGTTTTTCTCATAATGGACACCTCATGATACGTAATAATTGATTGATGTATCTGAAAGGAAAAATCGTACCTTGTTGGACATGGTGCAGTCCAAAATGATTTTACCGACATTCCAGTATCCTTCTAGGGTCATGTCCTAGAAATGGTCGCATATCTACTGAAAAATGGTAACCTCAAAATCCGGCCCCAAGACTCCATAAAAGTTATGGATGAGGAGGATTCTAATCTTAAGTATGTTAAGATAAGGGGTTGTCCAACTTATGTGAAAGGGTTTCAAAGGAAAAGCTTGGGACAAAATTTGACAAGTATAGATTTGTGGGACATCTTAAAGTAAGTTTAGGGCATATGTTCTATATTCCTACTTAGCAAAAGGTGTTTGTTGCGAAACACGCTTCCTTCTAAGATAAAGGTGTTTATCATTGAAAGGGCTAGTGGGAGGATAATAGATCTTGAAGAGTTTAAGAACCACAAAATACTATAAGTCAAATAAGAGGAACCTGTAGATAGACCTATTATACCACAACTGAAACGTAAATCTGGAATAGTACCGAAGATACCTGGGAGGTATGGATTCATCATAGATGATGATGATGAGGTACACATTTTAGAATAATGATGATGATCCAGTTACATACGATGAGGTAAGAGTTCTAGTGTGTACAAAAGGGTCAGTGGGAGCGTCGTGAAATTTCTAGTATTATATGTTGATATACTACGGATGAGGAATAACATACCAATGCTACAATCAGTAAAGATAAAGTTGTCTAAAAATTCCTCCACGAATGATTTGGGAAGAGTATCTTAATTGGGGATAAAATCTATATAGATAGATTCAAGAGGATGCTCGACTTAACCCAAGGAATGTATATTCATTTGATGCTAAAGTCGTTTAGCATGGCAAGCTCCAAGAGATGTCTCATGTTGATGAGCCATGGAGTGTATCTCTCTTAATAGTCCCCATAGACTCCAAAAGAGAGATCGCATGAGTAACTATCACATATGCAATGAAATGTACGAGACCTGATGTTGATCAGTCATATTATGGAGAAGTTCACTATGAGTCGGTGAAAACATCTTAAAGTGCTTAAGCACTAAGGATGTGATCATATTCATGGTGGGTCTAAATTAAAACTAGAGGGCTTAACAGACTCAAGTTTTCGAAGACGGACCAAGATGACAGAAAAATCCACTTTAAGGTAAAAGCGTTATCTTGAGCAATTAGTGCGTTGAATTGGAAAGGTTCCAAACAATGAAAGAGTTCTTTGGTTTAGTAATAAAGACAAAGTATATAGCTATAAATGAAGTCGCAAGTTGATTGTTTGGATTAAAAGTTCATTACAGAACTAGTAATAGTTCCTAAGTCTCATCTTGGATCTAAACATGTGTTGTGGCACTTTCATTTGATTATAAGAATCATTGAAAGATGGGAAATCACTATAGAGATGGTGGACTCTCAAGAACAACATTACATATCCATTAACTAAAGCTTATCCAACAATGCGGGATAATCGTCACTTAGAGAAAAAGAGTATAAGATACAATGGCGATTGGCTTTAGTGCAAGTGGGAGATTGAAAGTAATATACACAAGCCAATCATGTTTGATGATAAAGCATATACTTTATAACAATCTTATTCATTTATTAATAAAAAGTATTAATTTATTAAAGGCTTTTAATTATCTACATGATCGTTTTTATAATATGTGATAAACCCATAGTTTTAAGCAATGCTTTTAGAATAATGATGATGATCATTCTAATGAGATCTAAATTCTTAGAAAGCTTAAAACTAAAATAGTTCCCAATCGATGGATTACTAAATTGGGGATTAGTGAATCCGGATAGATTAGATTACATACATCATCGCTTTTCATTGGATAAGGATGATTGATTTCATGATCATTTGTGTGGAGACACTAAAGCAAGTATGTAGTGCTTATTAGAGAATAAGTTCAACGAACATTGGTGGCTAAGGAATACCTAATGGAGTTTACTTTTGTCAATAGGAATTCTGTAATGATAGTAAGACAAGTAATCCTTGGACTTGAGATCATCATAGTATCTTGTGTATGATGAGTTATACTTTGACTTATTCCTTAAGACCCTTAGGGTATATCAAAAGGTATGCTTGGGTATAATAAGTTATACATGGAGATAATGTATGATCAATAAAGAATCTACCATTTCTAATAAAAGAAGAAAATGTCCTATGTGATTCGATAAATGACAACCCAAAGGTAGTCCTTGGCCAAGCGAGAATGAAATTAGAAAGGAGTTTCTAATTTGCATTATTTGGAGTTGTGCATTTAAGGATCGAAAATACATATAATTAAATAAAATAAGACTTGTGATAATTCCATGTCTTATATTTAATTGGGACATTGTATGGTGGAATGATTGAATTGTACGGTAACTATTTACTCAAAGGTTCTTTAATGATTAATGTTGAAATCTATATTATCCGGAAAGTCGTTGATGATCGCTAGGGAGGCTTATCCCTATTGTAGAATAAATATTATTTATTTAAATAAATTGATTATTTAATTTATTTATTTAAATACGATTAGAATTGTTATAATTGATTTATTCACAACCGATTTAATATGGAGAACCTAAAGGGTCACACCATAAAAGGAAGAATAATTATTTAAGAAGTTAATGACATAATCGTAATAATATGTTATGTATATTTAATTTAATCTATGGTGATAGAATAAATTAAATAGCTTAATTTTTATTATTTAATATTTTAGATATATTAAATATAAATTAATAAGAGGAGTCTTATTAATATTATTACAATTATTATTATTATTTTAATTTCTAAAAGAGTTTAGGAATTAATTTAATATAAGTACTCTCATTTATTCCTAATAAGATTAGGAGGGAAAATTAATTAAAAGAGTTTAATTAATTATCCCTAATAAGATTAGGGAGCCCATTTAATTAAAAAGGTTTTAATTAAATAATACCTTATTTTAATGGGGTTACTTGATATCTTTATAAGAGGAGTCTTATATCAGATATCATGGATACGTAATTCCAAAAGTTGGAGAGTACGCCCTTTTTCTATAGAGATAGGAAAAACTAGGGTTGAGACAATATCCCTTCTTCTTGATTCATTATTATTCCTTGGTGGATCACCTCTAGAGGCCATACACTTGGGTGGCTTACATTGATCAAAGGAAGGAACCAAACCCGGTGGATTCAAGGAGATCGCGGAGAAGTAGGAGGTGAACTCGTACCTGAGGAAGCTCGTTTCTACAAGGGTATGATTTCATAATTTCTTATTCTTCGTTTAATTAATAATTGTGCATAAAGGGTGATCTGGGTATATGGTTTGTAAAATTTTTAAACTATGATTTTCCACGTTTCCGCATTTTTATGCAATATGATTGCGTTCTTGAATATTACAAACCTAACACGAGCTGTTAAAGATTACGATCACACCATTCAATATCATCGTGGAAGAGCGAACGTGGTAGCTGACGCATTGAGTAGAAGATCGTATGCGTTTACGAGTGCGATGTTGTTAACACAAAAATCCATTTTGTATAACTTACAAATGATGAAGATAGAGTTAAAGACTCTAAGGACCCACGTGGTGATATCAAATATACGAGTAGAATTGACTTTAATCGATAAAGTTAAAGCCGTGCAAGCTACATACTCAGAGATAATGAATGTGAAGAATAAGGTTCAAGAGGGTGTTATTCTAGAAGCAAGAATTGATGAATAAAGGAAATCTCAACCCTCGATTTAATTGGCCCATTTGAAATCCTCGATCGAGTAGGAACTATGGCCTATAGACTCGTTTTACCGCCAAGTATATCGCGTGTTCATAACGTTTTTCACGTATCGATGTTACGTAAATATGTGGTTAACCCAAACCACGTTATTAAATTAGAACTAGACGAGATAGCAGAAGATTTAACGCATAAGGAGATACGTGTTAAAATCTTGGATAAGAAGGATCGTATTCAACACTCAAAGGTTATACCTCAAGAGTTAGAATCTGAAATGAAGTCAAGGTATCCTCATCTCTTCGGCATACCAGGTACGTACGTAAATTTCGAGGGAGAAATTTCATAAGGAGGGGAGATTGTGAGACCCCAAATTTTATGAATAAAGATTTAAATTTCTCAAAATATTTTTTTGGAATATTATGGTGTGGATTTGATATAATGTTATAGTTATGGGTAATATTTATAAATTTTGCAAAGTACGCAAGTTGTTATATAATATTCGATTGGTGGGAATATTCGTTTTAACAGGAATATTTAAATCACGACAATCATTGGTGGACCCCACAACGGAATTATTATTAAAACTTGAAAAAATGACAAAAATATTTTATGAAAATAACTATGAAGTTTTACCGTTAGCTGTTGAAACACCCTTGTGTTAAAAGTATTAAAAATACGATGTCTGCGTGGTTGCATACAAGAGTAACACGGTTTTGATTATTGATGTTTACGTGAGAAGTCACTCAGTTTTGTTCAATTATTGCTATAGTAATTGTTGCATAGTATCTCACGTTAATTGATTCAATTATTGTCGATATTTTATATATTATTAAATCAATAATTGAGATAACAAAGTTATTAATATTATTATTTGCAATATTAACGATGTCTAGAAGTTCTGTCGAGGAGAGATTTGGTCACCTAATTGCGCGCCAATAGGGAGAAATCCTTATTGGAAAGCCCCTCTTTCCTTGGAACGACATGGTCGATTAATATTGTGAATTATAATAATGATGATAAATGTTGTTAAATATATTGAGGTGTCTTTTTATGAAGTCACAGAAGTTTATATATTATATATATAAATTTTGGTTTATTAGTATTATTAATGTAATAAAATAGAAAAGCTTTTTATATAAAACAGAATACTTTTATAAAGTTATTTGTTTTATTAGACAATAATTAGAATATAATATATTTTATTATGCATAGTGTTTTCGTATAGTAAAATCCTTTTATATAAAATAGAATAATTTTATAAAGTTATTTGTTTTATTAGACAATAATTAGAATATAATATATTTTATTATGCATGGTGTTTTGCATAGTAAAATTTTTTTATATAAAACAAAATACTTTTATAAAGTTATTTATCTTATTAGACAATAATTAGAATATAATATATTTTATTATGCATAGTGTTTGCATAGTACTGCATATAAGTATTTGCATAGTAAAATCTTTTTATATAAAACATAATACTTTTATAAAGTTAATTGTTTTATTAGATTTTAAAAAATATATATAAATAAATATATATATATATATATATATATATACATATATATTATATTTTATTGCATAGTATCCTTTCTATTTTCCGATAAATAAAAATGCTTAGTTTAATATTGAAATCACACCAGAAATTCAGAGAATTCTCTTCTATAATCTTGAGCGTATTTCTTTAGAGTTTTAAGAAGCTTTGAGCGTAGTGCAAGTTTTCTTCAAGTATATACCCGCCCTACCTGTCGGAGTACTCTTGTTTATAAAGTAAGGGATATTATTTGTTGTACTCGTAAGGGGTATTATTTCTTTCATATTCATGAATAGAACTTCTGTTATTCCATTCTTTATTATTCTGTTGGAATAACCTGTATATGCGAAGTACCGCATACATGGCAAAATTCTTCTATTATTTCATTCCTTATTATTCTGTTGGAATAACCTGTATATGCGAAGTACCACATACATGGTGAAATTCTTCTATTATTCCATTATTTATTATTCTGTCGGAATATCATGTCTGTGTGTTTACACATGACCTGGTTCCATTATTTATTATTCATTGGAATAACTCACATCGTGCGGTCTATCGCATGCATGGTGAATTCATTGTTATTCCATTATCTATTATTTCTTTGGAATATCACTGCCGGTCGCGGATTACTTTGACCTTGTTCCGTTCTTTATTGTTCTGTTGAGAATAACCTGTCTGTACGGTCTATCACATGCATGGTGAATTCTTCTGTTATTCCATTCTTTATTATTTTGTTTGAATAACCTATATATGTGGATTACCACATACATGGTGAATGATCCTTTATATTCATTTCTTATTAAATTGTGGAAATGATCTATTTACGTGGATTATGATGAAAGTCATAATAAAAGTATTGGACTGATAAAAATCACGGGTTTATGAAGTATTAGTAATTGTTATGATGAGTTATGTTGGTTATTATGTGAAAACATGAAAGTTTCTTAGAAATCACAAAGGGTTGAAAATCAGATTTTGGTGAAAATGGAACATGAAATTCAATTGACCATATCTCCTATTATAATTTGAATTTTTGAGTGTAGTCAAGTTCTAGAGTTAGATCTATGAGTTTTCTAACTTATCCAAGTGGAATCACTGGAAAAGGTGTTATAGATTTTCGTATGGACTGATTTTAGCAAAGGAGTCAAAAACTACAAAGTACCAAAAAGCTACTGCCCAGAAATTTAAAATGGCATTTTCGGCCACTTAATTTGTGAGAAAAATTTCGACCTTTTGGGACATGGAAATATAGGGTATAAAGTACCTCCTGTCCAAAAATGAGCTCATTCCGACTTAAAATGAGCAAGTTATGACTATTTCAATATTTAGGTTATTCCGATGAAAGATGCTATAACTGGAGTTCTATAACTCTGATGACCATGAAATTTAAACTGGAAACTCACGTTAACATGGGTAAGATCCTACCAAGATTTGGGAATTTCTGGAGTTAAACTTGAAGTAGCTAATTTCTTAAGGAATTAATTAGAAATTGACTTTTGAAAAATACTTAAGAGTGTTGAAAAATTATATAAAAAAATACTTGTTGTGTATGAAATATATGTATATATGTTTGGACAAAGGATAGAAAAATAATAAGTTGATTTGGTAATTTTTCATGAAAATGGTTTAGTTTCAAACATATGAGTTAAATATGTTATTTGAAGTTGGAGAATTGGTAAATAGGATTTTAGGGCTTGAAAATCCTATATAAGGTATATGCAGATTTTTGATGAGTGATTTGGTCATTGGTGATGAAATTTTATGAGTATGGCATTTTTAAATGATTAAATGCATTATTTGGTAAAGTGTAAACAGTTGAAATAAATTCTTTATACGTTTAAGAAGTGATTAAAATATTGTTGTAATATTAATAATATTAGATGACGAGTTTATTAAGTGATTGATAATATTTGGATAAATTTAAAGTCTTTAATATTTATCCTTGTTTTTGTTTGATTAATGCTTATATCATTATCATCATCCTAATGTTTATATTGTGATGAAAGTCATCATTGGCTTACGTGCATAGATGGACTTGGTATGATTATGACCAGGGATCATTCGGTATAATCATGACTTGTAATTTTGTAAATGATGTGGTAAAAGTCCTCAGTGGCCTGTAGTGCATTGATGGACAGTTTTTGAAATGATTATGACCAGAGATTATTCGGTATAGTCATGACCATTGATGATTTAATGAATATCCTTGGCCCGTAGTGCAGGGATGACTTGATGATGTGGTTTATTTATTGTTGAGTCTCAAATGATAAAAATTGATGAAAACATTTTAAATCATAGAAGATAGTAGATATCATGCTCTACTTGACTCTTCTAATGGATTGCTTATTCCGTTGCAGTTAAACTTAATGTCTATTGTATTTTATCAGTTTAACATTGTTAAAGGCTAAGTATAATTTATTCTGCATTATCTTAGTCATAATATTTCTTACTGGGCTAGTTGAGCTCACCCTTTCTTTTATTGTTCTCTTCAGGAAATGAGAATATTGCTGGGACTAGTCGGGGAATGGAGTGATGGTCCAGATAATAGAATTACTAGTCATCACTATGGCATGACATGCAATATATAATTGTATTGAGGACCTAAGATGTGTGTGTCGTATTTTATACGTCACTTAATAATTGATTTTGGTGAACAATAATAGGGTGATAAGAACCCGACCCTGAAAGCGTCAAAAGTGCACTGCAATAAAATGAAAAGAACAGAAATCTTCTCGTGTCCCTTTGGAGACTTGAAATATTTGTTGCTGTACTTTATATGGCATGTATGAAAGACCTACAACTTTAATAAATGGTAGACCTACAACTTTTATTCTTTAAGGTTTTCAATTTGAGGTAGGGAACAATAGTCAAAATAGTCATCTTTGTGACTGATGCGTATTCGGAGGCAATCGGAGGTCGTCGGACATGCATATACACATGTATAGTGATGTCGACGATAATAGATGTTGTTCTAAGTTATAGAACATGAATATTATGAAGTATAATGATGCTTAACATTAATAAATAATATATTACATAAGTTGAATACGCATAATAAGCACACACAAGAGAGACAAAAATAATACACGAAGATTAATATTTTATCTAAAGTTGTTATTTCTTAATAGCATGATTAAGATTCATGCGATGTACTAAATGTTTTATGATGTATAGTTTTATGTTGAGTTGTAAAGCTAATGTTAGAGTTATCTGATATGTAAAGGTTATCGGATTGAAATTTAAAGTTTTATATAATAACAGTGATAAAGTGAATCATAAAATAAGATTGATTCAAATGCATGTAAATGATAAAGGTTTTGATTCAGGGAATTAAAGTAAGAAAACATAAAAGTTTAAATTATTCTGTATTATATAAAGTTTAACATCGAATAATGATGTAAAATTAGAAGGTAGATGTGTTATTAACAACCGAAGTTGAGGATTATATTGTATAAACTTTGGGGTCGTTATAGTTGGTATCAAAGCCGTAGGTTATAAACCTTAGGTAGGAGTACCATAGGCTATAACCTTAGAGAAGAGAGGTGAAGATAATGAAAGAATGAGCTCAAATAGAGTTTGAACAATAAGAAGTAATTTAAGAAATTTATATAGAAGGGATTAAAACACGCGTGAAAGGATTCAAGGAAGAATCTCACAGAGTTATAAGGAATATGAATGTGGGGTTACCCAACTCCAATAATAAGGATGTAAGGTGATAATAAATTGACATTGTCTATAAGAAGAGAATGATAAAGAAGTTAAAATAAAAAAAAAAGAAGTTATATTTAAGTATGGTATAATTGTACTCTTTAATATTTGGTGTGTGGTATCTGGGCTAAACGATTCCTTCATAGAGCGGAGGTATATACGAACTAGCAACTCAGAACCTAGTTTGTTGATTGTTTGTGGGAAACTACTTAGCATACCATATTGAAACTGTTAGAGACTCGATGTGTACCAAGTATAGAAATGGATACGTATGATGAAAATGTGGAACTTAAATGAAATGTTGAGCAATTTAAATGAAGTTAGAAATTCTTAAAGGAAGAATTATTTTATAAACAAGAAAATTCAAAGAAGAATATTGAAGTGATAAAAAAAATGGGAGTTGCCTAACTCCAATACTTAAGATAACAAAGAATGTCGTAATGATGAAAAAGGAAAGAAAGGGGATTGTAAAACAAAACGATCACGAGTTAAGAAAAGACTTTTAAGGGACATGATTATAGAATAAGATCACAACGTGATCTGTTTAAGTTATAAAGGAACGATGGTATGTAATATTTGAATAATTATAGCTTGATGCTATGAAGATGATATACTATGAAATAGTACGAGATAACTCATGAGGAGTTATAGATGATGGGATACGAGGAATTCGTATCTAGCAAAGAGAAAGTTAGGAGTAAGATAAAGTTAGGTGGGATTTCAATTGAGGACTCCTGTGATGGCTGAGTTGTACAAACCATTGTATGGGCGAGGGTTTTATGCTTGCACTCAGTTTATCACATTGATAATCATTGGAATGTCGGTGTCGCATTATCAATGTATGTGTGGTGAAAAGGTGATTCTTTTCTCATGTGTATGTTTGATAGTTAGAAACTATTAAGATTAGTTAGATATTATTAGGATTAGGTGTGGTTCTTAAAACTAATGCATATGGTAAGATCATGACTCACAATAATATGGTATGTTTTGAACCCCTCAGCTAATGGACGATTGTGGTCTAACTAGGATAAGTTCTTAAACTCATATTATTGTGGCAAGTTCCTAAATTTCTAATGTGCGGTAAGTTTGATGAACTATGCTGGGGTATAGATAAGTTATGAATGAAGAATTGAAAATTATGGGAATAGATAGAATTGTTAAGCAATGGATCAGTATAGAAAGTGGAGACATAGGTTTTCCAAATCTTCTAACTTTGCTAGATTTTTAAAATTTATTGACTTCGTGCCAATGGTTA
Organism: Panax quinquefolius; assembly: GCA_020205615.1. NCBI lineage: Eukaryota > Viridiplantae > Streptophyta > Magnoliopsida > Apiales > Araliaceae > Panax > Panax quinquefolius. The sequence goes on along the minus strand of CM035156.1, from coordinate 90,775,714 downwards.
TACTTTTGACTTTTGAAAAATGTTGGGTCATAGTAGTGAACCAAAGAATTTTTTTAAAGCAGATCTTTATTATTAGCATATCTATCTTTGTTGGTTCATTTAGATAAAAAATAATTTTTAAATTTTCAAAATATATTTTAACTATATGTATCGGGTGATATGATAAACGATGGAGTCATCAATGCAATGGAACCTGGTGTTGGATGTGATCGCCATAAAAAGATTTTTGAGATTTCTTTAAGATACGAGAATATATATATATATATATATATATATATATATATATATATATGTGTGTGTGTGTGTGTGTATATTTTAATTGATGTCCGGATTTTTGTAGAAGTCTATGTTATTTGGTTCAGCTAGACGAATATGGAAAGATATTCATGAAATTCAAGCGTTTCTTGAGAAGTTATACCAAACCAAATTATTTTGGTGCGAATTCAGATGTTGAAAAGCTGAGGTGAACAACCTTGTAAAAGGGGACATGTTATCGGAGACAATGGTTCCGAAAGTAACGCATATAGTCGTTACGATGTTAAGATGTAATACGTTGTGCACCGACGTAAAAGTGGTACGATAAATTTGATCACCAAGAGTACTTGCAAAGAGTGTTTTCAGTCTGTGTGATTGCTAAACATTCTGTTAAAGATGGTTTATGGTGGTGATGCACTGTTAAACCTGGAGAAGAGTTCAAGGTCTGTATACTCTTATGATTGTTAAAGGTTCAAGTTGATATACTTGATAACCTAGGGACATAGTTCAAGGTCTTATGACCCCTCAGCACGATTTGGAATCTTTTTAAATTCCTGAGTTATTCATACTGCTTCCCAATTATTGAGCAATTGTGGAAGATTTTTTCTATTCTAAAAGGTGAATATGGTAAGGATGATATTCCTTAGAAAGAAGTAAGTCGTAGAATGCGACACTGAACGATGGATATGTTGAATAGGTGAGAAAAGAAATTTTTAAATGAGAAGAAGATGAGTTATCAAAGAATAATGTAAAACTTTTAATAGAAAAGTTTAATAATTATAGAAAGATCTTTGTGGAAAGAAGTGGTTTTAGAACCCAATGAATGAATAAAATATTAATATAAAATCTATTTTGATAGATTGAATGAATGAAGATTAATAAATAAAATTTCGAGGACGAAATTCTTAGAAGAATGGGTGAATGTAATATCCCGAGTGTTTATGATAATGATCCTTAGAAAAGGAAATGAATGGGTTAAAGAATATATAATACTCAAATAGAATTGAGTCTAAGTAGAGGTTATGAAATAAAACTTACAAGAATTTATTATGAATAATGGTGGGAGTAGGAAATATAAAACCTATATTAAGGTAATGTGTTGAAGTTATTCAACGATAAATTTTGAAAAGAGATTTGGTGAAAATTGAGTAAGGGAGGTTTCGTTGATTCCGAGGACGGAACCCTTATAAGGGGGGAAAGATGTGACAATCCGAATTTTTATAAGTTATTAAAATAGGAATTTAATAATTAAAATTCTTATTATGAGATGTTTTGAGTTTGAATATGTATATATATACGTGCTATATATTTTGAAATGTGTGATCTGGTGTGAAGAGGAATATATATTCATATATTGGGAAAGTGAGGTTTAATAGTTAAGTTAACTATTGAAGAAATTAAATGAATTTTATAATTAATTTTAAATATTTATTAAATTAAATAAATATTTTAATTAATTAATTTATTAAGATAAATAAATAGTTGATAAAATTATGGTGCAATAATTTAGTTAAGTGTGTATGTTAACTAAATTAATGAATGGTAATTTTATTGTTTGAATATTTAATTTAATAAAATAATTAAATTAAATAAATTCCTTAATATTTAAGGAAATAAAATTAATTTAATTTAATAATTAAATTAGATATATAATAATTTATTAAGCATAAGTATGACTATAATGAAAATTATAATTATAATGGTAATTGTAAGATATTAAAATTAATTAAGTGTGTGACAAATGAAACTATATAGTATAAAAATAAACTAGAAACCTAACCTAAGTGTAGCCAAACAAGGCCTTGTGGCCTTTGACTTATTTTAACTGACGCAGACTATTGGTCTTTTTACCTGACGTACGTGGGTTATATCACGTATTCTCCTACTAATCTAAGAACAGAGAAAGGGAGAAACACAAAGAACTTTTAGAGGGAATCAAAGGAAGAATTTCTAAACTTTGTTAACATCATCTTGCTAGTAGGAGATTCAAGGTATAATCCATTCTTAAATTTTCAAGTTTTAGTTTTGTAATCTTATTCTCTATAAAAAATTTTTTGTTGGGTTAGGGTTTGATGTGTTGATTATGTACATGTGTAATCTGATAATTATTATATAGAAGTTTTATTGAGTAATCAAATTCATGGAAAAGTGGTTTGTAGAAGAAAATTATGATAACCGTGTTTATGTATGAAAAATGGCTTAAGAAAGTATAAAATTTCATATTTAGTATGTGTTATAATTTGTAAATCAATGTTGGATTATGTTAGTATGTGAAGAAACGAAAACAACATAGTTTAAATCGTGTCAATTGATTAAGAAACGAAGTCGTGGCGATCGAATTCGCTTAATGTGTTTAAAACATGAAAATAGTGTATGAACATGTGTTTGGGGTCAAATTTTAGGTTCGTTAATGTTTTTATAAATTGTTATAATTCTAGTATGTTGTAGTTCTATGAATTACGAATCAATAGAATCGAAAACGAACTAATTTGGATGTGTATAACTCAAGTTATGATGATTAGTAGGAGAAAAAGGGTCAAAAATCGCGAAGAACAGTAGCTTGTGTCCTTTACGCTATCCAAGTAATTGCTGTGATGCCCTAAGTTATTTGGGGTGCAGCTGCGGTATAGGGTGCAGCTGCGCTATGCCCAAGGCTTAATTGGGCGCAGTTACGCCCAAAGTATGTCAGGTGTGACTTCTTTGACCTGTTTTAGTAAAATAGGCATAACTTTTTCATACGAACTCCGATTGAGGTGATTCAAGATGATCCAGAACGAGGACGAATAGACCTACAACTTTTATTCTTTAAGGTTTTCAATTTGAGGTAGGGAACAGTAGTCAAAATGGTCATCTTTGTGACTGATGCGTATTCGGAGGCAATCGGAGGTTTTCGGACATGCACATACACAAGTATAGTGATGTCGACGATAATAGATGTTGTTCTAAGTTATAGAACATGAATATTATGAAGTATAATGATGCTTAACATTAATAAATAATATATTACATAAGTTGAATACGCATACTAAGCACACACAAGAGGGACAAAAATAATACACGAAGATTAATATTTTATCTAAAGTTTTTATTTCTTAATATCACGATTAAGATTCATGTGATGTACTAAATGTTTTATAATGTATAGTTTTATGTTGAGTTGTAAAGCTAATGTTAGAGTTATCTAATATGTAAAGGTTATCGGATTGAAATGTAAAGTTTTATATAATAACAGTGATAAAGTGAATCATAAAATAAGATTGATTCAAATGCAATGTAAATGATAAAGGTTTTGATTCAGGGAATTAAAGTAAGAAAACATAAAAGTTTAAATTATTACGCATTATATAAAGTTTAACATCGAATAATGATGTAAAATCAGAAGGTAGATGTGTTATTAACGACTGAAGTTGAGGATTATATTGTATAAACTTTGGGGTCGTTACATAAATAAATATATTTTCTGAATTTTCGAAAAAGATTTAAAAATAGAAATAAATTCTAAAAATTATTAAAATGGTTTTAAATTATGAAAAATAAGTTTTGATATTTGGAATATTTTTCATTAATATTTATAATTATTTAAATATTAATGGTATTTAATTTATTTAATTATTATATTAAATAAATTAGAGAAAATGATTTTAATATTATAAAAATCATTTTAAATAAGAATAAAGTGTTTAAAAATATTTTGAGTTAAAATGTAACTTTTAATATTTTTGGAGAATTTTCATTAATAATTTAATATTAATGATATTAGATTTATTTAATTATAATATTAAATAAATTAATTAAAATGATTTTATTAATTTAAAATTATTTAAGTAAAATATTGATGATTTAAAATATATTTTAAATTTAATCGGCGATCGTTCTCTTTCCCTAGAATTTGTTGATGGTCTTTGATCTTTGCTTTTAAGCGTCTTCCCATCATCGTTAAATCTTCTCTTTTAGATTAGACATCTCTTTCCATAATATCAACGGCGTCGTGCGGCTTTTTACCCATGCATTGACTCATTCTCACTCGTTCGATTATTTCTTCTTTCATTTCGATTCGACTTTATCATCTTATACTCGCCAAAGAGTGCTTACATTCAAGCATCATATATATCAGGGTAACATAAGCTTGAATCGTTGCATCCTTTTGCTCCACACCGCTCGCAATTCTTGACTGCTCTTTTAACTCATGAATACGATTTTGTAATTCTACATTTTGATCATAAAATACCTCTAATAAACTCTCTTGGTAACTCTTCTTCCTCTTCTTCCTCACTCTTATTTGTTACCTCTGCGATTATCTCTAAAAGGTGCAACTATCAATTCTTCACTCACCACATGGATATCTCTAATTCCTTCTTACTTTGACATCACATTATCTGGTTGGCGATTAGAGGTGTCTCCACGATCTCATTCACTCCATTGTTAACGTTCTCGTGACCATTCTTAAAAACTATCATAAAACAAGGGTTAATTAAATAAATTAACAAATCACATAATACCCCTATATTATGACCAACCAACAAATAAGCTTAGGTAGGACATACTAGCGAAGGATTTACTCGTCTCTCCCCTCCTAGTTCTTGAAAGTAATATGCATACAAGCCAATCATATTTGATGATAAAGCATATACTTTGTAACAATCTTATTCATTTATTAATAAAAGTATTAATTTATTAAAGGCTTTTAATTATCTACATGATCTTTGTTTTATAATATGTGATAAACCCATAGTTTTAAGCAATGCTTTTAGAATAATGATGATGATCATTTTAATGAGATCTAAATTCTTTGAAAGCTTAAAACTAAAATAGTTCCCAATCGTTGGATTACTAAATTGGGGATTAGTGAATCCGGATAGATTGGTACATACGTTGCTTGCTCATTGGATGAGGATGATTGATCTCATGATCATTTGTGTGGAGACACTAAAGCAAGTATGTAGTTGCTTATTAGAGAATAAGTTCTTTGAACGTGGCTCGCTAAGGAATACCTAATGGAGTTTTATTTTGCTGTCAATAGGAATTCTGTAGTGATAGTAGTACAAGTAATCCTTGGACTTGAGATCATCATAGTATCTTGTGTATGATGAGTTATACTTTGACTTATTCCTTAAGACCCTTAGGGTATATCAAAGGGTATGCTTGGGTATAATAAGTTGTACATGGAGATAATGTATGATCAATAAAGAATCTACCACTTCTAATAAAAGAAGAGAAATGTCCTATGTGATTCGATAAATGACATTGAAGAGTCCTTGGTTAAGCAGAATGAAATTAGAAAGGAGTTTCTAATTTGCATTATTTGGAGTTGTGCATTTAAGAATCGAAATACATATAATTAAATAAAATAAGACTTGATAGTAATTCCATGTCTTATATTTAATTGGGACATTGTATGGTAGAAGGATTGAATTGTACTGATAACTATTTACTCAAAGGTTCTTTTATGATTAATGTTGAAATCTATATTATCCGGAAAGTCGTTGATCGCTAGGGAGGCTTATCCCTATTGTAGAATAAATATTATTTATTTAAATAAATTAATTGTTTAATTTATTTATTTAAATAAGATTAGAATTGTTCTAATTGATTTATTCACAACCTAGGTTTAATACGGAGAACCTAAAGGGTCACACCATAAAAGGAAGAATAATTATTTAAGAAGTTAATGGCATAATCGTAATAATATGTTATGTATATTTAATTTAATCTATGGTGATAGAATAAATTAAATAGCTTAATATTTATTATTTAATATTTTAGAAATATTAAATATAAATTAATAAGAGGAGTCTTATTAATATTATTACAATTATTATTATTTTAATTTCTAAAAGAGTTTAGGAATTAATTTAATATAAGTATTCTCATTTATTCTAATAAGATTAGGAGGTTAAATTAATTAAAAGAGTTTAATTAATTATCCCTAATAAGATTAGGGAGCTTAATTAATTAAAAGAATTTAATTAATTAAATAAAACCCAATTCCTTAATTGTTAAGGTGGGTTGCCCACATCTATTAATAAGAGGAGTCTTATTATGGGTGAAGGTGTTGTTGACTTTTTCAACATACGACATAATTCCAATTGTTGGGAGAGTACACCCTTTCTATAGAGATAGAAAAAAAAAACTAGGGTTTAGCCAACCACCCATCTTCTTGAATCATTATTATTTCTTGGTGGATCACCTCTAGAGGCCAAACATTTGGGTGGCTAACGTTGATTAAAGGAAGGAACAAAACCCCGGTGGATTCAAGTTGAACGCGAAAGGATTTGGAGGTGAACTTGTACCTGAGGAAGCTCGATCTTCAAGGGTATGATTTTATTCTTTATCTTTTCGTTTAATTAATAATTATGCGTAAAGGGTGATCCGGGTATATGGTTTGTAAATTTTAAACTCTGATTTTTACACGCTTCCGCACTTTTATGCAATTGAATATTACAAACCTAACAGTGGTATCAGAGCCAAACCTTTATGCGAATTATTAATTGTTTCAATTTGATATGTATATTGATATGTGTTTAGAACAATTTTTTTGGGCATAATTTTATTGTATAAAATTTAATAAAAAAAAAAAAAAAAAAATTCGTTTTATTTTTTTTATCTGTGAATCACGCCAAATCAGAAGGCAACGGAAATGGCCAGCAGGAATTCACGGAAATCAAGGCAATCATTAATCATGATCAGCACATGCCTGGCACGGAAATCAAGGTGAATGATTGGGTCATTGTTTTTTTTTGATGACGACGGAAATCGATCATGCGATTGCAAATTAAAAAAAAATTAAAGGAACATTAATTTATTATATATATATATATATATAAGAAAAGGTTTGATAATATATATATTATATATATAAATATAATATATGTTTTAATATATACGGATATATATATATATATATATATATAAATTATTTTATAATTAAAATAAAAGTTTATTTTAATTTTAAAATAAAAGTTTATTTTAATATTAAAATAAAAGGTTTATTTTAATTTTAAAATTAAATTTCATGCTAACTAATTAGAGTTGGAATTTGATTCCATGATAACTAATTGGAGTTGAAATTGGATTCTATTGTTTCCTTAAATAAAGGAGTTTATTTAGATATGAAATAAGATTTCATATTATTCAAAGTAAAATAGTTTATTTGTGAATAGGAAAGAGAATCCTAATTTCCTTAAATAAAGGAGTTTATTTAAATATGAAATAAGATTTCATATTATTCAAAATAAAGGAGTTTATTTGTGAATAGGAAAGAATATCCGTGTTTCCTTTAATAATTTTATTTTTACATAGAATTGGATTCTATAATTAATTAAAATAAAAGAGTTTATTTTGATTCAAAAATTAGATTTTATACTAACTAAATTTGCCCATTAAATGATATCAATATATATATTAAATGTTTATTATTCATAAGATGAATGTTATTTATTGATCGTATGATGATGTGTATGATAATAAATGGGATTGATTATGGACTATTGACCAATGCGATTGGATTTTATTTTAGTTGGATGCATGAATGTATGGGTTTTATTAAATGGATTCTGCGTACCTCGTCTTCTCTAATTTTTACGAATATAAATTCTATCTCCCTCTTATGTACTTCCCTCGATTTCTTGATCAAGGTTTCTATTTATTTTAAAATAGTTTTGTAATAGGAATAATTAGAATTATTTTGAAAAATTGGAGATCGAAAAGGAGCAAGGAGGCGTGAAGACAGTTTGTAATGGAGCCGGGTTTAAATGTAATAGTTATATTTAAATATTATTTCTTGCACCCAGGGGTTTGACCTTTTTGGTTCACTTGGTGGGTCTAGTGAACCAAACTAGAATAAAAGTCCATAATCAATCAAGGTAGAATATAGTATTCTATATGTGCATGCTTATATATATATATATATATATATATATTATATTATGCAAACATGCTTCGTATGTTTATTAATATGACGCGTATTTTATATATATATAAATGCATGCGCTAAACAAGATGAGACAAATTAATAACAAAACCCTTAATTTTTTTTTTATATTAAGTCTTAAGCGTTCAAAGATATTTGGAATATCGAAGCGCCTTCTAGCATGATAAAATTAATAGAGTATTAAATATTTAATATGAGTTTGTTGTGTCACCACAAGGCAAGTATTAAGTATTTAAGATGTTAATTTATCACATTTGATGCTTATAAAGAAAATTGAACAATATTGTTTTGTTGTGTCACCACAAGGATGATATTTTTCTTTTTTGAATATATGGAGTGCTAGGTCGGACTTAACTTGGATAATTTTGATTCGGATGTGCCACCACTTGATCAAAATAATCTAAGAGGCAAAATACAAGGAGTTACATAGTTGATGTAATTGACAAAAGTTGTCTACCTATTTATTTATATATAGTTTGTTGTGTCACCACAAGGCTATATATATTTGAAATGGGATCCTTATTCTCACTAACTAATCTTTAATTAGATTTTTTTAGAACTATATATATTGAGGGTAATATAGTTTGAAGAAAATAGTGGGAGATACCAATTTAAAACAAGACCTAAATTATTTTGGTAATTAATAAAAGAATGTATGTTAAAATGTTGTTAATTACAAATTCATTTACAGAATTTTACAATGTCTAAAATTACTATCACTGCGAAGCATATTAGATGCTAAATTAACCAGACCGAATTAAACGGATAAGTTAAGGAATATGAGAATAGTTCTCATAGCTGAAAAGCTATCTTATGTCCTTAATACACCTATCCCTGCAATGGTTGCAGACAATGCCTCTGAGGAAGAGATTGCTACTTTTAGAAAGTGGCAAGATGATGCACAGTTGGCTCAATGCATCATGCTCGCATCCATGAGTAACAAGCTTTAGCGTCAGCATGAAACTATGGATGCTCCTACTATATTCCTGCACATCAAGTAGTTGATGGTGAGGAAAGTGGACCCGATAGATATCGAGATATCTAAGGAGCTCTTAGATCTAGAATGGCCAATGGCACTATAAATGCATACAAAAGTTCTTAACATAATCAATTTGATTGATCAATTAGACAACGGGTTTTTGTCATGGATGGAGAGTTGAGCCAAGATTTGATCTTGCACTCACTCCGGACTCCTTTCTAATTGTTGTGAATTTTTCATATGAACAAGCTAGATATCGACTTTCTTTGGCGATTTGCTTAACATATTGAAAAATGTTGAGAGTCACTTTCAACCAAGAAAGACCATGTCTTCTTGGTAGGGGCCAAAGGATCTTACGAAAAGAAGAGCGATTTAAAGAAGGTAAATAGAAAGGCATAAACAAAGGGTAATAAGAACAAAAGCGTCACGGATAGCAAAGGAGTTTGCTTCCACTACAATAAGCACTGGACCTTTGGAAAGAAAGCATGAGAAGTATCTTGCAGAGGCTAACCAAAGAAGCTTAGTGAAGTTTCTACATAATACTGATTTTTTTGTTCATGATTGAAATAAATTTTCTTTAAGTCGAGGTTCTACTTGGGTATTGGATACTGACTTTGGTTATCATAAATATAGATTTATGAAGGGACTAAGCGAAGTAGAAAGTTAAACAAAGATAAGTAATCCTATGTGTGGAAAATGAAGCAAAGGTTCTTTGCATTAGCCATAGAAACTTATAGTTTAGCAATGCCTACGGAAAAAAATCTATTAAGTCGATAAGTTGTTATTGTATTCCAGTTCTTGTTAAAATATTATTTCTATTTTATTGTTGGACAATGAAATCTTTGGTATTATAATTAAGAACAATTGTTGTTCTATTTATAATAATAATGTTTTTATAGAACCTGGAAGATTATAATGGATTTTGTATATGACTTTACGTGAAAAATTATTTTGTAAATTGAACAAACTAGTATAAGAAAAGGAGATGATCATTCAAAGAGTTGAATGTATGTATTTCTTTGAAATACAAGTGTGAATTATTTGAAAGGTACAAAGAATTGAAGTGAAACAAATTGGCAAAGTATTAAGATTCTTTGATTAGATCGAGGAATAAATACTTGTGCTGATAAGTTTCTAGATCATCTCAAATGGTTTTCTCATAATGGACACATCCCGATATGCAATAATTGATTGATGTATCCGAAAGGAAAAATCGCACCTTGTTGGACATAGTGCGGTCCATAATGATTTTACCGACATTCCGAGTATCCTTACGGGATAATGTCCTAGAAATACGCATATCTACGAAAATGGTAACCTCAAAATCCGGCCCCAAGACTCCATAAAAGTTATGGACGGGGAGGATTCCTAATCTTAAGTATGTTAAGATAAGGGGTTGTCCAACTTATGTGAAAAGGTTTCAAAGGATAAGCTTGGGACAAGATTTGACAAGTACAATTTGTGGGACATCCTAAAGTAAGTTTAGGGCATATGTTCTATAATCCTAAATAGCAAAAGGTGTTTATTGCGAAACACCCTGCCTTCTAAGATAAAGGTGTTTATCATTAAAAGGTGCTAGTGGGAGGATAATAGATCTTGAAGAGTTCAAGAACCACAAAACACTATAAATCAAATAAGAGGATTCGTAAATCTGGAATAGTACCGAAGATACCCAGGAGGTATGGATTCATCATGGATAATGATGATGAGGTACGCATCATAGAAGATGATAATCCAGAGTTACATTCGATGAGGTAAGACTTCTAGTGTGTACAAAAGGGTCAGTGGGAGCATCGTGAAATTTCTAGTATTATATGTTGATATACTACGGATGAGAAATTACATACCAATGCTACAATCAGTAAAGATAAAGTTGTCTAAACATTCCTCCATGAATGATTTGGAAGAGTATCTTAATTGGGGATATAAATCTATATAAATAGATGTAAGAGGATGCTCGACTTAATCCAAGGAACGTATATTCATTTGATGCTAAAGTCGTTTAGCATGGCAAACTCCAAGAGATGTCTCATGTCGATGAGCTATGGAGTGTATCTCTTAATAGTCCCCACAGACTCACGAAAAGAGAGGTCGCATGAGTGACAATCATGTATGCAATGAAATGTACGAGACACGATGTTGATCGGTCATATTATGGAGAAGTTCACTATGAGTCGGTGAAAAACATCTTAAAGTTCTTAAGCGGCACTAAGGATGTGAGCATACATGGTGGGTGCGAATTAAAACTAGAGGGCTTCTGGACTCAAGTTTTTCGAGCGAGCATCAAGACGAAGAAAATCCACTTTAAGGTAAAGCGTTATCTCTAACGATTGGTGCGTTGAATGGAAAGGTTCCAAAACAAAGAAAGAGTTCTTTGGTTTAGTGATAAAGACAAAGTATATAGCTATAAATGAAGCTGCAAGTTGATTGTTTGGATTAAAAGTTCATTCTGAACTAGGAATAGTTCCTAAGTCTCATCTTGAATCTAAACATGTGTTGTGGCACTTTCATTTGATTATTAGAATCATTGAAAGATGGGAAATCACTATAGAGATTGTGGACTCTCATGAACAACATTACATATCCATTAACTAAAAGCTTATCCAGCAAAACAGGATAATCGTCACTTAGAGAAGAAGAGTATAAGATCTGATGGCGATTGGCTTTAGTGCAAGTGGGAGATTGAAAGCAATATGCATACAAGCCAATCATGTTTGATGATAAAGCATATACTTTGTAACAATCTTATTCATTTATTAATAAAAGTATTAATTTATTAAAGGCTTTTAATTATCTACAAGATCTTTGTTTTATAATATGTGATAAACCCATAGTTTTAAGCAATGCTTTTAGAATAATGATGATGATCATTTTAATGAGATCTAAATTCTTTGAAAGCTTAAAACTAAAATAGTTCCCAATCGTTGGATTACTAAATTGGGGATTAGTGAATCCGGATAAATTGGTACATACGTTGCTTGCTCATTGGATGAGGATGATTGATCTCATGATCATTTGTGTGGAGACACTAAAGCAAGTATGTAGGTGCTTATTAGAGAATAAGTTCTTTGAGCGTGGCTCGCTAAGGAATACCTAATGGAGTTTTATTTTGCTGTCAATAGGAATTCTGTAGTGATAGTAGTACAAGTAATCCTTGGACTTGAGATCATCATAGTATCTTGTGTATGATGAGTTATACTTTGACTTATTCCTTAAGACCCTTAGGGTATATCAAAGGGTATGCTTGGGTATAATAAGTTGTACATGGAGATAATGTATGATCGATAAAGAATCTACCACTTCTAATAAAAGAAGAAATGTCTATGTGATTCGATAAATGACAACCCAGTAGCCCTTGGCGGCAGCGAATGAAATTAGAAAGGAGTTTCTAATTTGCATTATTTGGAGTTGTGCATTTAAGAATCGAAAATACATATAATTAAATAAAATAAGACTTGACAAGTAATTCCATGTCTTATATTTAATTGGGACATTGTATGGTAGAAGGATTGAATTGTCTGATAACTATTTACTCAAAGGTTCTTTTATGATTAATGTTGAAATCTATATTATACGGAAAGTCGTTGATCGCTTGGGAGGCTTATCCTATTGTAGAATAAATATTATTTATTTAAATAAATTAATTATTTAATTTATTTATTTAAATAAGATTAGAATTGTTCTAATTGATTTATTCACAATAGGTTTAATATGGAGAACCTAAAAGGGTCACACCATAAAAGGAAGAATAATTATTTAAGAAGTTAATGGCATAATCGTAATAATATGTTATGTATATTTAATTTAATCTATGGTGATAGAATAAATTAAATAGCTTAATATTTATTATTTAATATTTTAGAAATATTAAATATAAATTAATAAGAGGAGTCTTATTAATATTATTACAATTATTATTATTTTAATTTCTAAAAGAGTTTAGGAATTAATTTAATATAAGTACTCTCATTTATTCCTAATAAGATTAGGAGGTTAAATTAATTAAAAGAGTTTAATTAATTATCCCTAATAAGATTAGGGAGCTTAATTAATTAAAAGAATTTAATTAATTAAATAAAACCCAATTCCTTAATTGTTAAGGTGGGTTGCCCACATCTATTAATAAGAGGAGTCTTATTATGGGTGAAGGTGTTGTTGACTTTTTCAATATATGACATAATTCCAATTGTTGGGAGAGTACACCCTTTCTATAGAGATAGAAAAAAAAAACTAGGGTTTAGCCAACCACCCATCTTCTTGAATCATTATTATTCCTTGGTGGATCACCTCTAGAGGCCAAACATTTGGGTGGCTAACGTTGATCAAAGGAAGGAACAAAACCCCGGTGGATTCAAGTTGAACGCGAAAGGATTTGGAGGTGAACTTGTACCTGAGGAAGCTCGATCTTCAAGGGTATGATTTTATTCTTTATCTTTTCGTTTAATTAATAATTATGCGTAAAGGGTGATCCGGGTATATGGTTTGTAAATTTTTAAACTCTGATTTTTACACGCTTCTGCACTTTTATGCAATTTGATTGCGTTATTGAATATTACAAACCTAACAGTTCTATTCCCCGATCTCCGCCAAAGATCATATCCCTAAGCTCGATACCAATTGTGACCCTCATGGTGCTTCAACCACGTGACTCACAATGGTACTCTATCGTTTGCCACCCAAAGCGCTGGCGTCCCTGAGAGATGCGGCGGTGCATCCCCATGAAGCAGAAGTCACCAACGAGAGGCTCGGGGCTCTTTACTTATGGCTTTGATACCAACTGTGACGCCCCCAAAATAGGTCCATTCCATCCAACCCATTCTGAGTCGTCAAATACATGGTACGAAATAACTACAAACTTTATTAATACATTTGCGTGCAAAATACGACAACATATATCTTGTGAGTTTAAATACGAGATATTGCCATCTAGACAATATCCACACGCAAATAAATCCCCATCATAATTATTGATACATTATTTTATAAAAATGGTGAGGACTACTAAACAACTCTCTAGAACCTTCATTCCATTACCCAACTAGTACTCGCTACATTCTCGCCTCCCGAGAAGAAAAATGGAACAACAAGGAAAAGGGTGAGCTCAACTAGCCCAATAAAAGAATATTATAACTAAGATAATATACAACAAATTATCGTTAGTCTTCAACAGGAAAAATCTAATAGAATCTGATAGACAATAAATTTTAAATCAATATTCAGCAATGAAATAATAATTCATTAGAAGAGTTAAGTAGATAATGCAAACTACTATCTTCTATATATGAATTTAAAAGTTCATCGTCGATATTTTATCCCTGTAACATCAATCAATATATATCTGGAATCAAATATTCATCTTTGCACTACAGGCCAAAGATATTCATCAGTTGATCATGTTCATCTAAACACCTGTTCATCTTTGCACTACGGCTAAAGATATTAATCAGTCGGTCATGTTCATCTCAACACCTGTTCATCTTTGCACTACGGGCCAAAGATATTCATCAAGAAATCATTCATCTTTGCACTACAGGCCAAAGATATTCAGTAATATCATCATTTAGGACTGAGGATGATGAAAAATATTTCAAAGAAAACGAATCCAGTGAAACAAAAGAACAAATATTAAGGATTAAGTATTTTAAACAATCCAAGTTCAAAATACTTCATAACTAATCGAGTGGAGTAAAATTCAAGAATGATCAAAACATGGATACAATCAAAGCTAGTATCCGAATAGATATGTTGACAAAAGAAGAAATTTCATTTTTCGGTGAATAGTGCCGAGTATTCGTGAATAATCAGATATCGTGAATAAGTGTCGTATCACGTGAATACTAACTCGACACCAAAAGATAGAAATTTGACAAAAAAACATCTTCACGCCGTGAATAGTACTCATGAATAGTAACTCGTGAATAGTAACTCATGAATAGTAACTCGTGAATAGTAACTCATGAATAGTAATCCCGACATGAAAAAGTTCCAAATTTGATAAAATTTCCAACCAATATTAAAATCATAATGATATTGAAGAAATAATATCATTTTGAATAAAATAACATCCCTTACCTCGAAAAGACAAGATTTTAGTTGAAAACAGGATATAGGCTATGACTTGAACTTGCACCGTATATCAACACTCAAAGTATACTCACAAGAATACGCACAAAATATCGAGAGAGAAATAGAGAGAAAACTTCAGTTTCTGGTATGATTTTCAATTCTAACCTAAGCTCCCTATTTATAGGAAAATGCTTAGAACACCAAAGTAGAAAATTGAATATAATAATATTATTTATAAACAAAATTCCTTAGCCCACCTTTGAAATCTGATTTCAGCCATAGCACATGTTAATGATGTCCAAAAAAATACAAAAAACGTTTTTCTAACAAAAATAATTTAAACTCCAAAAACCAATTCACACCCGATATAGCGAAACTTCAATAATTCACAATAAATAGCTCTTTTATCAGAAAATTTGAATCTCGCGAATTTTTATAGGAAATTCAATTCTCTACAACTTTGCAGAAGAAAGTTTTTCCAAATTCCAAACAGAAATTAACTGAAATCCACAAACGGACGATTTTACAGGCTATAATCAAATTTCGATCAATAATTGTGTCCACTAACACACAAAATATGTGTTAAACATTTAGTGCCACAAAAATACTCTTCATCCTCATATACTCATATATCCCACATTCATTATAAAAATATCACCGTTAATATATTATTAAAATAATATATTTAAATAAATTATTTTATCAGAAAAAGATAAAATATAAATTTTCAACAATTGTCACATTAAAAATTTTCTCCATCTATATCCACATAAAATCAATATTTTCCTCATCATATAAATCAATAATTAATTATTCACAAATAATATTCTGAGAATCACAAGATGGCAACCGTGCCGTCCCAAGAAAGAGGGGCTTTCAATAAGGATCTCTCATCTTGGGCGCGAAATTAGGTGACCAAACCTCTCCTTAGGTAAGAACTTTTAGACATTGCCAATAATGTTATCTAATAATATTATTAGGATAATATGAATTATTGCTTCGATAATGAAAAATCTTGTGTAATGACAATTATCAAAAACAATGAATATAAAATATCAACGCAAAGAATTATTAAATCAATAAAATCTGAACAAGATAATACGTAATAATTATTGAGTAGTGTCTTCTTACGTAAGAATCAATAATTGGTGCAATACTGGTGTCTACTGGATTCAACAACGTGTATTAGTGTATTTTAACCACCGGGTATTCCAACAAGATAAAGCTGAATAACTACGCCAAGTTATTTATAAACAACTTATATTTGTCGCTTTCTTCATCCAATCGCTTTTACATTATGGCCCCAAAAAAGCTGCTGGTCGTCATACGAATATTTCCGACACAGACGAATATTCCACGATCAAACGAATATTCCCCGACAATAATGAATATTTTATAACCACTTGCTTATTCAAAATATTTGCGTATTTTACCCATAAATATCCACATTAATCAATCAACCCTTACTATTTCAAAATAATAAATAGAGGAAAATAAATTTTATTTATTAATAATTTGGGGTCTTATATTAATATTTTAATATTATTAAATATTAATGATGATGGAATTAAATAGTATTTAAATCATTTAAAAATAATTCTGGTGTTTGAAAAATTATTATTAATTATAATAATTGTTAGAAAATCATTAAAAGCTTCCAAAAAATATTATAAATAATATTTAACTTATGTAAAATAATATTAAAGCTTTGAAACCGAGTTTAATTGACAATAAATGTGTATATTGTCGGATAGGGTGACCAGTACACCGAGAATAGACCGAGGTCCAACCAGACCGAACTAGTTAGACTTGATGAGTGTTTATATAAGTTGTAAACACTGATGTGGCTATGTGGTGATGTGTCTAGGAGAAAGATTGATTGTGAATTACAGTAATGTGTGTTATAAATGATTGTGCTAATTGTGAGACACGATATTGTTGATTTTAGGTCTTACGAACGCCGATAAGTATATTGTGTAGTTGCAATTAACGCGGAAGGCATGTTTCCTTAACTCAACCTTGAGTTATAATTTTCAAATACTATGGTGGTTAATTGTTATTGATTAGACCACGTCTGGGAATTTATTGTTGATTATTCGCAGTTAGTGCATATTTAGTAATTCAAACTGAATTAGTAATTCTGAAAATATACTTAAAGAATAATTTTTATTAGATAGTCACATCCGTAGAAGCAATTATTGACAGTATAGATAATTTCTGTTTATTATCGAATTGTGTTGAGATATGTCTTAGCTAATTATTCTGGCTAGACGCACATTTGTTAGAACTTGATAGGTTTGAGAAGAGAATTCAATTATTATTGATAGATCGATGTCAATTATTTCGGCTAGATCGAGAACTGATTATATATCAAAATCATAGTATTTTTTTTGTTAAATCAAATTTAGATTCTAAGACGGAGAAGAACAACCTTTTATACAAAGGGAACATTTTATTGGTTGTATATTCGGCGCTTTCTTGGCGATGTAAGTATTATGCGTAATATAGGTACAAAGGTTGGTCAGGCTCTAAGTACATGCAGAGGGGTATGATTTAATCTTTATAGTTATCTGATACACCTGGGTATATCGAAGTCAAATCTTTGATAGTCACTCGAGAAGAGAAGTTCAAGATCCAATGGATCACTCAACATAAATCTGGAAAATATTCCACTTTGTTATTGCGTAGAATTGATTCTTGATTATTCATTAGAATATTATAGAAACTTTGAAAGTGTTGTACTATTTCATTATCAGATTATTGTGTTGCATAGAATGCGAGAAGACATGTTAATTATTAAAGCTTTGTTCAGCTATTTCAAAGTTCCTCAAACTTTGGTTACATTATATCAAAATAGATAGTCTGTTGTTCTGATTCTTATACATTCTTTGTATGTCTTAACTTGCAGGGCAAATTTGTTGCTCACCCTTGCTAAATAAAACTTGTCAGCTAGGGACGAAGTGGCAAGAGGTGCTGTAAAGGACAAAGGCAAAGGCATTGTGATAACATAGTTATTAGAAACATTATTATTATGTTATGTTTGTAAACCCTTTTTGTATATCTAAAGGGTATGTTTGTAATGTTAAGGTTAGAGAACCTGGGACTAATGTAGTAACTTTATCAGTTAATGTGGTGTAATATTCTATTCATCAATGAATGGGTAGTTAGATGATAATTATATTATGGATCGTGAACACCAAACTCGGGGGTCAGGTAACCCGTATTTTGGGGTGTCACAAGAAATCCAAGAAGGCTAAAGGTAAGGCGAAAGTGAAGGGTCAAAAGAAACCTGATCCAGCTAGCAAAGGAATATGCTTCCACTATAACAAGCCTTGTCATGGAGGAAAAGTAGAAGAAGCTTGGAGAAGCTTTGAATCCTAATCAAGGTTTGTTTAAGATTGAAATTAATTTTTTTGAAAGTCAATCTTCTACTTGAGTATTGGATACCGGTTGTGGTTCTCACATATATAATATTATGCAGGGACTAGTCCGAAGTAGAAAGTTGAACAAGGCTGAGGTCATCCTACGAGTATAGGGACTTATTGTTTAGCACTGCCTATGGGTAAATCCATTAGTTTAAATAATAATTATTTTGTTCCCTCACTTATTAGAAATATTATTTAAATTTTTGTATTGGATATGGATAGTTTTGATATTATAATAAAGAACAACAGTTGTTATATTTATAATAAAAATATTTTATATGGTGTTGGTAATTTACAAAATGGACTTTACATACTTGACTTGCATAAAAATATACTTTAAATTGAACAAACTAATAAAAAGAAAAGAGATGATGTTAATTATACATTTATGTGGCACTGTAGACTCGGTCATATTAATAAAACAAGATTATCCAAGTTGCATAAAGGTGGGCTCTTAGAGCTATCAGATTATGAATTATAGCCAACATGTGAATCTTGTCTCATGGGTAAGATGACTAAATCTCCTTTTAGTGGAAAAGAAGAAAGAAATACAAAGTTTTTAGCGTTGGTACACACAGACGTATATGGACCTGTGACAATGAATGTACAAGGATGGTATTCTTATTTCATTACTTTCACTGATGATCACTTAAGATTTGGATATGTGTATTTAATGAAATACAAATCTGAATCATTTGAAAAGTTCAAAGAGTTTAGAAGTTAAGTATAGAATCAAACTGGTAAAAGTATTAAGATTCTTCGATCGGATCGAGGAGGTGAATACATAAGCAGTGAGTTTCTCAATTGTCTCAAAGAAAATGGTATAATCTCAAAGTAAACTCCACTAAGGACATCGCAGTTAAATAGTGTATCTGAAATGAGAAATCGAACACTTTTTGACATGGTTCGTTCTATGATAGGTTTTATCGATCTTCCGGTGTCATTCTGGGGTTATGCCCTAGAAGCGACTGCATATCTACTAAATAAGGTCCCCTCGAAATTCGTCCCTAAGACTCAATATGAGATGTGGACAAGGAGGAAACCTAGTCTGAAGCATGTTAAGATTTGGGGATGTCCAACTTATATGAAAAAGTTTCAAAATGATAAGCTTGGGACAAGATCTAATACGTGCACTTTTATGGGATATCCTATAGAAAGTTTAGGATATTATTTCTATAATCCTACTGAGCAAAAGGGGTTTGTTTCCAAACACACTGCCTTCATGAAAAAAGGAGTTTATCCTTAAAGGGATCAATGGGAGGAAAATAGATCTTAAAGAAATTCAAGAGCCACAAACCATTACAGGTCAAATAGATGAACTTATCCAAGTACAGACACCTTCTGTACAACACTCTATTCTTAAATCTGGAAAGGTACCGAAGATACCTGAGAGGCATAGATTCGTTATAGATGATGACGATGAGGTACACATCATGACTGATGATGATCCATTGAATTATGAACAGGCAAAGAGTAGTAAAGACTCAGAGAAATGGCTAGTAGCCATAAAATCTGAGATGGACTCCATGTATGAGAACCAAGTATAGACTTTGGTTTCATGACCTGAAGGCATTATGCCTATTAGATGAAAATGGGTCTTTAAGAAAAAGACTGGAGCGGACAGCAAAGCAGAGACCTATAAGGCGTGATTAGTTGTAAAAGGTTTCAAACAAAGATAAGGAGTTGACTATGATGAAACCTTCTCACCAGTAGCTATGCTCAAGTCCATTCAGATTTTGCTTGCGATTACTGCTTACCAAGACTCAAAATCCGGCAGATGGATGTGAAAATGGCCTTCCTCAGTGGGAAACTTGAGGAGGATGTGTATATGACACAGCCAGAAGGATTTGTCTCAAAGGTTAGAACATATCAAGTCTGTAAGCTATAACGATCCATTTATGAATTTAAGCAAGTTTCTCGTAGGTGGAACGTCAGTTTTGATGAGATAATCAAAGAGTTTGAATTTATCATAAATGAGGATGAACCATGTGTGTACAAGAAGGTTAGTGGGAGCGCTATTTTATTCTTTGTACTATATATTAAGGATATATTATTGATAGGGAGTGATATTCCTATGCTACAATCGATTAAAATCTAATTATCTAAACACTTCTCCATGAAGGACTTGGGAGAAGTATCCTATATTTTGATGATAAAGATCTATAGAGATAGATCTAAAAGGATGCTTTTTATCCCAAGGAACGTATATTGACTCGATGCTAAAGAAGTTTAGCATGGAAGATTCCAAGAGAGGTCTCGTGCCAATAAACCATGGAATACATCTCTCCAAGAAACAGGCCCCAAAGACACCTAAAAAGAGAGACCGTATGAGTAAGATTCCTTATGCTTCAGCAATATGATCTATCATGTACGATATGATATGTACTAGACTGAATGTCGCTCATGCACTTAGTGTAACAAGAAGATATCAGTCAAATCCAGGAGAAGAGCACTGGAAAGTAGTGAAAAATATCCTGAAGTAATTAAGAAGAACTAAGGATGTTTCTTTTGTCTACGGTGGGTCTGAATTAAAACTAGAGGGGCTATAAAGACTCTAGTTTTCAAACAGACCAAGATGACAGTAAATCTATTTGAAGGAATGTGTTTACCTTAAACGGTAGCGCGGTGAGTTGGAAGAGTTCGAAACAGCAAACAGTTGTTGATTCAGTGACAAAAGAAGAGTACATAGCTGCAAATGAAGCTGCAAAGGAGGCTATTTGAATGACGAAGCTCAAAACCAAACTTAGCGTGGTTCCTAGTGTTAGAGGAGCAGTACCTTTATAATATGACAACACCAGAGCTGTTATGCAGGCTAAGGAACCCAGGTCTCATCATAAATCTAAACACGTGGTGCGACAGTTTTATTTGATTAAAGAAATCATTAAAAGATGAGATGTCACCTTGGAGCGTGTGGACTCTCAAGACAACATTGCAACTCCATTTACTAAAGCGTTTGTTAGTTCCCGGGGCACACAATAGATATAGAAGGGGGGATTAAATAGATCCTTTAAAACTTTTTCTTTATTTTTTTTACATTGTTAAGTGATTAATAGATAATGAATAGAGGAATCAATTCGTGCACAACGGAATACATTAAGATCCCATTCACGAATATAACTTTAAACATAGTTCTAATGTTATATTAGTTGCAAGCAGATATAGTAGTTGTAGTACTGAAAGTAAATAACATAAAGTAATTGATACCAGAGGTTTGAAGTGATTCAGAGACTAAATGCTCCTAATCCATTCTTCTGCTTCAACAAGCAGGGATTCCACTAAGGATTTGTTCAACTTCTAATCACTAAGATTCCTCCAAGACTAGAAGCCTTAGAACACTAGTTCACTAAGAACTCTTCAAGACCAACATCCTTAGAAATTGTAAACTAAGCCCGGTAGACTTAGAATCTCTTGTACCCTCTGGTACTCAGCAAGCCCAACAGACTTGATTTTGGTTTAGTCACTAAGACAAGGACCTGCAGGCCTTGGTTGCTTAGTTATTTGTTTGTTGTTGTTGGGCTGCTAAGATAATGTTCAGCTTGTTCATCATCTGGTACTTAGCGATTTCTTGTGATCATTAGTCATTCAGCATTGGTATTTGATGACATATATTGGACTGCTAAGATATACGTTTAGCTTGACATCTCGTTGGTACTTAGCAATCTGACTCATCCCTTGGTTTTTTTGTTCTTTGTTGTTGATACATGTCTTTATCTGATATTCAGCATTGCACACTATCATCGTTGAGGTACTGCTAAGTCTTTGCCAATCCATTTGAATTCTTTGGGTACTTAGTAGTCCTTGACCAATGGTTGTCTTGTGCACAGATTCGTCTCTGTATCTTCTTCTCTTTAGCTTAGTGTGTTCATGGTGAAACGTAGAGTGGCTCAAGTATTCTACTTTCTAATCTGCCACTCTAGTTGTTGTCTTATTGGCCTTCTGGCTCTTAGTAGATATGCCTTTTCATTGTCATACTCCTTTATATTGAGTAAAGTTTTTTCATTGTAAGACTCTCATTAGTTATGTTTCACTCTTCTGTGGTGGTCTCACTTTCACTGATACCTTTTCTCTGTTAAGCTCTATATGACTTACTTCGTCTCAAGTCAACAACTCTATCTTCTTTGAAGCTTCGGCTCTTTATAGATTCATCTATCATCTTCCCGTTAGAACATAGTCGTTGGGAGTCTTCCGTTGAAGAGCTTTCTTTGAAGCATTTAATGCTACAGGGATTCTGAGGTCTTTGATGTAAACATGCTAGGTTGATGTGATAACACCTTTTTGACTTGACTGACACAGCAGTCTGATTTCTCACCTAACACTTTTGTGAAGTCGATTTTAGTCAAACCAGTTGGAAGTTACCTTTCTGCTTCCTTTAGGTTCTTCGATTTAGATCAAGGGTGTAGGTGAGAGTACATCGGGACTCTCAATCAGCAACGTTCTCATGTCAGTCTTCATAGTTGGACATTGCTAAGTCTCGATAACCAAGCAGATGAGCTCTACGATCGTGATGTTAACGTTCATTTACTTGATCGTAGTTTATCTGTCAAAATCATGGATTAACTTGACTCTGACAACTCTTTAGTTTTCAGAGAGCTCTATGATTTTATAAGGTTGTACTATCTTGTAATTTGCTCTTGCAGTCTGTTCCACAATCATGCTTGTCTTGCCTCACTTCAAGAACTAATAAATTGATTGATTGCTTTAGTCGTTTGGTCTGTATGTCTCTTTTGATTAGTCATGCTCAGCTTCCTTAACTTTCTGCCCTGTGATCTCTTGATCATTCTTTATGGTGAGGCTAAGCATAGATAATCCTCTTTGTCTGTCCTCTGTATATTTACTCTTATCTTTGTAGACTCTTTATTACACTTTGCTGCTAATTTACAGACACTATGATCGTTGTAGCCAACATTACGATCATTGTCTTCTGATGAGCTCTTGTAAGAGACTCCTTTTGAATGACTTTATTAATTCTACGAAATAGCAAAGTTGAATATTTTCCAGATTTATGCTGAGCGATCCATTGGATCTTGAATTTCTCTTCTCGAGTAACTATCAAAGATTTGACTTTGATATACCCAGGTGTATCAGATAAACATAAAGATTAAATCATACCCCTCTGCAAGTATATAAAGTGATCTGCTTTATTATACCTTATATTATGCATAATACTCAATCGCGCGCAAAGGCTGAATATACGACCAATATTGTAAGACCCCAACTTTTTTTTAAATAAAATTTAATTTCCTCTTGAAAATAATAAGGAGTTAATTTCATATAATGTTTTGGTTATGGGTGGAATGTGTAAATTTTACAAAATAAGCAAGTGCTTATAAAATAATCATTGTTGTCTCAGAATATTCGTTTGGTCGTGGAATATTCTTTTTGTCAGGAATATCCATACGACGGCGCAGTCATTTGTGGGCCCCATAACAGAATAACTGTTGGGTGAAGAAAATGACAAATTTGAGTTTTTATAAATAACGGCGTAATTGTTACCGTTAACACTGTTGGATTACTTGGTGATTAAAATACTGAATGTCGCGTGGTGGCACAAAGAAGCTACACCAGTATTGCACAATATTTTGAATTATTGATTCTTACGTAAGAAGGCACTACTCAATAATTATTAAATAATTCTTTATTCAATATTTTATTTTATTGATTCAATAATTGTTGCGTTGATATTTTATATTATCGTTGTTTCAATATTTGTCATTTCACAGTATTTTCCATTATCAAATCAATAATTCATATTATTTCAATAATATTATTAGATAGCATTATTGGCAATGTCTAGAAACTTCTGTCAATGAGAGATTTGGTCACCTAATTGCGCGCCAGTAAGGAGAAATCCTTATCGGAAAGCCCGCTCTTTCCTGGGAACGGTCCGGTTGTCATTATTGTGATTCTGTAATATTATTTGTGAATAATTAATTATTGATTTATATGATAAGGAAATATTTATTTTATGTGAATATAAATGAAGGAATTTTAGCAAGAAATAATTGTTGAAAGTTTGGCATATTTTTTTGGTATTACAATTTCCGATAAAATATTCATTCAAATATATTATTATAATATATTATAATTGTTTAAATAATAATATTATTGTATATATATATATATATATATATATATATATATAAACATGTGGTTAATTAGAAAAGGAAGTAAACAAGATGTAATTGAATTTGTTGGTGGAATTGGTGGTGGAGTAATGCCTGCAACTTGTTTTCAAAAGTAATACATGAAGCTGTCCTTTTTTTTTTTCAAAGTTGGCGTATTATTCTTCCTGCAAAGCTTGTTTCAAAAGGGTGGGCCCTCTATAAGAAAAAAAAATGAAAGGTTTGGTAGGAATGGGTTGGCAAAGTTAGGCAGGTTTCTCATATCCTTCCTCCGTCCTGCACTATAAATAGAGGGATAACCCTCCTTCCTCAATCACACCTTCATAATTAGAAATTCTTATTCTATATTATTGTGAGTATTTTTTCTTGAGTATAAGAATACTTTGAGTGTAGTTTTTCTGCAAGATTTTCTCAAAATAATATCTGATATTCTAGTCAAATCCAACTTCTACTAAGGTAAATGATATTATTTTATTGCAATACTCGTGATAAATATTATTTTCTTTCATACTCTATATTATGTAAGCGATATTATTTCATCTCGTATTCTTGAATTTGATCTTAGTATGGTAAGTATTGCTTCTATAATTCCTGAAATGATTAGAAATTTCGCTTCATCTAATATCATTTCATAGGAATATTGGTTTGAACTTTTTAATCAAATTTGAAACTTTTCACGTGGTCTTCGTTCACGATTCATCGTTCACGGGTAATGTTCATAAGTAATCTTTATTCACGATTCTTTTTCACAGTCTTGTACTACCATTCCATCGTTCATGGTTTCTTGTTCATGAGTACTCTTCACGGGTACTGTTCACAAAAGAAAAAAAAAATATTTTTTTTCTTCCAAGTTATCCGTTGTGACCCTTATTCTTGGAATTGAATCCATGTTTTGATCTTCATTCTTGAAATTTACTCCATTATGGAGTATTTTTAAACTTGAATTATCTAAAGTTCGAATCTCTAATCTTTGTCCTTTTGTCTCACTAGATTCGTTCTCTAAAATATTTTTCATCATCCTCGGTCCTTAATGGTGATACTTGATAAATATCTTTGGCCCGTAGTGCAAAGATGTATGATTACCTGATGAATATATTTGGCCCGTAGTGCAAAGATGAACAACTGTTAAGATGAACATGACCAACTGGTGATACAAATGAATATCTTTGGCCCGTAATGCAAAGATGAATATTTGATTCAAGATGTATATTGATTGATGTTACAGGGATAAAATATTGATGATGGACTTTTAAATTCATAGATGATAGTATATTTCATTCTCTACTTAACTCTTCAAATGAATTGTTATTTCCGCTGCGAATATTGATCTAAAACTTATTGTCCATTATATTTTATCTAATTTGTTGAAGGCTAACGATAAATTGTTGTTCTTTATCTTAGTCATAATATTCTTTACTGGGCTAGTTGAGCTCACCCTTTTCCTTTTTGTTCCATTTTTCTTCTCAGGAGGTGAGAATATAGCAAGAACCAGTCGGGATAAAGAGTGATGGTCCTAGACAGTTGTTTTAGTAGTCCTCACTATTTTTGTAAAATAGTGTATCAATAAATGTAATGAGGACTTATTTGAGTGTTGATATTGTCAAGAAGACAATATTTGTATTTAAACTCACAGCATGTGTGTTATCGTATTTTGCACGACAATTGTACTAATAAAAGTTGTAGTTGTTTCTGTACTATGTATTTGGCGACTCAGAATGGGTGATGTATACCTATTTTGGGGGCGTCACAGTTGGTATCAGAGCTTAGGGATATGGTCTTTGGCGGAGATCAGGGAATAGAACTAGGAAGGGAGAGACGAGTAAATCCTTCGCTAGTGTGTCCTACCTAAGCTTATTTGTTGGTCAGTCATAATATAGGGATATTATGTGATATGTTAATTTATTTAATTAACCCTTGTTTTATGGCAGTTTTTAAGAATGGCAGCTGAGAACGTTAATAATAGAGTGTATGAGACAGTGGAACAACCTTCAATCACCAACCAAGAGAACGTGTAAAAGGGAGGAAATATTCCTCTTGTAAACAACACTACCGAGCAAATGATGAATGATGGGATGTTTAGAAGCTTTTTGCAGATCATGCAAAATCAAACGAGGGAGACTCGAGTACAAAATACGTGTGGAAATGATAGCAACGCGCGGTTTGTCACATCTAAACAGTTCAAGGAGTTGGGACCACCAGATTTCTGGGGAAAGCCGGATCCGATTAAGGTGGAAACATGGGTAAAACAAATTACCAAGATATTCGATGTCTTGGGATGCACAAAAGAACAGAAGGTTCCATTCGCCACCTTTATGTTCCGTGGTGAGGCAGATTACTGGTGGGAATCTATGAAGCATACCCAGCCAGCCGCACTCAAAATGTCTTGGGAAAGATTTTAGAAACTGTTCAATGACAAGTACTTTACTTAAAGTATTAGTCATATGAAGGAGGTAGAGTTTATTAGACTGGAACAAAACAACATGACGGTGTCTTAGTACGAAGAAAAGTTCGCAGAGTTATCCAGGTTTGCACCTTATTTGGTAGAGAATGAGGAAAGAATGACGTGCATGTTTCTGAGAGGTCTAAAACCCGAGATTCTTCAATACCTTATTTCTCATAATTTTTTTTTTGTATTCAGATGTTGTCAATAGGGCTCAATTATTACAGCGAGATAATGAGTATGTTCAACCAAGGGACCACAACGTGGTAATACCCTGGGTGGTGTGTGAGAATCGAGCAATGATAACCAAATGAGGAGGAAAAATACAAACAAAAGAAGTAACCACTCGGGTGGTAATCGTGGCCATGATAATAGGAGAGGTGAGTCAAGTGGAGATTTCAAAAAGAGGAGATTCAACAATGACAGGAAGACATCAACAGCAGCACCAGCACCAACAACAAATTCTAGGGGAGGAGAATGACCGCCAGTTAGATGCTACAGATGAAGAGAAGAGGGACATATAAGTTCAAATTGTTCATAGCCTTCCAAGGTGTGTTTCAATTGTGGAAAAGATGGTCATATAGCCCAATTTTTTTCGATAGTGAAATCAAGTCCAACTGGGACGACGGCACCAAAGGCAAATACGGACAAAACAAAGTCGGTGGTTCAAGGGAGGGCGTTTGTCGTGACTGGCCAAACACGAGAAACCCAAACGAGGTGATCACGGGTAAGCTAATCTTGAACTCATGCAAAGTTTATACCTTACTAGATACCGGTTCTACCCATTCTTTTATCTCTCCTGCTTGTGCTCAACGTTTAAACTTGACTCCAGAGAAATTGGACTTTAACTTATTAGTTAAAACTCCGTTGGGTGAAACCTTAATTACATCTACGGTTTATAAATCTTGCTTGATCCAAGTTGGCACCATCAAATTACCTATTAATCTTATCTCTTTAAAGATACTTGCATTTGATGTGATTTTAGGGATTGATTGGTTAACTACTCATCATGCCAAAATTGATTATTTTCGTAAGGTTGTTAGTTTTCATATTCCTAACCAACCTATTATACGAATTCAAGCAACTAAACAACTAAAATCAGTCACTGTCATATCAAGCCATAAAGCTATTCGTTTATTAAAAAATGGATGTCAAGCTTTCTTAGCTCATGTTATCGACTTGAACAAAAAGACGTCAGATTTAAATAATATTTCTGTTGTTAGTGAATTTCCTGACGTATTTCCTGAAGAACTTCCTGGTCTACCCCCAGAATGTGAAGTTGAATTCTTTATTGATCTTGAACCGGGTACAAAGCCCATTTCTAAAATCCCATATCGAATGGCTCCTATTGAACTTCAGCAGTTAAAAGTCCAACTACAGGAATTGTTAAACATCGGTTTTATTCGTCCTAGTACATCTCCTTGGGGTGTTCCTGTTCTATTTGTAAAGAAGAAAGACGGGAGTATGCAACTTTGTATTGACTACCGGGAATTGAACCATGTCACCATCAAGAATAGGTATCCCCTACCTCGCATTGATGACCTGTTCAACCAGTTGCAAGGAGCACAATTCTTTTCAAAGATCAATCTTCGATTCGGATATCATCGGTTGAAGATTAAAGTCGAGGATATTCAAAGACGCGCCTGAGAACTCCTGTAGAGGCATTATGAATTCTTAGTCATGTCTTTTGGATTGACTAATGCTCCTGCTGCTTTCATGGATATGATGAACCGTGTATTCAACGAATTTTTGGATCAGTTTTTTGTTGTCTTTATTGATGACATCCTTATCTATTCCAAAAGCCGTGAAGATCATGAGCACCATTTGAAGCTGGTACTTCATAAACTTCGTGACAACAAGCTATATTACAAAATAAGCAAGTGGTTATAAAATAAACATTGTTGTCGGGGAATATTCGTTTATTCGTGGAATATTCTTTTTGTTGGTAATATCCGTACGATGGCGCAATCATTTGTGGGCCCCATAACAGAATAACTGTCGGGTGAAGAAAACCGAAAAATTCGAGTTTCTATAAATAACAACGTAATTTTTACCGTTAACACTATTAGATTACTTGGTGGTTAAAATACAGTAATACGCGTGGTGGCACAATAGTACACAGTATTGCACAGTATTTTTGAATTGTTGATTCTTACGTAAGAAGGCACTACTCAATAATTGTTACCTTAATTACTTTTCAATATTTTATTTTATTGATTCAATAATTGATGCGTTGATATTTTATATTATTGTTGTTTCAATATTTGTCGAGAAATCCTTATCTAAAAAGCCCCACTTTCACAGGGCATACAGTTGTCATTATTGTGATTCTGTAACATTATTTGTGAATAATTAATTATTGATTTATATGATAAGGAAATATTATTTTATGTGAATATAAATGAAGGAATTTTAGCATGAAATAATTGTTGAAAGTTTGGTATATTTTTGTGGAATTACAATTTTGATAAAATATTCATTCAAATATATTATTATAATACATTATAATTGTTTAAATAATAATATTATTGTGTGTATATATATATATATATATATATATATATATATATATATATATATATAAACATGTGGTTAATTAGAAAAAGGAAATAACCAAGATGTAATTGAATTGGTTGGTGGAGTTATGCCTGCAACTTATTTTCAAAAGTAATACATGAAGCTGTCCTTTTTTTTCAAAGTTGGCGTATTATTCTTCCTGCAAAGCTTGTTTCAAAAGGGTGGGCCCACTATAAGGAAAAAATGAAAGGTTTGGCAGGAATGGGTTGGCAAAGTTAGGCAGGTTTCTCAAATCCTTCCTCAATCTTGCACTATAAATAGAGGGATAACCCTCCCTCCTCAATCACACCTTCATAATCAGAAATTCTTATTCTATATTATTGTGAGTATTTTTTCTTGAGTATAAGAATACTTTGAGCGTAGTTTTTCTGCAAGATTTTCTCAGAATAATATCTGATATTCCAGTCAAATCCAACTTCTACTAAGGTAAAGGATATTATTTTATTGCAATACTCGTGATAAATATTATTTTCTTTCATACTCCATATTATATAAGCGATATTATTTCATCTCGTATTCTTGAATTTGATCTTACTATGGTAAGTATTGCTTCTATAATTCTTGAAATGATTAGAAACTTCGCTTCATCTAATATCATTTCATAGGAATATTGGTCTAAACTTTTTAATCAAATTTGGAACTTTTCATGACGGGTACTATTCATAATTCGCTCATGGTTACCGCTCATAGGTTGGGTTACATTCACGATTATTGTTCACAGTGCATTGTTTCACGGGTATTATATACTGCAGCCATCATTCACTGTAATCATTCACAAATGAATTTTTTTTTTCTTCCAAGTTATCCGTTGTGACCCTTATTCATGAAATTGAATCCATGTTTTGATCTTTATTCTTGAATTTTACTCCATTATGGAGTATTTTTAAACTTAAATTATCTAAAGTACGAATCTCTAATCTTTGTCCTTTTGTCTCACTAGATTCGTTCTCTAAAATATTTTTCATCATCCTCAGTCCTTAATGGTGATACTTGATGAATAACTTTGGCCTGTAGTGCAAAGATGTATGATTACCTGATGAATATCTTTGGCCCGTAGTGCAAAGATGAACAGGTGTTGAGATGAACATGACCAACTGGTGATACAAATGAATATCTTTGGCCCGTAGTGCAAAGATGAATATTTGATTCAAGATGTATATTGATTGATGTTACAGGGATAAAATATTGATGATGGACTTTTAAATTCATAGATGATAGTAGATTTCATTCTCTACTTAACTCTTCTAATGAATTGTTATTTTCGTTGCGAATATTGATCTAAAACTGGTTGTCCATTATATTTTATCTGATTTGTTGAAGGCTAACGATAAATTTTTGTTCTTTATCTTAGTCATAATATTCTTTACTGGGCTAGTTGAGCTCACCCTTTTCCTTTTTGTTCCATTTTTCTTCTCAGGAGGTGAGAATATAGCAGGAACCAGTCGGGGTAAAGAGTGATGGTCCTAGACTGTTGTTTTAGCAGTCCTCACTATTTTAATAAAATAGTGTATCAATAAATATAATGAGGACTTATTTGTGTGTGGATATTGTCTAGAAGACAATATTTGTTTTTAAACTCACAGCATGTGTGTTGCTATATTTTGCACGACAATTGTAATAATAAAAGTTGTAGTTGTTTCTGTACCATGTATTTGGCGACTTAGAATGGGTGATGTATACCTATTTTAAGGGCGTCATATTTGGTATCAGTGCTTAGGGATATGGTCTTTGGCGGATATCGGGGAATAGAACTAGGAGGGGAGAGACGAGTTAATCCTTCACTAGTGTGTCCTACCTAAGCTTATTTGTTGGTCGGTCATAATATAGGGATATTACGTGATATGTTAATTTATTTAATTAACCCTAGTTTTATGGCAATTTTTAAGAATGGCAGCTGAGAACGTTAACAATGGAGTGTATGAGACAGTGGAACAACCTTCAATGACTAACCAAGAGAATGTGCAACAGGAAGGTAATATTCCTCCTGTAAACAACACTGCCGAGCAAACGATGAATGATAGGATGTTTAGAAGCTTTTTGCAGTTCATGCAAAATCAGACGAGGGAGACTCGTGTACAAAATACGGGTGGAAATGATATCAACGCGCGGTTTGTCACAGCCAAATAGTTCAAGGAGTTGGGACTACCAGATTTCTAGGGAAAGCCGGATCCGATTAAGGCAGAAAGAATAGAAGGTTCCATTCACCACCTTTATGTTCCGTGGTGAGGCAAATTACTGGTGGGAATCTGTGAAGTGTACCCAGCCAGCCGCACTCAATATGTCTTGGAAAAGATTTCAGAAACTGTTCAATAACAAGTACTTTCCTGAAAGTATTCTTTATATGAAGGAGGTAGAGTTTATTAGACTGGAACGAAACAACATGACAGTGTCCCAATACAAAGCAAAGTTCGCAGAGTTATCCAGGTTTGCACCTCATTTGGTAGAGAATGAGGAACGAATGACACGGATGTTTCTGAGAGGTCTAAAACTCGAGATTCTTTAATACCTTATCTCTCATAAATTTTCTCTGTATTCAGATGTTGTCAACATGGCTCAATTATTAGAGCGAGATAATGAGTATGTTCAACCAAGGGACCACAACCAGGGTAATACCGGTGTGGTGATCATCGAGCGATGATAACCAAATGAGTGGGGAAAAATCTGAGATAAAAGCAAGAACCACTCGGGTGGTAATCGTGGCCATGATAATAGGAGAGGTGAGTCAAGTGGAAATTTCAAAAAGAGGAGATTCAACAATGATGGGAAGACATCAGCAACATCACCAGCACCAACAACAAATTCTAGGGGAGGAGAACGACCGCCAGTTAGATGCTACAGATGCAGAGAGAAGGGACATATAAGTCCAAACTGTTCACAGCCTTCCAAGGTGTGTTTCAATTGTGGAAAAGATGGTCATATAGCCCAATTTTGTCCGGTAGCGAAATCAAGTCCAACTAGGACGGTGGCACCAAAGGCGAATACGGACAAAACAAAGTCGGTGGTTCAAGGGAGGGCATTTGTCGTGACTGGCCAAAACACGAGAAACCCGAACGTGGTGATCACGGGTAAGCTAATCTTGAACTCATGCGATGTTTATACCTTACTAGATACCGGTTCTACCATTCTTTTATCTCTCCTGCTTGTGCTCAACGTTTAAACTTTACTCCAGAGAAATTGGACTTTAACTTATTTATTGAAACTCCGTTGGGTGAAACCTTCGTTACATCTATAGTTTATAAATCTTGCTT
The DNA here is from genome assembly GCA_020205615.1 of Panax quinquefolius. NCBI lineage: Eukaryota > Viridiplantae > Streptophyta > Magnoliopsida > Apiales > Araliaceae > Panax > Panax quinquefolius. The sequence continues at coordinate 90,742,672 of CM035156.1, read as the reverse complement.
GATCCATGTTGGCACCATCACATTACCTATTGATCTTATCTCTTTAAATATACTTGCGTTTGATGTGATTTTAGGGATTGATTGGTTAACTACTCATCATGCCAAAATTGATTATTTTCGTAAGGTTGTTAGTTTTCATATTCCTAACCAACCTGTTATACGAATTCAAGCAACTAAACCACTAAAATCAGTCACTGTCATATCAAGCCATAAATCTATTTGTTTATTGAAAAACGGATGTCAAGCTTTCTTAGCTCATGTTATGGACTTGAACAAAAACACGTTAGATTTAAATAATATTTCTGTTGTTAGTGAATTTCCTGACGTATTTCCTGAACAACTTCCTGGTCTACCCCCATAACATGAAGTTGAATTCTTTATTGATCTTGAACCGGGTACAAAGCTCATTTCTAAAACCCCATATCGAATGGCTCCTATTGAACTTCAGCAGTTAAAAGTCTAACTACAGGAATTATTAGACATTTGTTTCATTCGTCCTAGTACATCTCCTTGGGGTGCTCCTGTTCTATTTTTAAAGAAGAAAGACGGGAGTATGCGACTTTGTATTAACTACCGGGAATTGAACCATGTCACCATCAAGAATAGGTATCCCCTACCTCGCATTGATGACCTGTTCGACCAGTTTCAAGGAGCACAATTCTTTTCAAAGATCGATCTTCGTTCTGGATATCATCAACTAAAGATTAAAACTGAGGATATTCCAAAGATTGCCTTCAGAACTCGGTACGGGCATTATGAATTCTTAGTCATGTCTTTAGGATTGACTAATGCTCTTGCTGCTTTTGTGGATATGATGAACCATGTATTCAAGGAATATTTGGATCAGTTCGTTGTTGTCTTTATTGATGACATCCTCGTTTATTCCAAAAGCCGTGAAGATCATGAGCACCATTTGAAGCTGGTACTTCAAAGACTTCGTGACAATAAGCTATATGCCTAGCTGAAGAAATGTGAGTTCTGGCTTGAGAAAGTAGCATTCCTTGGGCACGTGGTGTCAAAATATTGAGTATCTATTGACCTGACGAAGATTGAAGCAATATAAAGTTGGGAGCAACCAAAGTCGTCTACCGAAGTGCGTAGCTTTTTGGGCTTAGCTGGTAATTAAAGGAGATTCATGGAAGGATTTTCTCAAATCGCTACTCCGTTAACTTAACTGACTTGGAAAGATACAAAATTCGTATGGAGCGAGGAATGTGAGAAGAGTTTCCAAGAGCTTAAGAGGAGACTCATTTCGGCACCTGTTTTGACAATACCATCTAGTTCAGATAGATTTGTTATCTACAACGATGCTTCAGGCAAAGGGTTAGGATGTGTTCTCATGCAACATGGGAAAGTCATAGCCTATGCCTCGCGACAACTCAAAGAATATGAGAGGAATTATCCTACTCATGATCTGGAGTTGGAAGTAATCGTTTTTGCGTTGAAAATCTGGAGACACTACCTGTATGGGAGAAAATGGAGATTTATACGAATCATAAAAGCCTCAAATATTTCTTCACCCAAAAAGAACTCAACATGCGACAACGATGTTGGCTTGAGCTATTAAAGGATTACGACCATAGCATTCAATTTCATCCTGGAAAAGCAAACGTTGTAGCTGACGCATTGAGTAGAAGATCGTATGCGGGTATGTGTGCGATGTAGTTAACACAAAGACCCATTTTATACGACTTACAAAGGATGGAGATAGAGTTAAAGACTCTAAGGACCCACATGATGATGGCAAATATACGAGTAGAACCGACTTTAATTGATAATGTTAAAGCTTCTCAAACCACAGACCCAGAGATGATACGTATGAAGAAGAAAGTACAAGAAGGTGCTATTCCGGAAGCAAGAATCGATGAAGAGGGAATACTTCGAGTCAACTCCAGACTTTACATTCCTAACGACTCTGACTTGAAGCATAGAATCATGATGGAGGCACACAACACACCATTTGCAATCCATCCTGGGAGTACCAAAATGTATCATGATCTTCGACATACATTTTGGTGGAGCAATATGAAGAGAGAGATCGCGGAGTTTATCTCGAGGTGTTTAATTTGTCAACGTGTAAAGGCAGAGCATCAAGTGCCAAAAGGTCCATTGCAACCACTTGAGATTCTGGAATGGAAGTGGGAACACATTAATATGGATTTCATTACGGGTCTTCCCAAAGTTACTCAAGGCATAGATGCGATTTGGGTTATTATTGATAGATTAACCAAGTCTGCTTATTTCTTGCCTATACGGGAGACTTACTCCCTTGAACGTCTTGCTTGTATATACGTGAATGAGTTTGTGAGATTGCATGGCATGCCAGTATCCATAGTTTCGGATCGTGACCTAAGATTCACTTCATGATTTTGGGTTAGCTTGCAGAAAGCTATGGGCATGGATTTACGATTCAGTTCGGCATACCATCCTCAAACGGACGGGCAATCAGAAAGGACAATTCAAACCCTTAAAGATCTATTAAGACTCTGTGTCCTAGATTTCAAAGGAAGTTGGGATAAGTACTTGCCATTGGTGGAATTCTCCTATAACAATAGTTATCAAGCAAGAATAGGCATGGCTCCATTCGAGGCGTTGTATGGACGAAAATGTTGTTCTCCAGTATGTTGGGATGAGGTGGGTGAAGCAACATTGTTGGGACCAGAATTGGTACGCATAACTACAGAAAAGATTCAAATGATCCAGCAACGTATAAAGACCTCGCAGGATCGACAAAAGAGTTATGCTGATCTTCATCGAAAGGACGTGAAATTTAATATTGGAGATCATGTACTGTTACATATTGCTCCATGGAAGGGAGTTACAAGATTCAGGGAGAGAGAAAAGCTCAATCCACGATTTGTTGGTCCATTTGAGATTCTTGACTAAATATGAAATGTGGCCTATAAACTCGCATTACCTCCAAGCATGTCTCGTGTTCATAATGTTTTTCATATAGCTATGCTTCGTAAATATGTGAAAGACTTGAACCACATTATTCCGTTAGAACCAGATGAGATAGCCGAAGATTTAACGTACAAGGAGGTACCTGTCAAGATATTGGATAGGAAAGAGCATGTCCTACGAACAAAGGTTATACCACAAGTCAAGGTTTTGTGGAGGAACCATGCTATTGAGGAAATGACCTGGGAGTTGGAATCGGAAATGAAAGCGAGGTACCCTCACCTTTTCGACATTCCAGGTACGTACGTCAATTTCGAGGATGAAATTTCATAAAGAGGAGAGGTTGTAAGACCCAAACTTTTTTTTTTAAATAAAATTGAATTTCCTCTTGAAAATAATAAGGAGTTAATTTGATATAATGTTTTGGTTATGGGTGAAATGTGCAAATTTTACAAAATAAGCAATTGGTTATAAAATAATCATTGTTGTCAGGGAATATTCGTTTGGTCGTGGAATATTCTTTTTGTCAGGAATATCTGTACGACGGCGCAGTCATTTATGGGCCCCATAACAGAATAATTGTCGGGTGAAGAAAACGACAAATTTGAGTTTTTATAAATAACGGCGTAATTGTTACCGTTAACACTGTTGGATTACTTGGTGGTTAAATTACAGTAATACGTGTGGTGGCACAGTAGCACACGGTATTGCACATTATTTTTAAATTATTGATTCTTACGTAAGAAGGCACTACTCAATAATTGTTAGAGTAATTACTGTTCAATATTTTATTTTATTGATTCAATAATTGTTGCGTTGATATTTTATATTATATTTGTTTCAATATTTGTCATTTCACAGTATTTTCCATTATCAAATCAATAATTCATATTATTTGAATAATATTATTAGATAACATTATTGGTAATGTCTAGAAAGTTCTGTCAAGGAGAGGTTTGGTCACCTAATTACGCGCCAGTAAGGAGAAATCCTTATTGGAAAGCCCCCTCTTTCCTGGGAACGGCCTGGTTGTCATTATTGTGATTTTGTAATATTATTTGTGAATAATTAATTATTGATTTATATGATAAGAAAATATTTATTTTATGTGAATATAAATGAAAGAATTTTAGCATGAAATAATTGTTGAAAGTTTGGCATATTTTTGTGGAATTATAATTTCCGATAAAATATTCATTCAAATATATTATTATAATATATTATAATTGTTTAAATAATAATATTATATATATATATATATATATATATATATATATATATATATATATATAAACATGTTGTTAATTAGAAAAGGAAGTAAACAAGTTGTAATTGAATTGGTTGGTGGAATTGGTGGTGGAGTTATGCCTGCAACTTGTTTTCAAAAGTAATACATGAAGCTGTCCTTTTTTTCAAAGTTGGCATATTATTCTTCCTGCAAAGCTTGTTTCAAAAGGGTGGGCCCTCTATAAGGAAAAAAATGAAAGGTTTGGCAGGAATGGGTTGGCAAAGTTAGGTACACCAAAACCCACAATCGTAGAGGTCTCATACTCTGCGATTGCAAGTAATCAAGCTCATCCTGATACCCAAACATCAAACCTCACTCTCAATACTCCAAGCTTATATCCCAGTATACCCTCTGATATTCCCTCTTCGTCCAACAATGATTTCTTTGACATTCTTACTGCCTTTAAAAACATTTACAAAAATGAGAAACTCAAATAAACTGCCCAAATCTCTCAAGACTCCGAGTCATTGAAAAACTCTAAAGAATTAGCTGAAAAATTTTGCTATATTATTGGGGAAGCAAAGAGCATGTCAGAAGGAGACGACATTGAGTTCCACAAGAAGCTTCAAGCAACCATCTCTGATATATCTAATAAGCTTCATCAAAGAGATCAGATTTATTTGGAATTTATCGAGCAATAGAGGAAAGAAGCCCTGCTACTTCAAAAGAAAAATAAAGAATCTATTATGTCTCTCTCAGAGAAAATAGATACCCTCAACCAGTCTCTTTCCCAACAACTAGAGCTTAGCCAGCATGAGCTAAAAATTAAAGTTGGAAATTCATCCTACCTACTTGAGCAGCTCATGTCCAATGTCAAGCATCTCTCTCAAGTTATTGATGATAAAAAGGGGGAGAAAAAGAGGCACTCAAAGAGACATAAGAATAGACTAATGGAGACAAAGAAGAAGATCCAGAAAGAGAAGCAGGAAAAGCTGAAGGCAAAGTAAGAAGAAGAGGACTCATCATTTGAAGGGGAGCTCAAAGAAGATGAAGCAATGCAGTCATCATCTAAGGGGGGAGCAGGAACCAGGAGAACAAGCAGATGAGTAGCAATAACAGAAAGAAGATCCAGAAGACACAAACATGAAAAGAGAAGGTACGTCTCTAATTGTAATAGGTAGCTATGGATCCAGAATTTAAAATTACTCTGCCATCTGTAATTAAATGCTCTCTAATATCATTCATAATACTTGTTCTACCAATACAGCAACTCACTATATCTTAAGAATCACTCATCTCATACATATGCATTAAGTATTTCTGTCATCATCAAATAGAGGGGAGATTGTTAGGAATATGCATGTGAATGTTATTTCTTTATTAATATAATTTGATGATGAAGATGATAAACATAATGAATAAATATGCAAACATGTCTGCATTTATAAAAGTTGTAAAGTCCTTAATAGATGATAGAAAATATAGATAAGGACTTAAATTGACATAATCAAAATTGTTAGGTTGATCTATGTTTAATGTTTATCATTCTATAAATGAATGTATAGAAGAAAAGATCAAAGATGTTAGGTTGATCTATTTTGAAGTGTAATAGATAGGTATGTCTGATCGTAGAGCTCTGCACAAGTCATTCAAGTTTTGCCAAGAAAAAAAGGTAGAATTGTAAAATATTGAAGCAGAATCATAGACTGACTAGCCAGTCGAGATATTGTAGAAGCCAAGGCAGAATCCTATAGTATCAAAGATGTTGCTTCAGAATCGTAGTATGTCTTGAAAGCCACACTCAAAATCATGGAGTTGGTTTGAGAATCTGCCAAGCCAAGTCAAGAATCGTAGTCTGCACTCTGAATCATAGAAGATGCTTGCTGAGCACCTGTCGAGCTAGAATCGTAGACTTGACTCTGAATCATGAAGTCTACATGTCGTCACCTATAGGATTCACAGTTTTCAGAACCAAAGCTAAAGTCGTAGTCAGCTAGATGCTTACATAGCCAAGGCATAATCGTGGAGTAATCTACGATTCTCTACAGAAGCAAACCAGAAGTATATGCATAGATCGCTTTCTCTGGTAAGAATAGTCAAGTTGAAGAATGCAGTCTACTTGAAGAATATCAGAAAGCATTCTCTGGATGATCTGCAAGCAAGTAAAAGATCAAAACATCAACTCTACCAGCAAGGCTGATTAAGTCGTAAAAATCCATTTAGAAGGAATCTCCTACAAGTGGTAATCAGAAGACTGCGATCGTAGTGCTTACTAATGAGAAAAGCGTCTGATAAAGGTGAAATAAAGATAATGGTAAACCTACCTCAAGTTAGCAAAGGGAAAATAAGGAGGATATCAATGCTCAGCCTTACCATGGAGTATGATCAAGAGATCACAAGACTACAAGTTAAGGAAGTTGAGCATGACAAATCAAAAGGGATATGAAAACTGAAGTGTCAAAGCTATCAATCAACTTGTTAGTTCTTGAAGCAAGGCAAGACAAGCACGATCGTAGAATAGACAGTGAGAGCAAAGTACAAGATGGTACATCCTCGAGCACTCTATGTGTCAAGGTCAAGTCACCCTACAATTTCCACAGACAGACAATCGTAGAGTTCATAAAGGTCAACATCAGAATCGTTGAAGGCATTCATCTGAGGAGTGAGAATGTCCAAGCAAAGAAGACTGACATTCGAACGTTGTGAATTGAGAATCCCGATATACTTTCCAAACATCCTTGATATAAATCAAGGAAACAAGAAAAAAGGGTGACTACCTACTAGCCTGCTGAAAATAATGTCTCTGATGTGTTAGATGATAAAGTAGACTGATATGTCAGGTAAGTCAAAAAAGGAGTTGGCACGTCAACTCTGCATGTCTACATTAGTGGTCAGAAAAGTCTTGAGCATTAAATTCTACAATGGATGCCTTCAACTGAAACATTTCAAAGGCCCTTCTCAAGCAAATAAGATAGAGATTAAAAGGGAGCTTGTCAATGAAAGACTCCCAACAACTATGTTCCAACGGGAATATGTCAGATGGATCTATATAAGAGCCGAGGCTCTAAAAGAAAAAAGTTGTTGACTTGAGAAGATGAATGTCATATAGAGCTTAACAGAGAAAAGGTCTTAGTGAGAGTAAGACCACCGTAGAAGAGTGAAACACAACTAATGAGAGTCTTACAAGGGAAGAGCTTAACTCAATACAAAGGAGTATGACAACAAGCCAAATTTGTATTGAGAGCCAGAAGGCCAAGAAGACAACAACCAGAGTGGCAAACCAGGATACTTGAGCCACTCTATTTTTCCTATGAACACAAAACGTTGAAGAGAAAGAGATACAGAGTCGAATATGTTCATAAGTAAAATAGTGTTCAAGGACTGCTAAGTACCTAGAGAAGTCAACCTAATATGCAAAGACTTAGTAGTAGCTCAACGATGATAGTGTGCAGTGTTGAATATTAGATGAAGACAAACATCAACAACAAAGAACAATCGCACCAAGGATGAGTCAGACTTGCGAAGTACTAACAAGAAGTCAAGATGAACGTACATCTTAGCAATCCATTAGATGTGATCAAATACCAATGATGAATGCCTACTGATAATAAGAAGCTGCTAAGTACCATAAGATGAACAAGCTGAATATCATCATAGCAGCTCAACAACAACAAACAACAATCAAACAATCAAGCAATCAAGGCCTGCAAGATCCTTATCTTAGTGACTAAACCAAAGTCAAGTCTACTGGACGTGCTAAGTAAGAGAGGGTACAGGTGATTCTAAGTCTGCTGGGCTTAGTCTACAGTTTCCATGGCTGCTGGTCTTGAAGAGTTCTTAGTGAACTAGTGTTCTAAGGCTGCTAGTCTTGAAGGAATCTTAGTGATTCAAAGTTTATCAAATCCTTAGTGGAATCCATGCTAGTTGAAGTAAAAGAGTGGATTAGAAGCATTCAGTCTCTGAACCACTTAAAACCTCTTGCGTCATTTACTTTAGGTCATTTACATTCAGTACTATAACTGCTATATCTGCTTGCAATTAACTCTACATTAGAACTGTGTTTAATGCTATATTTTTGAAGGGTATCTTAATCTATTCCACTGTGCATGAATTGATTCCTCTTTTCATTATCTGTTAATCACTTAATAATATAAAAGAAAACAAATAAAAAGTTTTAAAAAGGATCTATTTAACCCCCTCTTCTAGATCTATTGTGTGTCTCCGGGAATAAACAACATGTATGCGGTGATCGGGCTTAATTCGATGGCTTACTTGCCCATAAGGAGCCCGACCCTTGTATTTTCTAGTTTTCATTTCAGCACTCAAAATGATTTTTAAATCAAATAAACGACGATTTTATAAAATATAAATCGCCTGTGACGTCCACAAATTCGGGTATCTTCCAACTCAATAAATGGTGCTACACGGTGCTACAGTTAACACATAAATTCAATTGAAATGCCTCAAAAGAATGAATATGTCTTATATATATATATATTCCAAACAATATTACCATTCCCCAGGTTCTTTATAACCATTATATGTTTTCTTGTCATAATATCAAATAATAACAACATTCACCTATACTATTACAAAGGTAATCTATAGGTTCGCCTTAGCCTTCCCTTTATCTTTACCGGATCCTTTGGTCTGTTCTTAGCTGCATTCATATGGTTCAAGCAAGAGTGAGCATAACTAGATCAGCAAGTATGACAATTTCATTTAAATAATATGCTTGAAACATACAATTTGTATATCTTCAATAACTGAATAATAGTTATGAAGTACTATCGATAATTCAAAATAGCACTTCCCTTTTCTTTAAATGTTTCACAATGAGAAACATTTAGTAAAATATCAATTTCGGTCCAAGACCTTGAGCATTTCATACTTTCTTTGAAAAAGACAACCAGGCACTAAGTCTGTAAGTCCGACATTACTTACAAGCAAGCACGTCTAGGTGATTAGCCTATAGTACTCTATGTTGTACAACACTACTTTCTTTAAATGTATGTACGTTTAAGTTTTGGCAACCTCACGTGCCTGTCGTTCGACGACAAAATATTTGTTTAGCATACTCAGTCTTCTTTTGAAAATCATACCAAAATAGTTTGGCAAATCTTGACAACAGCTAGATAGATTATAAGAAATCCAACAACATCTTAAGACTAGCTGAAAGAATTGGCTTCAACTTCATCATACATCAATTCATGTGTAAGATACATGAATCACAAAACTTATCCAGATTGAACATAAACAAGGGTTAGAACACTTACCTTTAGCGTCTTCTACAGTAATTATACTTTTCCTTTGAGTCTTTAAGGTCTCTACAATATATAATCACATAACATACCATATTAGGTCATATATAATCAAGTATGTTTACTGCTATATCTTACCCTTCTTCTTAATCTAATTGTTCATTAGATTTGTTTAACATTAGTTCCGGTTTGTTGTAATGTTTTACATTCACGTTCGAGTATTCTTTCTTCAACCTATAGTTGTATTTCCTAAGGTTTATAACATCTTAAACATTATTACTTTAAGTTCATTAATGTATCACTTATCATTAATTAAACTCTAGCTTTCTTTCTAATCATAACCATTCATTTCTATGTCTTGTCTAGTGTTGGCGCTGCGACGCTAGCTTCCCTTATATAACTCGCATTGTGGCATGGATTTCCAGTATATGATGCTCAGTCTTGGTGTTGCGGTGCCACTCTTTCCTCTATGTGTCACATTGCGGTGCCACTTTCTAGTGCCTATGCTCTTGACTCGGCGTTCTTGGCCATGAGTCCCTTTGTTAACTTGTCATGCTATGGCGCCCACTCTTGATGGTGATGGTCAAGTTTGAAGTCTGGCGGTAGCCAAGGATGCCTTGTTTGGTTACGCCATGGAGCCAACTCTATACACCAGAAAGTGATGACAATTTGTTAACTTAACGAACTTCCCGAACATATAATTTGCTCATTTTAAGTCCGAATTGGCTCGTTTAAAAGACATTAGCTCACAAATCACATGCTCTAAGTGTTCATGTAAAAATATTACATTTTCGAATCCGTTAACATGAAATTCACCTTTTAGTTTATTTTTACAAAAACGATAAACGTTCGTGAACGTTCATCGCTTGTTTCTTCGTTCTAAGTCAGAATTTGACCATTTTTGAGTCCGCAACTCTAAAATGAAAACTCAGACTAGTCTCCATCGAAACCCAATGTTTCTTAGTTTAAGGTCAAAATTTGACTTCCATTCCAAGAATTTCACAATTTCGACGATTATCGTCTAATCTCGTAAATTCCACTATAACTTCGTTATTTAAGATTTTTACACCATTCCAAATGTATTCATTCCATCATACTAACATCCTAACCAAATATATTTCATTAACTTATACACATGATAAATTCTTACATGTTCTTCATAAGTTCATAACTTCCGTTACCGTGTTTATCTTACAACATGACTTATTAAGGCTTTGGTCATTTGATTAGTCATTCTCATCACTTCTTAACATACATGTTCTACCAATCAACACGTCTCTATCAACCTATAATTTAAGAGATGGAAGATTAAGAGTATAAGATTCTTACCCTTGATGATCACTTTATTCTTCGTCTTTTCTACTTGTAATAGCAAGTCTAACTTTTCTTACTTTTTCTCTCTAACAAATAAGTTATAAGTTGTTGGTGAAATAACAAGTAACAAATGATCTAACACTCCTATTTACTCATTATAATCTTTCGTCATACGGATTATACTAACTTTCATACATACTCATATAATACCTTGTATCATACTCGTATTCATTACCTCCTACAATACTTACGTATCATACGATCAACTTTTAACTCATTAACGGTTCACTTTCCCTAACGTTCTCAAATTTAGTCTGCAGGTGAAAAACTACATTTTCCATACGTGAATTATTATTACATAATCCATCTTCCCTTAATATTCTATCATTACATATTTCTTGGAAGTTCAAAAATAATTCCCAGGCAGAAATCAGTAAATAATGTTTTTCAGAAAATTTCTCGAAAAACTTTTATTTTCGTCTTGAAAATTCAAACACTTTAATTCTATCACATAGTCAAAATACTATGACATTCTGACATATCTAGGTTATAGAACAACCTTCATCTTATGAACACATAATAATAACATATAATATAATTTTATTCATTATTTAATTAAATAAAATTATTTTACAATAAATCTGAATTTCTCAATCGTTACATCCTTCCCCCCTTATAAGGATTTTGTTCCCAGAATCTTGTCTTACATTAAACAAATAACTGAGGGTAATCCTTAATCATCTTTTCTTTAAGTTCCCACGTTGCTTCTTCGGCATCGTGGTTCTTCCATAACACCTTTACTGAAGGTATAACTTTGTTCCGCATAACTTGCTCTTTTCTATCGATGATTTGCATTGGCATCTCTTCATACGTTAATTCCTTCTCGATATGAATAGGCTCATACTCTATTACGTGTTTATAATCCGGCTTATAAGGACATAACACAGAGACATGAAATACATTACGTATACGTTCTAAGTCTGGAGGTAATGATATCATGCAAGCTACCTCTCCTACCCGTTTTAATACCTCAAAAGGTTCTATAAATCTTGGACTTAACTTTCCCTTCTTTTCAAAGCGTATCTTTCCTTTCCAAGGAGATACCTTTAGAAATACATACGAACCTACTTTAAACTCTCTATTTACTCAATGCGAGTCCGCATACTCTCTATCTATCTTGAGCTGCTGTGAGACGCATCCGTATTAACTTCACTACATCCACTGTCTGCATTTGGTGTTCTTCCACTTCATCCCAACACAATGGTGTTCTGCATTTTCTTTTATATAAGGCTTCGTAAGGCGGCATGCCTATGCTTGCATGATAACTATTGTTATACGTAAATTCTACTAATGGTAGATGATCATCCCAACTACCCTTAAAATCCATGATGCAAGATCTTAGTATATCTTCTAACGTCTGAATTATTCTCTCGCTCTGTCCATCGGTTTATCGATGATACAATGTACTTAACTTCAACTGCGTCCCCATATGTTCTTGTAGACTCCTCCAAAAGTTTGATGTGAATCGTGGATCAAGATCTGACACTATTGAAACTGGTACTCCATGTCTAGAAATAACTTCCTAAACATAAAGTTTAGCTAACTGATCTAAATTTTACTTAACCCGTATTGGCAAAAAGTGAGCCGACTTCGTCAACCAGTCCACTATTACCCAAATCGCGTCATACCCCTTCTGAGTAATTGGAAGTCCCACCACAAAGTCCATCGTGATATGCTCCCACTTCCATTCCGGAATCTCCAATGATTGTAACAAGCCATTTGGTCGTTAATGTTCAGCCTTAACTTTTTGACAAGTCAAGCACCTACTCACGTACTCGTCTATCTCTCTCTTCATGTTCGGCCACCAAAAACTCTGTCGAAGGTCTTGATACATCTTAGTGCTACCAGTATGAATCGAGTACCTCGAACTATGAGCCTCTTGTAACACGTGCTCCTTTAATTCCATCTCATTTGGAACCCAAATTCTTCCTTCAAATCTTAATTACCCCTCATTATCAAGACTATAATTTAAATCTTTTTCATCTGCTAACCGCTTCTTCATCTGGTTACACTCATCATTTTTTAGTTGTACCTCCTTGACTCTCTTTACAATGGTAGATTGGATCTCCGTTGTAAACAGTCTTTGTCCCGACTCACTCGACAACTTCACCTCTATCTCCATTCTAGCCATCTCTATTATTAACTCAGTTTGAGCCGTTAACATAGACAACTTTTCCCGACCATTCCTACTTAAGGCATCGGTAACTACATTAGCTATTCCAGGGTGATACATGATTTCACAGTTGTAATCCTTTATCAACTCCAGCCATCTCCTTTATCTCATATTCAACTCCTTTTGTGTGAAGATATATTTTAGACTCTTATGGTCCGCGTATATCTCATATTTCTCTTCGTAAATATAATGTCTCCGTATCTTTAAGGCAAATACTACTGCGGCCAGTTCTGAATCATGAGTAGGGTAAACTTTTTCATAATTCTTCAACTGTCGTGATGCATACGCAATGACCTTTCCATGCTGCATGAGCATGCAACCAAGTCCTCTATGCGAAGCATCGCTATAAACTACAAAATTTCCTGTATCATCGGGTAATGACAATACAGGTGCTTTTTTTAATCTTTTCTTCAGTTCATGGAATATTTAGACATTTAGAAAGTTATTAGTATTATTAATGTAATAAAACAGAAAAGATTTTTATATAAAATAGAATACTTTTATAAAGTTATTTGTTTTATTAGACAATAATTAAAATATATTATATTTTATTATGCATAGTATTTGCATAGTGCCTGCATAGTGTTTGCATAGTAAAATCTTTTTATATAAAACAGAATACTTTTATAAAGTTATTTATTTTATTAGACTATAAATAAAATATATTATATTTTATTTAAAAGATTTTGTTTTATTAGAATATTTTATTAATACTGCATAGTAAATCAATATGGACCATCCGTTTAAAAGTAAATCAATGTGGACCGTTCATGAATTAGTTACTATTCAGTCCATTCTCCTATAAATAGAAGCTCATTCCTTCATTATTTCTTATGAATTCACTGAAACTCTAGAGAGAGAAACTATAGAGAGAAAGAAGAAAAATATTCTGCTACTTCACTACTCCTCTATCCAATTTCTTCTAAGGTAAAGGATATTATTTCTTTTGTATTCATGAAGAGAACTTCTGTTATTCCATTCTTTATTATTCTGTTGGAATAACCTGTATACGCGGGCTACCCTATACTTGGTGAAATTCTTTTGTTATTCCATTCTTTATCATTATGTTGGAATAACTTTGTCATGCTAATCTTTGCATACATGGTGAAATTATTCTGTTATTCCATTCTTTATTATTCATTGGAATATCCTATCGGTCGCGTATTACTTTGACACAGTTCCATTAATTATTATTACATTGGAATAACCTATTTTTGCGATCTCATCGCATGCTTGGTAATTTCATTGTTATTCCATTCTTTATTATTTTGTTGGAATATCACTTGCGATGCAATTTCGCTTGACCTAGTTCCGTTCTTTATTATTACGCGGAATATCACATGTAAATGCGTTTACACATGATCCGGTTCCATTCTTTATTATTACATTAGGAATAACTTTTGTCTTTCTATCTATCGCGCATGGTGAATCCTTCTGTTATTCCATTCTTTATTATTCCGTTGGAATAACCTGTCTATGTGGATTAACACATGCATGGTGAATGATCCTTTGTATTCATTCATTTGCAGTTTCATATATTCTATTATACTCAGTTGGTTAAAGTTTTGACTTCTATACTCCATGAAATTAGTGGAATATCCTTGATATTTGCGCTTCATCCAGTATCTTTTCAAGGAAATATTCTTCTGAGCATTCTTAAATTTTACTCTACAAAGCAGTATCATGTTGACAATTTGGACGTTATTGAATTTTGGATAAATTAATTCTTATATCATTGTCATCATTCTCATGCTTATATTATGTTGAAAGTCATTTGTGGCCTGTTATGCATAAATGGACTTGGTATGATTATGACCAGGGATTATTCGGTATAATCATGACCGTAGTGCTACAAATGATATGGTAAAAGTCCTCATTGGCCCGTAGTGCATTGATGGACAGTTGTTGACATGATCATGACCATTGATGAATACACGAATATCCTTGGCCCGTAGTACATGGATAATTTGTGGTTGTGATACTAATGAATATCCTTGGCCATAGTGTAGGGATGATGTGGATTATTTATTAAGCTGAGTCTCGGCGATAAAAGTGATGAAAAACCATTTTAAATCATAAAAGATAGTAGATTTTAATCTCTACTTGACTCTTTTAATGGATTGCTTGTTCCGCTGCAGTTAAACTTGATGTTTGTTATATTTTATCAGTTTAACATTGTTGAAGATTAATGATAATTTATTCTACATTATCTTAGTCATAATATTTCTTACTGAGCAAGTTGAGCTCACCCCTTACTTTCATTGTTCTCTTCAGGAAATGAGAATGTAGCAGGGACTAGCCGGGGAACAAAGTGACGGTCTAGATGATAACATTAGTAGTCCTCACTATTCTATGAAATAGTGTGTTAATAAATGTATTGAGGACTTATTTTGAGTTTGAATACTGTCTAGAAGACAATATTTGTATTAAAACTCACAGCTCATGTTGTATATTTAAGATTTTATTTGTATTCTATACAATGTATCTGGCGACTTAGAATAGGTGATGTATACCTATTTTGGGGGCGTCACATTAACCTTTTATCAATTTAACCATTTACTAAATAAAATAATAATTATAAGAAAATTGAATACTTTTATTTCATAAAATTTAGGGTCTCACAACAATACTGGATTTTTCTACCCAATACTGTCATAAACAACGCCTTCATTGACTCCCCCAGAGTCATCTCTTCTGTAGGTGCTATAATGTTAAATGACACCACCTCCACCTCCTCTTCAGACATGTCATCGAACACAGACATAAGCTCTAGGTTTTCTGAGTCTCCAGACTCAATAACTACCACTTCAGGCTCTTCTGCTATATGGTTCGGTATAATCTCTACTTGATTCATCGACTCTTCACTTACTACAAGTATATCCCTATACATTTTATTTTCTCCTGCCATCCACAACAAAACAATTTAGTTTGAGTACACGTCAGTAGAATAATAAAAACACATCATATATAATGCATTTTTAGGGTTAATTTCATCTTTTACTTCTTTGACTTTTCTTAAGGTTATGACTTAAGGTTCTTTTTTTACCCTTAAGTTTTATAACCTATTGCTTTGATACCAACCTGTGACGCCCCCAAATCCAGGAATCTTCCAACCTGCATATTGTGCTACATGGTGCTACAGTTCACACATACATTCAATTGAAATGCCTCAAAAGAACGAATATGTCTTATATATATTCCAAACAATATTACCATTCCCCAGGTTCTTTATAACCATTACACGTGTTCTTGTCATAATATCAAATAATAACAACATTCACCTATACGATTACAAAGGTAATCTATAGGTTCGCCTTAGCCTTCCCTTTATCTTTGCCGGATCCTTTGGTCCGTTCGGTCTTAGTTGCATTCATATGGTTCAAGCAAGAGTGAGCATAACTAGCTCAGCAAGTATGATAATTCCTTTTAAACAATAGGCTTGAAACATACAAATTGTATATCTTTAATAACTAAACAATAGTTATGAAGAACTATCGATAATTCAAAACAGCACTTCTCTTTACTAAAAATGTGTCATAATGAACAACATTCAGTAAAACATCAATTCCAGTCCAAGACCTTGAGAATTTCATACTTTCTTTGAAAAGGACAACCTGGCACTAAGTCCATAAGTTTGGCATTACTTACGAGCACGTCTAGGTGATCAGTCTATAGTACTCTATGTTGTAAAACACTATTTTCTTTAAACCTATATACGTTTAAGTTTTGGCAACCTCACGTGCATGTCGTTTGACAACAAAACATTTGTTTAGCATACTCAGTCTTCTTTTGAAAACCATACCAAAATAGTTTGGCAAATCTTGACAACAGTTCGATAGATTATAAGAAATCCAACAACATCTTAAGTTTAGCCGAAAGAATTTGCTTCGACTTCATCATACATCAATTCATTCGTAAGATACATGAATCATAAAAATTGTCCAAATTGAACATAGACAAGGGTTAGAACACTTGCCTTTAGCATTTTCTACAGTAATTATACTTTTCCTTCGAGTCTTTAAGGTCTCTACAATGCATAATCACATAACATACCATATTAGATCATATATAATCAAGTATGTTTACTACTATATCTTACCCTTCTTCTCAATCTAATTGTTCATTAGATTTGTTTAACATTGGTTCCAGTTTGTCGTAATATTTTACATTCACGTTCGAGTATTCTTTCTTCAACCTTTAGTTGTATTACTTAAGGTTTATAACATCTTAAACAATGTTACTTTAAGTTCATTAATGTATCACTTATCATTAATTAAACTTTAGCTTTCTTTCTAATCATAACCATTCATTTCTATGCCTTGTCTAGTGTTGGTGCTGCGGCGCTAGCTTCCCTTATATAACTCGCGGTGCGGTGCGGGTTTCTAGTATGTGATGCTCAGTCTTGGCGCTGGGGCGCCACTCTTTCCTCTATGTGCCGCGTAGCGGTGCCACTTTCCAGTGCCTATATGGGACTCCGGACTTTTTGCTGGCATGAGTCCCCTTTGTTACTCGTTTGACTTGTGGACGCGCCACTTTTCGATTCTTGATGGTCAAGTCTGGCACTAAGGCGCCAAGGAAAGTGCTTTGGTTGGCGTTGCGGCTAGTGATGGCAGTTTGTTAGCTTAACGAACTTCCTAGACTCATAATTTAATCATTTTAAATCTGATTGGCTCGTTCAAAAGCCATTAGCTCACAAATCACATGCTCTAAGTGTTCATATAAAAATTTTACATTTTTGAATCCGTTAACACGGAATTCACCTTTTAGTTTATTTTTACGAAAACGATAAACGTTCGTGAATGTTCATAGCTCGTTTCTTCGTTCTAAGCCGAAATTTGACCATTTTTGAGTCCGCAACTCTGAAATGCAAACTCGGACTATTCTCCATAGAAAACCAACCTTTCCGATTTCAATGTCAAAATTTAACTTCCATTCTAAGAATTTCATGATTTCGAGGATTATCGTCTAATCTCGTAAATTCCGCCATAACTTCTTATTTAAGATTTTTACACCATTCCAAATGGATTCATTCCATCATACTAACATCCTAACCAAACATATTTCATTAACTTATACACGTGATAAATTCTTACATGTACTTCATAAGTCCATAACTTCCATTGTTGTGCTTATCTTACAACAGAACTTTTTAAGGCTTTGGTCCTTTGATTAGTCATTCTCATCACTTCTTAGCATACATGTTCTGCCAATCAACACTTCTCTATCAACCTATAATTGAAGAGATGGAAGATTAAGAGTATAAGATTCTTACCCTTGATGATCACTTGATTCTTCTTCTTTTCTACATGTAATAGCAAGTCTAATTTTTCTTACTTTTTAACTCTAACTAATAAGTTATAAGTTGTTGGTGAAATAACATGTAACAAATGATCTAACACTCCTTCTATTTATAGGAAATCCTAGTTTAGGGTATAATGGACTTTTAGGCCATCCACCTCCTTAATTCCACCTCCATACTATTCATCTCTTGATCACTAAGCAAAACCACTTTACTTGGTCACCAAGATGATGCCATGTGATCATGGGGCCCACATGGGTTGCCCCATGGGTCATTCTTACCCATTGGATCAATCCACGGATTCGGTTCTGAATTTGGGCTTTAAGTTTATTTAACTTAACTTATGCTTTGGGCTTGTATTAACAAACATTTGGGCCTTAACATTAATTCCAATTGGACTTTAACCATTCCTACACAAATCCTACATGTCCCTTGCAATAGGATTAAAGCATTAACGTATAATCCTCGTACTCTTTACGTATACTAGTTCGTATAATCTTTCGTCATACACATTATACTAACTTTCATACATACTCGTATAATACCTCGTATCATACTCGTATTCATTACCTCGTACAATACTTACATATCATACGATCATCGTTTAACTCATTAACACTTCAATTTCCTTAACGTTCTCAAATTTAGTCCGCAGGCGAAAAACTGCGTTTGCCATACATGAATTATTATTACATAATCCATCTTCCCTTGATATTCTATCGTTATGTATTTCTCGAAAGTTCAAAAATAATTCACGAGCAGAAATCAGTGAATAGTTTTTTTAAAAAAAATTCTCGGAACACTTTTATTTTTGTCTTGGAAATTCAAACACTTTAATTCTATCATGTAGTCAAATTACTACGACATTCCGACATATCTAGGTTATAGAACAACCTTCATCTTATTAACATATAATATAATTTTAGTCATTATTTAATTAAATAAAATTATTTTATAATAAATCCGAATTTCTCGGTCGTTACATCGCCTCGGGATAGATAGACTTAAAAAAAATCAAGCAATTAGAACCCCGAGTTCTAAACCACCACCAAAGATGCTTCGCATCTCAATAAAATCAAATGAAGCCGCTTCTAGGATCAAAAGAGGCTTAATACGAGATAAATGGAAGTATCAAAGGGTTTTAATTCCTATTCGAGCAAAAGAGTTTGAAAATCAGATTTCAAAACCTCACCTTCATATCTTTACTAAACCTGAATTTTATGTAAATCAAACCCTATGTACATAGGTCCAAAGAGGCATAACACTACTTTCAAACAAAAGCACAAAATATCTTTTCAAATCAAAAGCTTTGAACACACACACATAATGCATAAGGAATGAAAAAGTAGCGGTAACCGTGTTTCACAGAAGTCGGGGGTGCCTAACACCTTACCCTCGCTTAAGCAAGCCCTCGAACTCTATGAATCTCGAGTTCTAGACCAATGAGGCACAAGCAAGGTTCCTAGTACTCTTGAATTCCTTGAAGCTACTTGATAAATCGATTCCACAAAGTGAGATAAATCGTAAGTTACTTCGAGCTATGCCCAAGAGGTTTGCTTCTAAAGTTACAACTCTTGAAGATTCTCCTAATATTTCTTCTATGAATACATTAACTCTATTTTGTGAATTAGAATAATTTGAACATCAATTAAGGAGATATAATGAGGAGGATGATACTGCTCAAAAGAAGGTTTTAGCTCTTATTGCAGGTGATGAAGAGGAGCTAGAGGACGATTCGGATGAGGAAATTGTAAAACTTTCAAAAAGGCTTAAATGGTTGTTACAAATAAAGCTTAAGATAAAGAGTGATATCACTTCAAACAAGTTCAAGGGAAAGCAAAATGAAGATACGTGCTTTAAATGCGAATGCCCAGGCCACTTCAAAAAGGATTGTTTCAAACTAACAAATAAAGGAAAACTAAGTTACAAAGATAACAAAAGGAACAAAGCATTTATTACTTGGAGTGATGATGAGTCCGAAGTGGAAGTTAATGCAAATGAAGAAAATAGCCCAAGTATTCTTCATGGGAGTTGCCAATGTATCAAGTGATGAATCGAGTGAGGTAACCATTTCTGTTTATAATCTTTTGAAACAAGAATATGAAAAATTAAGAGAAAAGAATATATACTTAAAAGATTTGGTAAATACTTTAATTAACGAGTTTAATACATTGATTGATGAAAAGAAAGAAATTGAACAAGATATATTATTTCAAGAGGAAAATATTTTAATTGCTAAAAATAATTTTTTAGAAAATCATAACAAAATTCTTTCCAACAAGGTTAATGATTTAAATAATGAAGTTGAAAAATTAAACAAAGAAATAGTAATGAGAGATGTTTGTATTGATGGTTTTAATGATGATTCTCATATTAAATATCCTTCAACGAATGAACTACAAAAAGAAATAGACTCACTGAAATCATCATTGGCTAAATTTGTCCAAGGGGAAGAAAACTTAACTGTTATGTTGGGTAAACAAAGACCTAGCTTTGAAAAACAAGGAATTGGCTATAATCCAACACATAAAAAGAGTGATGTAAAAAAATTTAAAAATCTAGATCACATTTTAAATTAAACTATTGCTCTCCTTTCACTACTTGTAAAAAATATGGCATAAAAAGGCATTTAGATGCTAACTGTTCATAAAAAAAATTGAAAGTTAAAAGTGTGTGGATTAAGAAAAGTGATTTATATGTGACTAACCCAAAAGGACCCAAAAAGATATGGGTACCAAAAGGTTGAATTGTTTTTAGGTGCATCTCAAAGCCAAAGTTCCTTCTCAAAATAGATAAACTAAATAAGCCAAAGGAGGAAACTGGATTCATTAGACAAGTCAACCGAGAAAATTGGATAATAAAAAAATAGACAGACATAATAAGCCAAAGGAGAAAACTGGATTCATTAGACAGGTCAACCGAGAAAACTGGATAATAATAGAAAAAATAGAAGCCTTTATTCAACAAGAACCGAAGACAGAAACCCCTCCTAACAGATCACTTAGACAAGCTGGATAAGAAGAAATAGTAGATTGGATTCGACAAATAGAATATAGCATCGTCTAATTGTCTATCCAGCAAACTGTATTTTTAGAAAAGAAAGTGGAAATGCTGAAAGCAGCAAAGTATCTTAAAAGTCATCCACCGAGAATATTATTGAAGATATTACTCCCAGATTTGAGTATGAGAACTACCCAAATCATGGTTACAAACTTAAACAAGTTCAAATAAGTTCCAAGGACTTGATACAAGAGGTTAAGTAAGTATCTCATCTCAAATGGTTTCACTCGAGATAAAATCAATTCTGCATTATTTAAGCATGAGAATAAAGATACTATCATTATGCAAATATATGTAGATGATATAATATTTGGTGCTACTAATGAGTTTCTTTGTGAGTGGTTTTCTAAGTGTATGAAGAAGGAGTTCGATATGATCTTAATGAGAGAACTTAACTATTTTTGTTTGGGACTCTAAATAAAGTAAACAAAGGATGACATATATACATCAAACAAAATACACAAAAGAGTTGATCAAAAGGTTTGAATTTGAGAAATATAAATAAAAGGCTACACAAATGAGTACATCAATTAAATTCACATCATATGATAAAGGTATTGACGTAGAGGTAACTAAATATGAAGGTATGATTGCTTACTTGAATCTATGTGGTTAACTTATTTTATGAAGACAATGTTTAAACCTTTTAATCACTTGGGTTAACAAAAAAGATTCTTAGAATCATATTTGCCAACTATTATTAGTCCTTAAAAGCAACCATAATTCTTTCTATGGGTATACATCCTTTTTCAATGTCCTTCCTTTCTTTTTGATTAATGACAAAGAAGGAGAAAAATCATATGTTATTCTTTTTGATTGATGACAAAGTGTGACACCCCCAAATCCAGGTACTACATTCCCACAGGATTTGGTGTTCACTTATCAAAACTAATACATCTAACTACCCGTCAATAAAGGATAAAGATATAATTTAAATAACTTAAACAATAATCTTCCCCATTAAAGGGTTACATCATCATCTCAAAAACAATCCCAGGTAATCTAACCTTAAAATTATTACATAAGTTGTGGAATATATCGTATACTTAAACAAGTCTTGTAACATGAAACATTTAGATTAACTTCATTAAATTCTTCAGCTCTTAGGCATCTTGCCCTTCCCTTTGCTGGTAGATGGTTCATATTCGATAACATGCTTATAATCAGGCTTATATGACATCAATACTGATACATGGAAAACATTATGAATGTGTTCCAACTCCGGAGGTAAAGCTACCTCATACGCCATTTCGCCAACTCGTCGAAGCACTTGAAAAGGTCCAATAAACCTAGGGTACAATTTTCCCTTCTTGCCAAACCGAATTTTTCTCATCCAGGGAGACACTTTCAGGAAAACATAACTACCGACATCGAATTCCCAATTTTGTCGATGTTGATCGGCATATTTCTTCTGTCTATCTTGTGCTGCTATCAATCTAGTTCTAATAACCTTGATGATCTCGACAGTCTGTTGTACCAATTCTCGACCCAATAGCTGACATTCACCTACCTCATCCCAGCATAATGGAGTTCTGCATTTCCTGTCGTATAACGCTTCGTAAATATTATTATACTCACGTGATAACTATTATTATAGGCAAATTCCACCAATGATAGATGGTCATCCCAATTTCCCTTGAAATCCATGGTACATGCTCTGAGCATATCTTTTAGTGTTTGGATGTGTGACGCCCCCAAATTCGGGTATCTTCTAACCCGACATATGGTGCTCCACTGTACTAATATCCATACAACCATTTCATTGAAATACAACAAAATGAATGTAATTACTATCTTCTTATTACAATCAAAGTATAATCCTTCTCAGGTTTACAAACTGGTTACATCGTTCGTTGTTCATAATGTATAACACATAAAAACTTACTAATCTATTACACAATGGCTAAGCATCCATCTTAGTTTTGCCCTTATCTCTCTTAGCATTCTCAGGACGTTCATCCTTAACTGCAGTTATATAATTCACGCAAGAAGTGAGCATGACAGCTCAACAAGTTTAATAAAGGATAATAGTAATACCACATTCGTAGAATTATATAACAATTCCTACATAACTGAACAATAGTTATGAAGTATCATGAAACAATAATACTTTAACAGTTCATAACATCAATTCCCAAAGTATAGAATAGATTAGGAATTCTGAACCGGTCGATAGACCATGAACAGTAACTTTTAATTTTCATACTTGAAAAGGATTTCACAGCACTAAGGCTGTTACATCCGCATTACTTACGAGCACTTCTAGGTGATCAGCCTATTGTACTCTATGTTGATCAACACTCATTCATTAAACGTATTTACATTTAATATTTTTGGCAAACTCGCGTGCCCATCGAATAATCGATGAAAAATACTTTTGTTTGTTTATAGACAAACCTTACCTTCACGTCTGTACTAATTACTTGGCAGATGATAGCGTTAACATTTCTATATAAAAAGATATGAATCATAATCAATCTATATCTTATGAATAGTCTAGCCGAGTTAAAATCTGGCATCGACCCTTTGTCTAAAACCAATCGAGCAATTCAGTTCAACGTATCTCATAAAATTTGCCTAACTTGGAAGTTAGACAAGCGTTAAGAAAACTTGCCTTTCAGCGTCTTCAAATAACTTAATCGACTGACCACATCCTTTACAGAATCTACATGATATATTCACATAGCACACTATAAATAGCTAACAAACAACTGTTCACATTGTTTTACCAACTTCTTTCTCTTCTATGTCTTAGTTAACTTAATATTAATAATAAAATCAACTCGACTCATTACCCTTCGTCCCGGCTCAATACTCAACTGACGTTATTAACCGGACTCGAACATTGTTGATAAAGTACCAACTTTGTTCATCATTCATAACTTATTAACATGCATTCAATTCCTAAGTTCAATACCATATACTTTAGTATATCTAGTATAGGAATAGTTTTAATACACTTATGAAGTGTAGAAACATTACTCCCTTAGTTATCCAAACAATTGAAGTTCAAAACCTAAGTCACTATCCAAAGTCTTTTTCATGATGTGGCCGACCTCTATAATATTGGGGCGGTATTTGTATGGCCGATTAGCGATAACAAACTTAGGTCTACAACATTTATGACGCGAGACTCTACTAAAATAGTGGCGCTGCGACGCCATTTAGCGATGGCTAAATACATCGTGTGGTACATGCATGCAGATTATTGATAATACATCTGGCGCTGCACTGGACCTCGATACCGAAGAAAATTTCCAAAGTTTAAAAATTTTGCGTAATTCCCGGGGCCGTAACTTCTTCGTTATAAGCCCGATTTGGTCCGTTCAAAAGCCTACACATCATAAATGGCATACTCTTCGTTATAAGCTCGATTTGAGCCGAAGGTTTACGCTTTTCCTATGACAATCTATTATCGCCTTATGGTTAACCAACCAATCCATGCCAAGAATTACATTGAATTCTTTTAACCTTATCGGTACCAAATCTACCGATAACTTATTCCCTCTAATTTCTACGCAACAATCCTTAAGAATATGTTCAATGGGGATTATCTCTTCATTTGCTACCTAAACGTCTAAAGGTATTGGTAACTTCTCAGGGATTAAACCTAATCGCTTAGCAAATTCACATGCTATAAAAGAACAAGTAGCACCCGAGTCAAATAGCACATAAGCATTTATCTTATTGACTGGAATGATACCTTCTACTACATCCGTTGATGCAACCGCATCTTGGATAGTCATATTAAATGTACGAGCTGAGGGTCTACCCACTGATGGTGTTGGTCCAGTAATGGCTAACTTACCACTACTAGAACCCTTATTTCCTTCTAAACCCTTCTTCGGGCAATTTCTTGCCATGTGGTCTAATGACCCATAGACAAAACACCCCTGGTTCTTCTTAGGGTTAGAACAGTTGGGTGACAAATGCCCCTCCTACCCACAATTGTAGCAAACTGCTTTCCCCTTTAAACAGACTCCCATATGAGTCTTTCCGCAAGTCTTACATGCTTCTATTCTCCGCTTGGGTTCTCCCTGCTTTACCCCAGTATTCCCAGGGTTAAAACTCTTCCTCTTTGGCAAGTCACGCTTCATTTGGCAACTTCAAAATTATACTCACTCCCTCTAACTTACTCTTGTTCTTTTCGTTCTTTGTGGTAATTTGAGACAATGCCTCACCACCACCTTGACTATAATTGCCTTTTCGAGAATGGTCCCAGAGAGAAGCACACTGAAAAACCGATATTACGCTATAGAGCTAGGGTTTCAAGCCCCTTTCCAAACTCGATGCCTTCCTCTCCTCTCCTGTATCCACCTAGTGTGGAGCAAACCTCGCAATTCATTGAACTTGGCGGCATCTTTGGGAAGCATTATATGCCCTACTTAAGTTCTAGGAACTTAATCTCCATCCTACCCTGCATGCTAGTAGGGAAATAGTTTTCGAAGAAGACCTTCTTAAATTGTTCCCATGTAATAGCTTCGGTCCTAGCCCCACCCTGGTGAGCCTCCCACCAGTAGTTGGCTTCCCCCTTCATCATGTAAGTCTTAAAAGAAGTCTTCTGCGCCTCACCTATGTTTGTTATCACAATCGCCTTTTCAATCTATTTTACCCATGTCTGGGCTTCTAATGGGTCCGTCGTTCCTCGGAACTCAGGAGGACCCACACTCTTAAATTCCTTAGAGGTAGTTGTTCTTACTACACCAGGAGCTACAGGAATCCTACCCCCAACTCGATTAAATTCAGCCGTTAATAAATTAATGAACTCTTGCATAGGGATATTAGGACCCCCCCTGATTCTCATTATGAGACTCGACCTCTTGGTTACGTTGTCTCCTTCTCGGTGGCATAATTCTGATTAAATAAATAAAGTTTTGTTATTATCTATTTAACTACTTGGTTATCATTCTCAAATAACAACAACCACTCATACCACAACAAGCACATTAAATAAAACTTCATTATATTAATATGCTTTCATAGTCAAAACTATTTACATCAAGTTTCTTTATCCAAAAGCTATTACATACTATCCCGCGATTGCCTTCTACAAAAATTAGGATTTACAAAAACACTACCCTTTAATTATACAAAAGAGGGCTTTACGTCACTACCATATACACAAAAGATCTAACGATCTACTAACACTGTCAAACGGCATTCTCATATTTCTGATTTACCAGAATCGACACTATATCTCGACTTATGGTATGCCAAGTCTGTCCGGACTCAACAGAATAACAAGCAATTTTCAACTTGAAATCCTCATGAGCGCACTCGTGGATGTAATACATCCTAGGTATCTTCTGGTCTTTTTCAACCAGTTTCTTTTGAAGTTCTAGAACCTCATCCTTATAGTCACGTGCTTTATCTATCATAAGCACTTTCTCGTCGTGCTCTGACTCAAAGTCTGCCTCTGTAGATTCCTTCGCCTCATATAGGGCAGTTATCTCCTCATTATGAGTTTCTATCACAGTGTGCAGATGCACATTCCTATCCAATACAGACAGATACAATGCTCTCATTGCATCCAGAGGTGTTAGCTCCTGAGTAGGTACCGCCGTATTAATCAATGTTACCTCCATCTCCTCCTCCACGTCTAGCATCTCATTAAGGTATGATGCTAAACCCATCATCTCTTCAGAGTATTCCTCCTCAGAGATGTACTCCTCAATGTCTGAGTCTTCTAGAACAACTAACGGTACCTTCGCCACTGGCATTGGTACAATCTCAACTTGGTTCACTGACTCTTCACTCACAACGTGAATGTCTCTATATATCATGCTATCGATCGACATCTACAATAGCACATAACAAGTTGATTAATACATAATACACAATAGTATAAGCACAAATCACATTTAATTTAGTTAAGGTTACTTTTCATCTTTTAAATCTTTCGATACTGAGTTATCTCAATACCTTAATAATTCAGTGGACTTGAATTTCATTCTTCGGACTTTACTCTATGTTGATCAACACTCATTCATTAAACGTATTTACGTTTAATATTTTTGGCAAACTCGCGTGCCCATCAAATAATCAATGAAAAATACTTTTATTTGTTCACAGACAAACCTTACCTTCACATCCGTACCAATTACTTAGCATAGGATATCGTTAACATTTCTATATAGAAAGATATGAATCATAATCAATCTATATCTTACGAATAGTCTAGCTGAGTTAAAATCTGGCATCGACCCTTTCTCTAAAACCAATCGTGCAATTCAGTTCAACGAATCACATAAAACTTGGCTAACTTGGAAGTTATACAAGCGTTAAGAAAACTTGCCTTTTAGCATCTTCAAATAACTTAATCGATTGACCACAACCTTTACAGAATCTACATGATATATTCACATAGCACACTATAAATAGCTAACAAACAATTGTTCACATTATTTTACCAACTTCTTTCTCATCTATGTCTTAGTTAACTTAATATTAATAATAAAGTCAACTCGACTCATTACCCTTAAATCACGGCTCATTACTCGGTGACGTTATTAACCGGACTCGAACATTGTTGATAAAGTACCAACTTCGTTCATCATTCATAACTTATTAACATGCATTCAATTCCTAAGTTCAATACCATATACTTTATTATAGGTAGTATAGGAATAGTTTTAATACACTTATGAAGTGTAGAAACATTATTCCCTTAGGTATCCAAACAATTGAAGTTCAAAACCTAAGTCACTATCCAAAGTCTTGCACTCGTGACATGTACATGACCTCTATAATCTTAGGATCTGGCTGCTGGCCAGATTAGCGAGCATAACTTCCGGTCTCAAGGCCACTGCGGTGCGAGACTCTACTAAAATAGTGGTATTCTATGACGCCATTTAGCGATGGCCAAATACACTTTGTGGCGGTCTTTGCATTGGCAGTATTTAATAAGACATCTCAATAGCCGCTGCCAGACCTCGATACTGTAAAATTTCCAAAGTTTGAAAATTTTGCGAAATTCCCGGGGCCGTAACTTCTTCGTTATAAGCTCGATTTGGTCCGTTCAAAAGCCTACGCGTCATAAATGACATACTCTACGCGTTCATATAAGTATTTGACACTTTTGAAACAGATAACTCAAAATCCACTAATGAGTTGATTTTCTAAGCGTTCGTAAACGTTAATGGGCGTTCAATGCTCGTTTTCTTTATTTTAAGTCGGAATCCGACGATTCTCAAACCCAAAACTCTTAATTACCCTATCTCACGTGTTGACATTGAAAAACAACATTTCAAGTCTCACGACAACTTTTGAACTCCAATCCAGAATTTCAACGTTTTCGACATTTAACGTCTATTTCCGTGAAATTCGCCATAACATCGTTACTAACGTTCTCTAGGCCAAATCACATGGAATACTCCATGGATTTCATATCTACATCCTAACAAAACAAGATGCATATATTAATTTATTGATGGAGTTCAATCGTTTATTAACAATCGATCTCAGCAATCAATAATTTTATGGTTTGAAACTATATCGAACCTTCTGATTCCTACGATCTCATGACTTATAGAGATTGAATCTATGGTAAGTCATCTTTAATCTACTATACAAGACATATACCACCCATTTTATGATCCTCCAAGATAAAAGAAAATCAAAAGAGATGGAAATGAAAGATAAGGATTATTACCTCAAGAACTCTTATGAAATCTCTTCAAAACTCTAAGTCAAAGCTTCCAAAGTGTATGATTTGTGTAGTCCAGCTCTCTTTCTTTCTCAAATAATCTAAGTTGGGCAATTGAAAAACTCACAAATGAACCAACCTAGCTTCTTATTTATAGGAAAATAGAATGGAGGGCATAATAGGCATTACACACAAACCTCCTTATTATTCACTCTTGGTCACCAAGTAAAATTCTTGGTGACCAAGCCTTATTCTTGGCTTGCACACCAAAGTAGCCGACCCACCATTTCCATGGGTCATCCCATGGGTTGCTCCATGGGTTTTACCCATTCGGTGACCCACCGGTTCGATCCACGGTTCGGTTTTCATGAATTGGGCTTAACTAAATTAACATTGGGCCTTGACTTGGCTTAACCCATTAATCCCTTAGGCTTGCTCATTCAAATAATTGGGCTAATTATAAACCAACTCATATGAATTAACATTAAGACTTAACTTAATTCTATAATATAAATCGTATTCTATACATACAACTCACGTATTCTCTCCGTATACTACTCGTACAATAATTGTATTGTATTTCGTATTTACTCGTCGTATTATGCATAGATCCTAAATAGTACCATAATTGTATAACACTCGCTTTAACTATAACGCAATTATTCTACGCATATCATTTCCTTCCTAGAAATCAATACACTCAACCCTCAGGTTTTAAGTCCGCGGGCAAAAACTATGTTTGTCATAAATGAAATATTATCAGATATTTCATCTTATCTCTATATTCTATCATTATGCGTTTCTCGGAATTTCAAAATAATTCCCCGAACAGAAATGGATGAATAGTGTTTTTACAGAAATTTCTTGGAAAACAATTATTTTCGTCTTGGAAATTCCAAACAATTAATTCTAGCACGTAGCCAGATTACTAATCATATTAGCATATTCTAGGTCATAGAACAACCTTCACATAGCTTACTCACATAATAAATCAATTAAATTCATTTAATTCACATAATCAAATAAAAATTTAATTGTCATAAAAATCCAATTTTCTAGGGTGTTACAGGATGGTTCTCTCACTCTGTCCGTCAGTCTGAGGATGGTATGTTGTTCTCATTATCAGCTGTGTTCCCAAACATTCTTGTAGTCGTTTCCAGAAATTAGATGTGAAACGTGGATCTCTGTCTGATACAATGGACACTGGTACACCGTGCCTTGACACAATCTCTTTCACGTATAGTTTTGCTAATAGATCTAGTGTAAACCAAATCTTGATTGGCAAAAAGTGTGCCGACTTCGTCAGTCGATCGACAATTACCCAAACGGCATCGTATCCTTGCTGAGTAGTTGGAAAACCTACCACAAAATCCATTGTGATGTGCTCCCATTTCCATTCTGGTATCTCCAACGGTTGTAACAATCCGCTTGGCCTTTGATTTTTAGTTTTGACTTTCTGACATGATAAGCATTTCGCCACACACTCAGCCAAATCCCTCTTCATATTCGGCCATAAAAAATGATGTTTAAGATCTTGGTACATCTTTGTACTCCCAGGATGAATCGAATATCTTGAGTTGTGAGCTACACTTAAAATTTCCTCTTTAACTTCTAGTACTGGCGGAACCCAAATTCTCCTTTCGAACCGGAGTAATCATTCTGAATCGATTTTGAATTTGTTTTCCTCACCTACAAATATTTTCTGTTTTATCTTTTCGCAGTCTTCATCATGAATTTGCTCATTTTTCACCTTATCTACCAACTTTGAACTATTTCCCATCTGGAATAACTTTTCGTCAGCTTCTGTCAGATATTTAATTTCCAACTCCATCTTAGCCATTTCTGACACTAGTTCCTCCTGAGCAGTTAACATCATTAACTTCTCCCGTCCCTTCCTACTTAAGGCATCAGCAACAACATTTGCTTTTCCGGGATGATAGAAAATCTCGCAATCATAATCTTTGATCAGCTCCAACCATCTTCTTTGTCGTATGTTCAAATCTTTTTGTGTAAAGATATACTTCAGACTTTTATGGTCGGTATATATCTCAAACCTTTCTCCCTAAAGATAATGTCTCCAAATTTTCAGGGTAAACACCACTGCCACCAACTCCAAGTCATGAGTCGGATACCCTTTCTTGTAATCTTTCAACTATCGTGATGCATACGCAATAACTCTATCGTTCTGCATAAGCACACAGCCTAGTCCTTTATGCGAAGCGTCACTATACACCATAAAATTTCTTGTATCATTAGGCAATGACAACACAGGTGCAGAGCTCAGCCTCTTCTTTAATTCTCGAAAACTTTCCTCACGCTTCTTTGTCCAAACAAACTTAACCGCTTTTCTAGTTAAATTTATCAACGGAGTTGCGATCTTGGAAAAGTCTTGAATAAAACTCCTGTAGTATCCTGCCAATCCTAAGAAACTCCTTACTTTCGGCGGTGTCTTGATCGATCCCGATTTATTACGACTTCAACCTTTGATGGATCTACCAAATTTCAGACTTGTCAATAACGTGTCCGAGAAACTGTACACGTTCCAACCAAAATTCACATTTTGAGAACTTAGCGTATAACTTCTCTTTTCTCAACGTCTCCAACATCAATCTCAAATGTTCCACATGCTTCTCCTTGGTTTTGGAATATACCAATATATCATCAATAAAAACCACCACAAATTTGTCTAAGAATGGTTTAAACACCCTGTTCATCAAGTCCATGAATGATGCAGGTGCATTGATTAAACCAAAAGACATAGCCAGAAACTCGTAATGACCATATCGAGTCTTGAACACTATTTTTGGTACATCCTCTGGTCTCACCTTCAACTGATGATACTCACTTCTCAAGTCTATCTTCAAGAAATATCTCGCTCCCTACAACTGATCGAACAGATCATCGATTCTAAGTAATGGATACTTATTTTTAATCGTGACCTTATTCAATTCTCTGTAGTCAATGCAGAGTCGCATTGATCCGTCTTTCTTCTTAACAAACAACACTGGTGCTCCCCATGGCGAAACACTCGGCAGAATATACTTCTTATCGAGCAATTCCTGTAATTGCACCATCAACTCCTTCATCTCTACCGTGGCCATTCTGTATGGTGCTTTAGATATCGGGGTTTTTCCTGGTAGTAAGTCAATCACGAATTCGATTTATCGATCCGGCAGAAGACCCAGCAAATCTTCTGGAAATACGTCTACAAAATCTCTTATGATCGGTATCTCTTCTAGCTTCGCACTCTTCTTCTGCGTATCGACTATGTAGGCTAAGTATCCTACACATCATTGTCTCAACAACTTCTTGGCTTGCATCACCGTTAGACAACTTGCTTGTCGAAGTGACTTGCTGCCAAAGAGCACAACCTTTGACGGAGTCATAAGGTTAACACACTTTCTTTGGCAATCAATTACTGCTCCATAATTGAATAACCAATCCATTCCCAGAATAACATCAAATTCACCAAGTCTAATTGGTATCAAATCTACCATCATCTCTTGACCTTTTATGACCACTCTACAATTCTTATACACAAATCTAACAGGAATCACTTCTCTATTCGCAATCTCTACACTTAAGGGAAATTCTAATTCTTCCTGAGGCGAATCTAAATTCTGAGCAAATTCATCGGATATAAATGAGCAAGTAGCACCCGAATCAAATAGTATATAAGCATTAATACCATTAATCAGAATGATACCTAACACCACATCCTTAGACTGTACAGCATCTTGCACGGTCATATTGAAAGTCCTCGCAGTAGGTCCACTTGATTGAGCTGGTCCAGTGATAGTCAATGCACCACCACCGTTATTGTTTCCTTTTCTGCCACTTGCACTTCCTGCTGGCTTCTTAGGAAAATCACGAGCCATGTGATCTTTTGAACTGCAGGTGAAACATGCTCCTTTCTTCGGACTAAAACAATTCGGTGCAATGTGTCCCTCCTGACCACAGTTGAAACACACTCGCTTTTCCATCAAACAAACCCCAGTATGGTTCTTCCCGCAAGTTGCACAAGCCTCAAACTTTTTCTTCTGTTGATTTACTTGTTGTCCTCCCGACGTTGAATTCTCGTTCCACTTCCTTTTTTGACTATTACTTCCAACATTACTACCACCCTCCTTATTCTCATTCTCATTCTTCCTCTTCTTCTGTTCTTGGTTGTACTTGGTTAAGGCATCGCTTCCACCTTCTGCGATAATTGCCTTCTCCAGTACAGCTGCAAATGTGTTCAGCTGGAACATTAAAACCTTGCTGTAAAGCTAGGGCTTCAATCCTTGTTCAAACCTTCTCGCTTTACGCTCGTCGGTATTGACTTGATAAGTGGCAAACCTGGCCAACTCATTAAACTTTGCAGCATATTTTGGCACCATCATAGTTCCTTGCTTCAACTCCAGAAATTGCACTTCTAGCTGATTTCGAGAACTCGCTAGAAAATATATTTCAAAAAACATTTCTTTGAATCTATCCCATGCTATCACTCCTTGTCCTCCACGAACCTTATTTGCTTGCCACCAGTAGCTAGCTTCAGACTTCAACATGAACGTTGCGAACACAGTCTTTTGATCTTCATTAACTCTAGCAACGTCGAACACATTCTCCATTTCCATAATCCAAGTTTGGGCTTCCACTGGATTCATAGACCCTTAAAACTCTGGCGGTCCAACCGCTTTGAATTCCTTAAAAATTGTGACTTGAGCTTGCGGTTGATTCGCAAGTGCACCCGTCAACAAAGCTACCAACTGTTGAACCGGATTAGCGTTGGTCTCGTTGTTATTATTAGTAGACCCCTCTGGAGGTGCTTGTTGGCGTGGTTGTCTTCTTCTAGGAGGCATCTTCTGTTAAGATATATGCTTATTAGTTCACTACTCAACTTCTTGGGTATTTGAAGTTTAACTTATACATTCCAAGATTAAACCTTTAGCACATAACATTTCAAATAAACTTTAAAATTTTATTCATTCATAATGTTTTAAAACATGATAAAGATAGTATATCTGTTATACACATTCGCTTTCCTGAACTAGACAAGTTTCAGGATTACATACTCATACTATCCCTTTATTCATCTCAAAATAAAGGATTCACAATTTATTTATTCACATAATTAACCTCATACTATTATCACTCTTATTCTATCTATACATATTAAGGCGTCGTAAGGCTTCCCGACGTTCCTTTTCCATGATATGATATGTCGTTCTTCGATCCATCACAAACCACGGCGAATTCTTAAACTGAGGTGGGTAATAATAGACTCAATCCTGGGCCCTATCAATCGCCAAATTAAAAGCATAATCCATCTCCTTCATCTTGGCTTTCTTCACTTGAACCTTAGCCTCAGCACGGTCTGCACGTTGAGTTGCCTTCATCCAAGCATCCTCTGCTCTTGCACTCTTAGCTGATTCCTCCTTGAAATCATCTTTTAATTTCTCCATGTCAATCTTCATCTTCTCATGTACTGCCAACATGTCTTCATGCTGACCCTTTGTATGAACTAAGTCTCACTCCGTGTTTCCAAGTTTTGAGTCGAATTCCTGAATCTCTACATCCTTTTGCTCCATCGAAGCGTGATGCATCTCAACCATTTCCTTCAGCTCCTCGACCTCGTCCTATAATTCTACATTATGGTTATACAAAGAATCATACATCTCCGCTAATATGAAATTTGGTGGAAACTCCTCAGGATCCTCTTCCTCATCCTCCTCCTCTATCTCCTCGGAACTATCCTCCACGGGATCGGTCACAGGCACATCCTCCTGGATCAACTGTTCCCGCACAACATGAATATCATGGGGCTCATCATCTATAGGTATCTGAGGTATCTCCTCTCTAGTTGGACTGGATCCTCCTTCGTTAGACATCCTGACAACAGAATATTTTAAGTTTTACTTAATATTTTTGATACTCGTGAGCATGTAAGTTATTAACACATAGCACATAATATCTTTTATTATTTAACTTCAATGGATACCTTAATCCATTCCTTAAAACTCGGTAAGAGTTGAACACCTCTATGTTTTCTATGGCTCATCGACTCTTTCAACCTTAGCTGCAGTGTTAATTGCAAGAGTGAGCAAACAATTGCTCGCTGATATAGAAAGTAATAATGATAACAATATAAGAGTGAACAACGAATGCTGAACAATAATGAACTTGTTCTGAGAATTAAGAATAGAACATAAGTTTGAAATCAATGTCTGAGGGTCTTAAGACCACGAACTATGTCTCCGATATATAGGTATTATTACCTTAACCTTAACAGTCATTAGACTGTACAGACCCTTCTTAGCGTACTTAGGGGGATCAGCCCTTTGTACCATATGTTGTGCACAAACATCTAAACGTTACACGTACAAAAATCCCCTACATTAGGGTTGTTCATCTCAGTTTGAATTTAGAATTTCCGAACTAAAGAAAGTTTAGTTTGGAACTAGCTTATCAGTGTTTCTAGAATTTTAGAACACTATTCAATTTCCATCAATAAAGGTTTAACACAAGAATGTGTAACTGTACAAGGCTATCAAAGTCAAAGATCGAATATCAACAATATACATAATTGAATAAACATAATATACATGAAAAAAATGCTATATTCAAAGGAGTTAGAACAATCTCATTTGAATAGATGTATTAGAACAATATGTGTATTAAAACTCGGTAAGAGTTGAACACATCTATGTTTTCTATTTCCTTAAAGGTTACTTCCTAAGGTTTCCCCACCTAAGGTTCATAACCTAAAGTTTTGATACCAACATGTGACACCCCCAAATCCAGGTACTACATTCCCACAGGATTTGGTGCTCACTTATCAAAACTATTACATCTAACTACCCTTCAATAAAGGATAAAGACATAATTTAAATAACTTAAACAATAATCTTCCACATTAAAGGGTTACATCATCATCTCAAAAACAATCCTAGGTAATCTAACCTTAAAATTATTACATAAGTTACGGAATACATCGTATAATTAAACAAGTCTTGTAACATGAAACATTTAGATTAACTTCATTAATTCTTCAGCTCTTAGGCATCTTGCCCTTCCATTTGTTGGTAGATGGCTCATCGACTCTTTCAACCTTAGCTGCAGTGTTAATTGCAAGAGTGAGCAAACAATTGCTCACTGATAGAGAAAGTAATAATGATAATAATATAAGAGTGAACAATTAATTCTGAACAATAATTAACTTGTTCTGAGAATTAAGAATAGAACACAAATTCGAAATCAATGTCTGAGGGTCTTAAGACCACGAACTATGTCTCCGTTATATAGGTATTATTACCTTAACCATAACAGTCATTAGACTGTACAGACCCTTCTTAGCGTACATAGGGGGATCATCCCTTTGCACCATGTGTTGTGCACAAACATCTAAATGTTACACGTACAAAAATCCCCTACATTAGGGTTGTTCATCTCAGTTTGAATTTAGAATTTCAGCACTAAAGAAAGTTTAGTTTGGAACTAGCTTATCAGTGTTTCTAGAATTTTAGAACACTATTCAATTTCCATCAATAAAGGTTTAACACAAGAATGTGTAACTGTACAAGGCTATCAAAGTCAAAGATCGAATATCAACAATATATATAATTGAATAAACAAGATATACATGAAAAAAATGCTATATTCAAAGCAGTTAGAACAATCTCATTTGAATCGATGTATTAGAACAATATGTGTAGTAAAACTCGGTAAGAGTTGAACACCTCTATGTTTTCTATTTCCTTAAAGGTTACTTCCTAAGGTTTCCCCACCTAAGGTTCATAACCTAAAGCTTTGATACCAACCTGTGACACCCCCAAATCCAGGTACTACATTCCCACAGGATTTGGTGCTCACTTATCAAAACTATTACATCTAACTACCCTTTAATAAAGGATAAAGACATAATTTAAATAACTTAAACAATAATCTTCCCCATTAAAGGGTTACATCATCATCTCAAAAACAATCCCAGGTAATCTAACCTTAAAATTATTATATAAGTTACGGAATACATTGTATAATTAAACAAGTCTTGTAACATGAAACATTTAGATTAACTTCATTAATTCTTCAGCTCTTAGGCATCTTGCCCTTCCATTTGTTGGTAGATGGCTCATCGACTCTTTCAACCTTAGCTGCAGTGTTAATTGCAAGAGTGAGCAAACAATTGCTCACTGATATAGAAAGTAATAATGATAACAATATAAGAGTGAACAACGAATGCTGAACAATAATGAACTTGTTCTGAGAATTAAGAATAGAACACAAGTTCGAAATCAATGTCTGAGGGTCTTAAGACCACGAACTATGTCTCCGATATATTGGTATTATTACCTTAACCTTAACAGTCATTAGACTGTACAGACCCTTCTTAGCGTACTTAGGGGGATCAGCCCTTTGTACCATGTGGTGTGCACAAACATGTAAACATTACACGTACAAAAATCCCCTACATTAGGGTTGTTCATCTAAGTTTGAATTTAGAATTTTCGCACTAAAGAAAGTTTAGTTTGGAACTAGCTTATCAGTGTTTCTAGAATTTTAGAACACTATTAAATTTCCATCAATAAAGGTTTAACACAAGAATGTGTAACTGTACAAGGCTATCAAAGTCAAAGATCGAATATCAACAATATACATAATTGAATAAACATGATATACATGAAAAAAAATGCTATATTCAAAGGAGTTAGAACAATCTCATTTGAATCGATGTATTAGAACAATATGTGTTTTGAATAATAATTAAGATAGTAAAAATCGCTTGATATAACAAATTAGGTTATAAGAGCTTGTACCAACATATTCGAGATAGATTAGGCTTGGTTCAATTTTAAAGAACTTGAACAATAATAATATAAGAATGGAAACTTGCATTCGATATGAAAAGAATGAAGTTAGAAAGCTTGCTCAATTGTAAAGAATTAAAGTTTAGGGACTTACACAATTATAAAAGTAGAGTTAGAGAACTTGCCTTATTTGTAAGCTACACGAGTGTAAAATAATTTCCAATTATCCTACATATATCAGTGAAATCGCAACAACGATTAATCTCATGAATATTAACTTTAGGGTTTAAACCATCACTTAGGTCATAACCCTAACCTAGCACCTAACCACGTAGGTTAATATACTTAACAAATCTAAAATCTCATTACAAGCCAACATAACTTAATCATTAATCTCTAACTTTAAAAAATATCATACTTGGTTTCATTTTAGAACTTACTTAAATCATTATTTCAAATCTTTACACTTTGCATTATAACACATTGGAATCTGATATTATAGTTCACTTAATGTTTTAGTACCCTTTACATGC
This sequence comes from Panax quinquefolius, assembly GCA_020205615.1. NCBI lineage: Eukaryota > Viridiplantae > Streptophyta > Magnoliopsida > Apiales > Araliaceae > Panax > Panax quinquefolius. Next base: position 90,704,412 of record CM035156.1, on the reverse strand, counting down.
ATGTTAAACTAACCCAAACCCGTTACACACAACCTGCAATTAAGCAGACTTCATTTGTTCATGACGATAGTTACCTTGTGCCATGTAGTAATATCTTCAGGCTCTCATGGCACATGACAATCACACATGCCGCCTTAAGCTAAAATGTTGCGCTCGCTGTGATGACAACGCCATAGCGCCAGTAGAAGCTAATGCCATGATGCACTAGACTCAGCTTTTACAGACGCGAACTAATACGCTACTAAAGGCCAAAAATCCCAATTCAACAGAATATCTCCCAACTTCAACATCTAAAACTTTGACATATTGTAGTTATACATGCTAAACACCATTCTATATACAAAACATTACATATACACCATTTTGAGGAATCAATACCATAGTTTTTCTAAATTTTCTTCATTTTTACACTTTTAACGAATTTGATTGCCACGAACTCGTTTCTTAATCGATTGACATGATTTAAACTTTGTTGTTTTCATTTCTTAACATATTAACACAATCCAATAACAAACTATAGATTATTACACATATTGAGCATCCATTATTGTACTTTCTAAGCCATATAATAGGAACATAAACACTGCTATTTTCCTTTTTCTTCCTACACTCAATTTACACGAATTTAATAACAATTAACAAGTTTACATGATAATTAACAACATATAACCCATATTTGCAAGTATATATATCACTCTAACATAACTATAGTTTACAGGAAATATCTACTAACAAATCAAAACGTATAAATTAGAAACAATTATACCTTAATTCCTTGATTATTGAAGCAATTGTTATAGAATGGCTTCAATTCTTTTTCCTTCCACAGCAAATCCCTCAATCCCTTAGCAACTCTCTGTATTTTCCCCCTTCCTCACAAACTCTCTGTTCTTAGCTTAGCCTTAGGCAAAGAAATAAGACGCGAAGAAAAAAAAATATAAACCACGTTCCCTTCTGTTAGAAAATAAAAGGTTTGCGTCAGTTGAATAAGCCAAAGGCCACAAGGCCTTGTTTGGCTACCCCACTAATTCCCAAACTAAATTATTTTAATATTATTATATTATATAGTTTCATGTCACACCTTTAGACCATTTAAATAACTTAGTTTAGTTAATTTACATAACTTATATAATAACAATAAAATTCTCATTATCATCATATCTTATATTAATAAATAATTATATATCCGATATAATTAATAAATTAAATACATCACTTTATTTAATTTATTTATTTCCATTAAATTAAACACTTTATTTAGCTTAATTATTTTCTTAAATATTAAGCAATTGATTTAATTTAATTATTTCCTTAAATTAAATCCTTCAAATAAAATTATCATTACTCAACTTAATTAACATTAATCAATTTAGTTACTAAATTAATTCACCACAATTCATCAATTATTTATTTTCCTCAATAAATAAATTATTTAAAATATTTATTTAATTCAATAAATATTTAAATTAAATTATAAATTTCTTGATCGTTACACAAAGGGGGGCATAATATTATGATATGTTTTGTCTAATCATGTTAAAACATATTGAGGTACAGGAAGTTAGAAGATATGAGTTCATATTGAATATCTTTTGTCTAACTTTATGTTCTTATCCTATCTTGTAAAGAATATTTTAATAGATGCATGGTTTTAGGGGGAGCCATAATTATTATATTGTCATCATCAAAAAGGGGGAGAGTGTTGACTTGGTCATATTCCAACCTTAGGTTTTGATGATAACTTTCTTATTGTACTAAATGCTTACCCATGCATGTACAGGATATTAAGCGAGCCAAACAAAAGGTTTCTTGAAGCCTTAGTTTTGCAAAGGATTGAAGATATGAAGACTTGAAGATTTGATCGAGTCACTAGGAAATAAATGATATTTAGTGAGTCAATCAAAAGATTTCTTGAAGCCTTTGTTTTGCAAAGGATTGAAGGTATGAAGACTTGAGGATTTGATCGAGTCATTAGGAAATAAATGTAAGATCCTAGCTTTAATTATTTCTCAATTAAGGCTCTAGGATTTGCATTACATCATGAATATATTTGTGCAACTAATTTAATTAATTATGAAAATAATTAATTAATCTTTTAAAATTAATAAGGATCAAATTGGAATCAAAGTTTGAAGAGATGATTTTGAAGTCTTCCCATAATTAAATGAATTAATTTGAAAACATATTTTGATTCTTTATAAAATCGGTTACCATACATCTTGGGATAGAGTCATTCATTATTTGAGTTTTCCATAATTTATTAACTAATTGAGTTTTCCATAAATTGATTAAGCAAATCAAATTTCATATCTTTGGAATCAATTAGCATGGTTCAAACAATTAGAAGAATTTTTGGAAGCTAATAGATTGAGGTTTCAAAATGAATATGGAAATAATTTTGAATTGCATGAAACTATGGAAGTAATTAATTTATTGGGCATATGGAAATAGTTAAATTAAATAAATTTACTTTTCAAATTATTAAAATTGTTTTCATAAATAAAAAGAACAAATAGGTCTTATTCTGTTATAAAATTCGTTGATGCCTAGAAGATTTATCAATTTATTTTGATGCTTTGTGAAATTCCTTAATTGATGTGGTTGTTAATGAGTTCCTTAAAAGAAGTAAATTGATTGAATAAATAATATATTTTCTAATACCTAAAATCAAGCCATTTGGTCTAAATCAATTTAAATATTTAAAGTGATTGATTTTCTCCTACCATATCTACTAATAGTAATTTCCATAAAAGAAGCTAATTTGATATAATAAGTGATTCCGTGCATATATGTTGGAATTGATTCTAGATATTTGGTAATGGGTAAAATCATGTATGTTGACATTTAATACCACTAAATCTTGTATGATTGATTTAATGGAAAGTGTGATATGGTAGTGACTTGATTGCTTTGATAAAGATTTAACATAATGATGAGATTCAAAGTATGTGCTTAACTTATGCAATATTTAATCAGCCTCATCATTACGTTCTAGACTTATGTCTTAAATAATGTTTCATAGATAAATACTAAAGGCATGTTATACACCTTTATAAGAATACACTAACTGTTAATAAATGCATGATTTCCAAATCTAAATCGCACAACGGTCATGATATTAATTTGTTGGGAGATATTTATTGGGTTATTGCTTCATCATTGTCACTAAATCAATTAGCAATCTTTTTGGTAAAATTCCTTCCTAATCAGAATATAAATCGAGTCTTTCCTTCACTATAAATCGAGTTTATCATGTGGGTCATAGAAATGAGAAGAAGAAATCAGAATATACAAAAGGCAGAATAGTTAGAATATTATTCTAAAAATATACTTTTTTCATATACAATTCACAAGGGTTTTCAAATTTTCTAAATTGTGAAGAATCGCTACAAGGCTAGTGTGCATCAAGCTCTCAATTAGTTTTAGCTTTTCTCTTTGCGCTTAAATTGGTGATATCTTTATCTTTCATATTGATCATTGCATATTAGTTGAGCCTTGAATCGTTGATATAATTATTGCTTTGATCATAGTTTATTTTGTGGTCATATCTTTGATCAATTCTCTAAACAGTTGTTAGACTAAGTTGTTAGTCTAAGGTTTCTAATCCGGGTTGGATTAGGGATTTTACAAGCAAGTTCAAAGAAGCATAGGTGCTTAAGGGTGCATAGGTTCTCGGGGAGCAAAGGTGCTCAGGGAGTATAAGTACTCAAAGGTTGTGAAACTTGTTTTGTAAAAGGGGTCTAATTGTAAACAAAGTTAATTAATAAAGAGAGCCTCCAATACTAGTTGGTATTAGACGTGGATTAGGCCACTAGAATAGAGGATAGGGGTTGAACAACGTAAAAATTCCTTGTGTTCATGTGTTTGATTATTTTACTTTAATTGTTTATTGCATGCTTCAATTTGAGTTGTAATTCATAATCTTAATACTTTAACATATAGTGTTCTTCTTCTTGATTGAGTTATAAACTTCTAAATTAAGGTTAAACAATTAAAGAATTGAATTAATATTAAAAGATTAAATATAAAAAGTGCTAAGTGGTTAATTTACAAGCACAAATATTCAATTCAGCATCCTGCATTCTTACACTGATAATTCTGCAAGCACAAATATTCAATCCAGCATCCTGCATTCATACATTAATAATCTGGCAAGTATAAATATTATATTTAGCATCCTACATTCTACACTGATCATTATGCAAGCATACATATTCAATCCAGTATCCTGTATTGATAATCTGGTAAGCATAAACATTCAATCCAGCTTCCTACAGTCATTAAAAGAAAGTGTTTTAAGTTTATAAAAGTTTGATATCATTTGTTCCCACACTTATTCAACCCCCCTTATAAGTGTGCCTACTTAAATTTCAACAAGATTCATTGTAGTCTTACTTAGGAAATTAGTTAAACATCCTTGGTTAAAATCCAACATCCACAAGTAATTAAGCATTATGAATACAAGTAGAAAAAGTAGAGAAAAGGAATAAAAACTATGGTGTAATTCTTCTTCTCCTCTCTGCTCTTCCCTTGAATCCTCCTTGCTTGCGTCCTCACTTTAATTCTCCAAAAGTTTGATTAAATTAGGGTTAGTTGTGTCATTTCTCTCTCTCTCTCTACATGTATCTTTAATATCTCTAACGTTCCTCCCCAAGATTAGCCTTTTTAGAATCCTTTCCTGCTTCAACTTCTCACAATAAAGTAACTGCCTCTGTCCCGACCAATCCACCCCAGCGATTTCATAGCTGTGTGGAACTCACCCCTAGAGGTTTCATAATGCCAATCCACCCCCGTGCCCTTGATATACTAAGGAATCCGCCCTGGAGGTTTCACCTGGCCAAGAAGCTGGACAAATTTCCATTGAGTCCTGATTTTCCTGTTTTAACCATCCATAACCATTTCTTGCAACACAAGCATGAAAACAAGTAAAATGATACTACGAATACTCAAAGTAGCAATCAATCAAGCTTAAAAGGTGACCGATTCATAGGTATAAAATCCACTCATCAATAAACCCAACTAAAAACATATTTATCCTTCAATTTATATACTTTATCTCATTCTTTTAAGGATAAAAAATGTATATCTTTAGTTATCTTTTTTAGGACGAATGGAGTACATAGTTGTTTTCGTATTACTCAATGTAGGACTCATGCAAACTAGTTCATCTAAAAAGCTCTTACACCTTATCAAATATTTCTTTTAATTAGTCTTAAAATTCCAGTATTCTACCAAATGATTCCTACTTGAAGCTATTTTAAATAGGCCTAGAAATAAGGTGGGTATGGTCTAAGGAACCCCTCCCCATATCTACCCCATCAATATAGAGAAATCCCTGAAAGCCGACCTGCCCCACCAACACCCCATACCCGCCCCACCCTCATTTACCCGATTACACTTCTTTTACCCAAATTAAATTTCTCTAATTTTTTTATAATTCTTTGTACAACTATTTTAAATTCAATATCAAACAACATGCAAAGCTTCTATTACTAGAAACATATTATATTACAAATGTTAAAAATTTATAATGAAATAACCTAAATAAGTACATAATTATATATATACAAACTTTTAATTTTAAAAAAATTATATATATACATATAATCGATTCGGAGGCAGGGTGAGAGGATATATCCTGTGACGCCCCTAGAATAGGTCCATACAACCCATTCTGAGTCGCCAAATACATGGTACAGAATTTATATACAACTTTCATTTATACAACTGTCATGCAAAATACGGCAACACAATAGCTGTGTTTCAAAATAAATATTGTCTCGTAGACAATATCCAAACTCAAATAAAGTCTTCATTACAATTACTGTTACACTATTTTACAAAATAGTGAGGACTACTATAAAAACCATCTTAAACCATTATTCCACCCCCCGACTAGTCCAAGCTATATTCTCGCCTCCTGAGAAGAACAATGGAACCAAAAGGAAAAGGTTGAGCACAACTAGCCCAGTAAAGAATATTATGACTAAGATAATGTAGAAAAAATTATCATTAGTCCTCAACAGGAAAAAATCTAATAGAATATAATAGACAAAAGTTTTAGATCAACAACTGCAGCGGAAACATTAATCCATTGGAAGAGTCAAGTAGAGAATGATGTCTACTATCTTCTATGATTTAAAAATCCATCATCAATATTTTATTCCTGTAATACCAATTAATAAAAATTTCACATCATTGAATTATCCATGCACTACGGGCCAAGGATATTTGTTAGTATCACTAGTGGTCATGATCATGCTAAACAAATGTCCATCTATGCACTACGGGCTAAAGAGGACTTTCACCACATCATTTGCCTGTAACATTACATGTCATGATTATACCAATATAAAATTCTTGGTCATAATCATACCAATCAACAGTCCATCTATGCACTACTGGCCAAAGATAACTTTTACCACAACATAAGCATGAGGATGATGACAATGATATAAGGAATTAATCAAGTGAGATCAAGGATAAATATTAGAGATTTATAATTCAATTTATCCAGAGTTCAAGAGTATCCAAATTGTCAACATGATGATCAAAACGTGGATTCAGATTAAAGAATAAGATTCATATATCAAAGATAATTTGGTCAGAAAAGAAACCAATTTTTTCGCGAATAGTACCCCGAGTGAATAGTACATCATGAATAGTACCCCAAGTGAATAGTACCCCATGAATAGTACCCCGAGTGAATAGTACCCTGTGAATAGTACCCCGAATGAAAATATTGAAATTTAATAAGAAAGTTCAGTCCAATATTTCAATGAAATGATACTAGATGAAGCGCAAAACTCAAAGATATTCTATTAATTTCAGGGAGTATAAAAGCAATACTTATCAAAATAAGTGTAGATTTAGGAATATGAAACGAAATAATATTACTTACATACTATAGAGTATGGAAGAAAATAATATTTCTTACGAATATTGAACAAAAATAATATTCCTTACAATACGAAAGAAATAATACTCCTTACCTTAATAGAAGATTGGATACTGCAATAGTGAAGTAGCAGAATACTCTTCTTCTTTCTCTCTATAATTTCTCTCTCTATAGTTTCTCTTGTGAGTCCTAGTGAATTGGTGATATTGAAAGAAGAAATAAGTTTCTATTTATAGGAGAGTGAACTAAATAGTAACTGATTCACGGATGGTCCAGATTGATTTACTATTAAAACGAACGGTCCATAATGATTTACTATTAAAACCATAAACGACAGACCATATTAATTTACTATTAAAACCACAACCGACGGTCCAGATTGATTTACTATTAAAACCACAACCGATAGTCCAACTTGATTTACTATTAAGACCACAACCGACGGCCTAAAAAATTAGTACATCTCCCCATGGAATAATAAGTCAAACTTACAACAAACGCCTTATGACAAACCTCTCTATTTATATCCAAAAATTGAATAAATATTTACCATAAATCACTTATCTTCAATAAACACATTTTTAATCTTTTAACAATTATTCATCATTAATATTATAACTCACAATATTGACAACCAGATCATTCCCTAAGAAAGAGGGCTTTCCAATAAGGATTTCTCCTCATTGGCGCGCAATTAAATAACCTAACCCATTTCCTCGACAGAACTTTCTTGACATTGTCAATAATGCAAATAATAATATGAATAACTGTGTCATCTCAATTATTGATTTAATAATATAAAATATTATGTAGATGATATTGTGATAATAATTGAATCAATAATATAAGATAATATGCAGCAACAACTATGGCAATTATTAAATGAACTGAGTGACTTCTTACTTAAGCATCAATAATCAAATATATTGTACAATACCGTGTGCTACTGTGCAACCACGCGTATTACTATTCTTTTATCACTAGTATTTCAACAATTAATGGTAAAAGTTTTACCGTTATTTTTATAAAAAGGTTATTTCTGTTGCTTTCTATATCCGAAAGTCATTTCGTGTTGCGGTCTACCAATGATTGTGTCATCGTACAGATATCCCCTGACAAAAAGAATATTCCCCGACACAAAGAATATTTTATTACAACTTGCTTACTTTGTAAAATTTTCACATATCACCCTTAAATTTAATCTTTTATCAATTTAACCATTTACTAAATAGAACAATAATTATAAGAAAATTGAATACTTTTATTTCATAAAATTTGGGGTCTTACATATCCCATACCCGACCCTAACCCTAAAGGGTGTTAAAAATTTGATCCCATTAGGGTCAGAATTAAGCGGGTCACGTTAAGCTTGGGGGAAATTATCAAGCCTAATTTTAAATCCTCATATCCTCCTCCGTGAAAGATTTCAAAATAAATTTTTATATTCATTTAAATCTTCATCTAGGGATCACGGGCTTACCATGGAACATGTTTCAATGTTTGTTGATGTATGAAATGATGGAAATTTCCCTTTCCCAAACCAAAGTTAAAACGCCCAGAAATCTGGTCTATCATCACACCCGGATTTATTACGTTACGAGTACTTCTCATTCCAAACATACATCATTATATAACTAAATATAACAACATACATCCTCAAAACCCAGTTTCTATTACCTTAGATCCTCATTTATTACAAATAATGGTAATTATATTGTTCTTTACATCTTACAAGAGTAACTTTCATCCACCATAAAAGATACATCACAGTTTATTAAACTACTCTACATTACAAGTCTTAGCTTGATATTCATGCTCATTCATATAATGAACGGCTCTTCATCGGGACACCGATTATCTTGATCTTTACGGGATTCTTAAGTTCATTCTATCGTCATTCACTGAAAATATTTTTATATAAAGTAAGTGTGAGCATTCAATTTCTCAACAAGTTATAGCAGTTAAAAAATAACAACTCAAGAATCATATATTCTTTTAGAAATTCTAATAACCGAACAAAGGTTATGGAACAGCTTAAATAACAGGAATAAATTTAATTCCTATCATTTTAAAACATTAGTCACATTCACTTTGACATACTTTTATTTTTTAACCTTTTCATATACATTTTTGTCTGTCTAGAATCATTATCACAGACTTAAATTTAATAGCTTATGAATAAACATAACTTTTTCACGTTGAACATTTCAATCAAAGAACAGTTCATTTCATAGAAATACCAAAGTGTTAAAATTGTGGCGCAAGGCCTCATACATTCCACCACCTTATACAAACAAAACACATTTGCACATAGGTAAAACTTCTCAAGTTCAACATCTGAGAAAGTTTAAGAAACTAACATTCATTTTAAACGTGAATAATGTTAGGAAACTTGTTGTAAGACCCCGAAATTTATGAAATGAAAGTATTCAATTTTCTTATAATTATTATTTTATTTTGTAAAAGGTTAAATTGATAAAAGGTTAAAGTTAAGGGTGATATGTGAAATTTTTTGCAAAGTTAGCAAGTTGTTATAAAATATTCGTTTGGTCGGGGAATATTCTTTTTGTCGGGGAATATTCGTACGACGGCACAATCATTGGTTGACCCCACAACGGAAGTATTGTCGTAGTTAGAAAATGACAGAATTATCTTTTTATAAAAATAATGGCGAAAGTGTTACGAATTAAAGCTGCATTGAACTACCCGGTAGTAAACTTACGATGTCTATGCGTGGTTGCATAGTAGCACACGGTATTGATTATTGATGCTTACGTAAGAAGTCACTCAGTTATACTCAATTATTGCTACAATAATTGATGCATCATATCTCTCATATTATTGATTCAATTATTGTTATAGTATCATTTGTATAATATGATATATTATTAAATCGATAATTGAGATGACAAAGTTATTCAAATTATTAAATTGCAATATTTACAATGACTAGAAGTTCTGTCAAGGAGAGGTTTGGTCATCTAATTGCGCGCTAATAAGGAGAAATCCTTATCGGAAAGCCACCTCTTTCCTGGGAACGACCTGGTTGTTAAATATTGTGAGTTATAATATTAATGATGAATAAGTTCGTGTTGATTAAAGATAAATTTGATAGTTCTATTATGTTGGGATTATTAGTGTTAGTAGAAATCGACATCTATTCCAATGATAATTGATTTCTAGGGGTTAGATTGATAAATCGGGTAATTAATTGGATAAATGAGCAATTAATTGCTAATAATTCATATGCTTATATAACTATTTGTTCACATGTGTGTACTATTGAGTCACATTCACTTACTATTAGGGGAGTTGGTGCAAGATTGATAATACTTGCATGACTAAGTTAAAAATGGAGGTATAGATGGAGGTACTATACTGTATTTCGTATTTTCACATGATTATAACTGTTAATTCACATGATTGAACTATTGAATCACATTATTTACTATTAGGGGAGGTGGTGAAAGTTTGATAATACTTACAGGACTAAATTAAAAATGAAGAAAAAATGGAAGGTATTGTACTGTAATATTTCGAGCCCCAAAATGTGCAATTATCGAAACTATATTTTCCTATAAATAGAAGCTCATTCTTCCTTCATTTCTCACCAATTCACTAAAGCTATAAAGGAATTATTATAGAGATAAATTATAGAGAGAAAGAAGAAGAGAAGTATGCTACCTCTCTATTCCAGTATCCAGCTTTATTCAAAGGTAAGGGGTATTATTTCTTTCGTATTCATGAAGAGAGCTTCTGTTATTCCATTCTTTATTATTATGTTGGAATAACTTTTATCATCACAATAATCGTATACATGGTGAAATTCTTTTATTATTCCATTCATTATTATTCTATTGGAATATCCTGTCTGTGCGGATTACACTAGACCTGGTTCCATTCTTTATTATTCTGTTGGAATAACCTGTCTGTGCGGTCTATCACATAAATGGTGAATTCTTTGTTATTCCATTCTTTATTATTACGTTAGAATATCCACATCTATCACGGTTTACGCGCATGACTGGTTCCATTCTTTATTATTTTGTTGGAATATCACATGCGTGTGGTTTACGCATGACCTGGTTCCATTCTTTATTATTCTGTTGAGAATAACCTGTCTGTGCGGTCTATCGCATGCTTGGTGAATTCTTCTGTTATTCCATTCTTTATTATTCTGTTGGAATAACATGTCTATGTGGATTACCGCATGCATGGTGAATGATCCTTTGTATTCATATAAAGAGTATTTTCATTCAAAAGGGGTTTCTGCCAGGGGCAGTTTTATAATTTTTTTGACCCTCAAAAATTCTGGAAAAATGGCGATTTTTGGATGTATAGATTAAGAGTTATGGATTTTATAGGAAAAGACTATTTTAAAAGTAAACCCTTATAACTCCTTGTGGTTAACTTTAAAATTGGTGAAATTTTTATTGGGAGTACATGCATATAACAGGAGTATACCCTGTAAATTTTGGAGCTTTTGGATAAAAGTACAATTTATGATAAATGTCTAAATATTTGGTAGTTTTCGCCATATGAAAAATAGTAAATGAATTTTAAAAGTTCCGAGAAAAATATATGTTCAATATGGGACTATATTCTGCTAAATCCCAAAAAAGAAATATTTTTGGGACTGATTTGGTATTTTTCATGAAAATAAACTAGTTTTGAGTTAATGAATTAAATATGTTATATGAAGTAACAAAATTGGAAAATAGGATTTTATGGCTTGGGAATCCTATATAGGGTATATGCAGATTTTTGATGAGGGATTTGATCATTGGTGATGAAATCTTATGAGTATGGCATTTTTAAATGATTAAATGCGTTATTTGGTAAAGTGTAAACAATTGAAATAAATTGTTTATAAGTTTAAGAAGTGATTAAAATATTATTATAATATTAATAATATTAGATTATGAATTTATTAAGTGATTGATAATATTTGGATAAATTTAAAGTCTTTAATATTTATCCTTGATTTTGTTTGATTTGATTTCGTTTGATTATTGCTTATATCATTGTCATCTTCCTCATGCTTATATTGTGATGAAAGTCATCGTTGGCTTGCGTGCATAGATGGACTTGGTATAATTATGACCAGGGATTATTCGGTATAATCATGACCGTAATGTAACGAATGATGTGGTAAAAGTCCTCATTGACCGGTAGTGCATTGATGAACAGTTTTTGGGATGATTATAACCCGGAATTATTCAGTATAGTCATGACCATTGATGATTTAATGAATATCATTGGCCCGTAGTGTAGGGATGACTCGATGATGTGGTTTATTTATTAAGTTGAGTCTCAGTGATAAAATATTGATTATACACTTTTAAATCATAGAAGATAGTAGATATCATGCTCTACTTGACTCTTCTAATGGATTGCTTATTCCGCTATAGTTAAACTTGATGTCTATTGTATTTTATCAGTTTAGCATTGTTGAAGGCTAATGATAATTTATTCTGCATTATTTTAGTCATAATATTTCTTACTGGGCTAGTTGAGCTCACCCTTTCTTTCATTGTTCTCTTCAGGAAATGAGAATATAGCTGGGACGAGTCGGGGAATGGATTGATGGTCCAGATGGTTGTTTTAGTAGTCCTCACTATTCTATAAAATAGTGTGACAATAAATGTAATGAAGACTTCATTGAGTGTGGATATTGTCTAGATGACAATATTCTTATTAAAACTCTTAGATTATGTTTTGTCGTATTTTACACGACTGTTGTATAATTAAGTTATATTTGAATTTTGTACCATGTAAGTGGCGACCCAAGATGGGTGATGTATACCTGTTTTGGGGGCGTCACAGTTGATATCAAAGCTTAGGGATATGATCCTTGGCTGAGATGTGAGACAAGAACTAGGAGGGGAGAGATGGGGAATTCCTTCGCTAGTATGACCTACCTAAGTTTATTTGGTATTTAATTGGTCGGTCATAGTATAGGGATAATATGTGATATGTTAATTAACCCTTGTTTTGTGACAGTGTTTGAAAATGGCATCTGAAAATATTAAGATCATCAATGAAGCACATGAGACCGTTGAGTCACCAACGATCAATACCCAGGATAATGTGCAACAGGAAGACAATAATCCTCAGGTAAATAACAACACCGATCAAATGATGAACGATAAGATGTTTATAGGCCTTATGCAATTCATGCAACATTAGGTAAGAGAGACTCCTGTTCAAAATATAGGTGGAAATAATGGCAACCTACGGTCAGTTACCGCTAAACAGTTCAAGGAGCTGGGACCACTGGAGTTTTTGGGTAAGCCAGAACCACTTAAGACGAAGACGTGGTTAAAGTAGATCACCAAGATATTTGATGTCTTGGGATTTTCAGAGGAGCAAAAGGTTCCCTTCGCCACCTTTATGTTGCGTGAAGAGGCAGATTACTGGTGGGAATCTATAAACGTGCTCACTTGACTGGCCTTTTCAAGATGTCTTGGGAGAAGTTCTAAGAGCTGTTCAACGACAAGTACTTTCCCGAAATATTCGTCACATGAAGGAGGTGGAGTTTATCAAGTTGGAGCAAAATAATATGACCGTGTCGCAATACGAGGCTAAATTTGCGGAGTTATCCCGGTTTGCATCCCATTTGGTCGATAATGAGGAGCGAATGACGCGAATGTTTCTAAGAGGTTTGAAACCCGATATACGTCAATACCTCATTTCTCACAAACTTTGTTTATATTCAGATGTTGTAAATAGGGCCCAGTTATTAGAGCGCGATAATGAGTTAGTACAACCAAAAAGCAACAACCAACAACACGATAATAATCGTATTGGTGGCAACGGCCATCGGAACAATGATAACCATCGTGGGGGAAATTATCATGCCAAGAATGGTAACCACTTTGGTGGTAATCATGGCCAAGATAATAGGAGTGGAAATTTCAAGAAGAGAAGGTTCAACAACGATGGAAAGACAGCAGCACCAACACCCGTTTTCAAATAAGGAGAACGACCACCAATTGTATGCTTCAAATGCGGAGGGGAGCGACATATCAGTCCAAACTGCGTGATGCAGTCCAAAGCATGTTACAATTGTGGAAAAGAAGGTCACCTAGCCCAATTTTGTCGTGCACCAAAGTCAAGTCCAGCTGGGACGGTGGCACCAAAGGCGAATACGGACAAAACAAAGTCGGTGGTTTCAGGGAGAGCATTTTTTATGACTTCTCAAAAAGTGAGTAACCCGAACGAAGTTAGCATGGGTTAGTTAATTATAAATTCTTGCGAAGTCTATACCTTATTAGATACTGGTTCTACACATTCTTTTATCTCTCTTGCTTGCGCTCAACGTTTAAATTTAACTCTAGAGAAGTTTGACTTTGATTTATCAATTGAAACTTCGTTAGGAGAAACCTTCATTTCATGTGCTATCCAAGTCATGGATGAGAGTCACAGTTTTTAAATGATATTTCTATCGTTAATAAATTTCCTTACGTATTCTTGAAGACTTCTTAGCCTACCCCTAGAGCGTGAAATCAAATTTTGTATTGACCCCAGTACAAAACCCATTTCTTCAACCAAAATGAACGAATAATGCGCCAAAGATGTTGGCTCGAGCTATTGAAGATTACGACTATACCATTCAATATCATTGTGGAAGAGCGAACGTGGTAGCTGACGCGTTGAGTAGAAGATCGTATACGTTTATGAGTGCGACGTTGTTAACACAAAATCCCATTTTGTATAACTTACAAATGATGAAGATAGAGTTAAAGACTCTAGAGACCCACGTGAAGATAGCGAATATACGATTAGAATTGACTTTAATCGATAAAGTTAAAGCCGCTCAAACTACACACCTGGAGCTGATGAATATGTAGAAGAAAGTTCAAGAAGGCGTTATTCTAAAAGCAAGAGTCGATGAATAGAGGAAATCTCAACCCTCAATTTAATTGGCCCATTTGAAATCCTCGATCGAGTAGGAACTGTGGCCTATAGAATCATTTTACCGCCAAGTATGTCGCGTGTTCATAAAATTTTTCACGTATCGATGTTATGTAAATATGTGGACGACCCAAACCACATTATTAAATTAGAACTATAAGAGATAGCAGAAGATTTAACGTATGAGGCGATACATGTTTAAATCTTGGATAAGAAGGATCGTATTCAACACTCAAAGGTTATACCTCAAGAGTTAGAATCTGTAATGAAGTTAAGGTATCCTCATCTCTTCGGCATACCAGGTATGTACGTAAATTTTGAGGGAAAAATTTCATAAGGAGGGGAGATTGTAAGACCCCAAATTTTATGAAATGAAAGTATTCAATTTTCCTATAATTATTATTTTATTTTATAAATGGTTAAATTGATAAAAGGTTAAAGTTAAGGGTGATATGTGAAACTTTTTTAAAAAGTAAGCAAGTTGTTATAAAATATTCATTTTGGTGGGGAATAATCTTTTTTGTTTGGAATATCCAAATGCGATGACACAATCATTGGTGGACCCCCTAGCGAAAGTATTGTCGTAGTTAAAAAGCAACGTAATTATCTTTTATAAAAATAACGGCGAATGTGTTACCGTTAAAACTGTTGAACTACCCGGTAATAAACGTACAGTAATACGCGTGGTTGTATAGTAGCACACGGTATTGATTATTGATGCTTACGTAAGAAGTCACTCAGTTATACTTAATTATTGCTATAGTAATTGCTGCATCATATCTCTCATATTATTGATTCAATTATTGTCATAATATCATCTGTATAATATGATATATTATTAAATCAATAATGGAGACGACAAAGTTATTCATATTATTAAATTGCAATATTTACAATGTCTAGAAGTTCTGTCAAAGAGAGGTTTGGTCATCTAATTGTGCGCTAATAAGGAGAAATCCTTATCAGAAAGCCCCCTCTTTCCTGGGAACGACCTGGTTGTTAAATATTGTGAGTTATAATATTAATAATGAATAGGTTCGTGTTGATTAAAGATAAATTTGATAGTTCTATTATGTTGAGATTATTAGTGTTAGTAGAAATCGACATCTATTCCGATGATAATTGATGTCTAGGGGTTAGATTGATAAATTGGGTAATTAATCGGATAAATGAGCAATTAATTGCTAATAATTCACATGCTTATATAACTATTTGTTCACATGTGTGTACTATTAAGTCACATTCACTTACTATTAGGGGAGGAGTGCAAGCAAGATCGATAATACTTGCATGACTAAGTTAAAATGGAGGTATAGATGGAGGTCTTATCTTGTAATTCAGTATTTTCACATGATTATAACTATTGATTCACATGATTGAACTATTGAATCACATTATTTACTATTAGGGGAGGTGGTGCAAGTTTGATAATACTTGCAGGACTAAATTAAAAATGAAGAAAAAGAGGAAGGTATTGTACTGTAATATTACGAGCCCCAAAACGTGCAATTATCGAAACTATATTTTCCTATAAATAGAAGCCCATTCTTCCTTCATTTCTCACCAATTCACTAAAGCTATAGAGCAATTATTATAGAGAGAAATTATAGAGAGAAAGAAGAAGAGAAGTCTTTTACCTCTCTATTCCAGTATCCAGCTTTATTCTAAGGTAAGGGGTATTATTTCTTTCATATTCATGAAGAGAGCTTCTGTTATTCCATTCTTTATTATTATGTTGGAATAACTTGTTTATGCGAAGTACCGCATACATGGTGAAATTCTTCTATTATTCCATTCTTTATTATTACATTTGGAATATCACTGCCTATATACGGATTAAGCTAGACACTGGTTCCATTCTTTATTATTACATTGGAATAACACATGCAAGTGATTACATCGCATGCATGATGAATTCTTTGTTATTCCATTCTTTATTATTACATTGGAATATCCCGTCTGCATGCGCTTTACGCATGACTGGTTCCATTCTTTATTATTACATTTGAGTATCGTATGCACGTGTGGTTTACGTGACGACACTGGTTCCATTCTTTATTATTACGTTGAGAATAACACATGCATGCGGTCTATCGCATGCATGGTGAATTCTTCTGTTATTCCATTCTTTATTATTTTGTTGGAATAACATGTCTATGTGGATTACCGCATGCATGGTGAATGATCCTTTGTATTCACATGAATAGTATTTTCATTAAAAATGGGTTTCTTCCAGGGGCAGTTTTGTAATTTTTCTGACCCTCAAAAATTCTGGAAAAATTTGAAATGATAATATGATGAGTTTTCAAAATTATGTCGAAAAATGGCGGTTTTTGGATGTATAGATTAAGAGTTATGGATTTTATGGGAAAAGACTATTTTAAAAGTAAACCCTTATAACTCCTTGTGGTTAACTCCAAAATTGGTGAAATTTTATTGGAGTACATGTATATAATGTATATACCTGTAATTTTGAATTTTGGACAAAAGTATAATTTATGATAAATGTCTAAATATTCAGTAGTTTTGGCCATATGAAAAATAGTAAATGAATTTTAAAAAATAGAGAAAATATATGTTCAATATGGGACTATATTCTGCTAAATCCCAAAAAAGAAATATTTTTGGGACTGATTTGGTATTTTCATGAAAATGAACTAGTTATGAGTAAATGAATTAAATATGTTATGTGAAGTAACAAAATTGGAAAATAGGATTTTATGGCTTGGGAATCCTATATAGGGTATATGCAGATTTTTTATGAGGGATTTGATCATTAGTAATGAAATCTTATGAGTATGGCATTTTTGAATGATTAAATGCATTATTTGGTAAACTATAAATAATTGAAATAAATTGTTTATAAATTTAAGAAGTTATTAAAATATTATTATAATATTAATAATATTTGATTATGAGTTTATTAAGTGATTGATAATATTTGGAGAAATTTAAAGTCTTTAATATTTATCCTTGATTTCGTTTTATTTGATTTCGTTTGATTATTGCTTATATCATTGTCATCTTCCTCATATTTATATTGTGATGAAAGTCATCTTTGGCTTACGTGCATAGATGGACTTGGTATGATTATAACTGTGGATTATTCAAGAAAATCACGCATAGTAATGTAACGAATGATGTGGTAAAAGTCCTCTTTGGCTTTAGTAGTGCATTGATGGATTTGGTTTTGGTATGATTATGACCAGGATTATTCGGTAGTATAGTCATGACCATTGATGATTTAATGAATATCCTTGGCCCGTAGTCCAGGGATGGCTCGATGATGTGTTTTATTTATTAAGCTAAGTCTCAGCGATAAAAATTGATGAAAACATTTTAAATCATAGAAGATAGTAGATATCATGCTCTACTTGACTCTTCTAATGGATTGCTTATTCCGCTGCAGTGAAACTTGATGTCTATTGTATTTTATCAGTTTAACATTGTTGAAGGCTAATGATAATTTATTCTGCATTATCTTAGTCATAATATTACTTACTGGGCTAGTTGAGCTCACCCTTTCTTTCGCTGTTCTCTTCAGGAAATGAGAATATTGTTGGGACGAGTCGGGGAACGGATTGACGGTCCAAATGGTTGTGTTAGTAGTCCTCACTATTCTATAAAATAGTGTGATAATATTCTTATTAAAACTCTTAGATTATGTTTTATCGTATTTTACACGACTGTTGTATAATTAAGTTGTATTTGAATTTTGTACCATGTAAGTGGCGACCCAAGATGGGTGATGTATACCTGTTTTGGGGGCGTCACACTTGCCTTATGCATAGCTACAGCTTATAGTTTATGTTGAACTGTTCATCGTAATCCATATATAACATATAAGGAATAGCAAATACCAATTAGTCATATATTCGACGAACATATTGGTTTAACTAATCTTTCACTCTTATGGTTCGTGTCATATAGTATAAGTTCACGTAACCATTCTTCTTTACCATTTTACAGCGTTACGAAATTCAGTGATATCTAAAGTATTACAATCATCATATTTGATGGTGTGACATTTCCTTGTCCTTCTTCTTTGCTTAACTTGTCTGAATCATTACAACTGTAATGTTCGTTAAGTCAATTATCATTCCTTATGGCTTTTTGATAAATACATGCCATACCTCAGGATTATTCATTATCGTATAAGTCACACAATTTGTTGTATGCTAAAAGTGATCTTTCAAGGTTAATACTATGCGTTCATAACATTAAGCATTTTACATTACCTCATTTTTATATCTTACAACGTTCGGTTCATTAGACTCGAAACGTTATCCAAGTTATTTCCATTAACTTGACTTCATAACATTATACGTTATTCATTACTTTTTATTGTCTCACGTTCAAACCGTACACAATGTGTATGATAATTACGTTTAATGTACGCATACACTCAACACCTTTACGTCGATTGAAGTGTCTAATGCTTTCGTTTCTTTCTAACATCTTACATTTGATTTAAATTCGAAAAATTCATTACTTCCATTATTGTTCGTTACAGTTTATTGATAATCTAATATCATACTTTACTTCCATTATTGTTCTTAGAACGTTCGTTCGACGCGAATACTTTTTATGAATATCGTTTACATCCCGCTTTCACGTTGTTCATCTTTTAATCTTTCAGTTAACCTTTACTTAAGGTTTTAATCACTCATTCCAGTGATCCATTACATGAGCATTATGTTCATCGTCATCTCTTAATGTCTAAGTGTGACGCCCCCAAAATAGATATACCTCACCCATCTTGAGTCGCTAGATACATTGTACAAAATTCAAATACAATCTTAATTATACAACAGTCGTGTAAAATACGACAAAACATAAATTGAGAGTTTTAATAAGAATATTGTCATCTAGACAATATCCACACTCAAAGGAGTCCTCAATACATTTATTGTCACACTATTTAACAGAATAGTGAGGACTACTAATGCTATCATCTGGACCGTCACTCCGTTCCCCGACTCATCCCAGCTATATTCTCATTTCCTGAAGAGAACAGTGAAAGAAAGGGTGAGCTCAACTAGCCTAGTAAGAAATATTATGACTAAGATAATGCAGAATAAATTATAATTAGCCTTCAACAATGTTAAACTGATAAAATACAAAAGACATCAAGTTTAACTGCAGCGGAATAAGCAATCCATTAGAAGAGTCAAGTAGAGCATGATATCTACTATCTTCTATGATTTAAAATGTTTTCATCAATTTTTATCGCTGAGACTTAGCTTAATAAATAAAACACATCATCGAGCCATCCCTGCAATACGGGCCAAGGATATTCATTAAATCATCAATGGTCATGACTATACCGAATAATCCCTGGTCATAATCATACCAAAACCAGTCCATCAATGCACTACCGGCCAATGAGGACTTTTACCACATCATTCGTTACATTACGGTCGTGATTTTACCGAATAATCCCTGGTCATAATCATACCAAGTCCATCTATGCACGTAAGCCAAAGATGACTTTCATCACAATATAAATATGAGGAAGATGACAATGATATAAGCAATAATCAAACGAAAACAAGGATAAATATTAAAGACTTTAAATTTACCCAAATATTATCCATCACTTAAATAACTCATAATCTAATATTGTTAATATTATAACAATATTTTAATCACTTCTTAAACATATAAACAATTTAATTTAATTGTTTACACTTTACCAAATAATGCATTTAATCATTCAAAAAGGCCATACTCATAAGATTTCATCACCAATGATCAAATCACTCATCAAAAATCTGCATATACCTTATATAGGATTTTCAAACCCTAAAATCCTATTTACCGATTGTTCAACTTCACATAACATATTTAACTCATATGTTTGTAACTAAACCATTTTCATAAAAAATTACCAAATTAACTTATTATTTTTCTATCTTTGTCCAAACATATATACATATATTTCATACACAACAAGTATTTTTTTATAATTTTTCAACTCCCTTAAGTATTTTTCTAAAATCAATTTCTAATTAATTCCTTAAGAAATTAGCTACCTCAAGTTTAACTCCAGAAATTCCCAAATCTTGGTAGGTTCCTACACATGTTAACGTGAGCTTTCAGTTTAAATTTCATGGTCATCGGAGTTATAGAACTCCGGTTATAACATTTTTCGTCGAAAAAACCTAAATATTGAAATAGTCATAACTTGCTCATTTTAAGTCGGAATGAACTCATTTTTGGACAGGAGTTACTTTATACCCTATATTTCCATGTCCCAAAAGGCTGGAATTTTTCTCACAAATAAAGTGGCTGAAAATGCCCTTTTAAATTTCTGGACAGTAGCCTTTTTGGTACTTTGCAGTTTTTGACTCCTTTGCTAAAATCAGTCCACACGAAAATCTACAACACCTTTTCCAGTGATTCCACTTGGATAAGTTAGAAAACTCATAGATCTAACTCTAGAATTTGACCACATTCAAAAATTCGAAATATAATAGAGATATGGTCAATTGAATTTCATATTCCATTTTCACCAAAATCTGATTTTCAACCCTTTGTGATTTCTAAGAAACTTTCATGTTTTCACATAATAACCAACATAACTCATCATGACAATGACATAATAATTCAATAAAACAAGTTCAATAATAAATTTTAAAGATTTATAAGTTAATTTATCCTAAACTCAATAATGTCCAAATTGTCAACATGATACTGCTTTGTGGAGGAAAATTCAAGAATGCTCAGAAGAATATTTCCAAGAAAAGATACTGGTTGAAGAGCAAATATCCCGGATATTCCACTAATTTCAAGGAATATAGAAGCCAAAGCTTTAACCAACTATGTATAATAGAATATATGAAACTGCAAATGGAAAGGATCATTCACCATGCATGTGGTAATCCACAAAAACAGGTTATTCCAACAGAATAATAAAGAATGGAATAACAGAAGGAGTCACCATGTATGTGATAGATCGCACAGACAGATTATTCCCAACAGAATAATAAATAATGAAACTAGGTCATGCGTAAATGCACAGACAGGATATTCTGACAGAATAATAAAGAACGGAACCAGGTCAGGCGAAATTCGCACCGACAGGATATTCCAACAGAATAATAAAGAATGGAATAACAACAGAAATCACCATGCATGCAATAGATCGCACAGACAGGTTATTCCAACAGAATAATAAATAATAGAACAAGGTCATGTGTAAACGCACAAACTGGATATTCCAACAAAATGATAAAGAATGGAATAACAGAAGAATTTCACCATGTATGCGGTACTTCGCATAGACAGGTTATTCCAACATAATAATAAAGAATGGAATAACAGAAGAATTTCACCATGTATGCGGTACTTTGCATATACAGGTTATTCTAACAGAATAATAAAGAATGGAATAATAGAAGTTCTCTTCATGAATACGAAATAAATAATACCCCTTACAAGTACAACAAATAATATCCCTTACCTTATAAAGAAGAGTACTCCGACCAGTAGGGCGGGGATATACTTGAAGAAAACTTGCTCTACGCTCAAAGCTTCTTAAAACTCAAAATAAATATGCTCAAGATTATAGAAGAGAATTCTCTGAATTTCTGGTATGATTTCAATTCTAACTAAGCATCCTATTTATAGGAAAATAGAAAGGATACTATGCAATAAAATATAATATATATATATATATATATATATTATTTATTTAAAATCTAATAAAACAATTATCTTTATAAAAGTATTTTGTTTTATATAAAAAGATTTTACTATGCAAACACTATGCAGTACTATGCAAACACTATGCATAATAAAAGATATTATATTCTAATTATTGTCTAATAAAACAAATAACTTTATAAAAGTATTACATTTTATATAAAAATATTTTATAATGCAAAACACTATGCATAATAAAATATATTATATTCTAATTATTGTCTAATAAAACAAATAACTTTATAAAAGTATTCTATTTTATATAAAAAGCTTTTCATTTTTATTACATTAATAATACTAATAAAATAAAATTTATTATATATATATATATATATATATAAACTTCCATGACTTCATAAAAAGACACCTCAATATATTTAATATTTATCATCATTATTATAATTCACAATATTAATCGACCGTGTCGTTCCCAGAAAGAGGGGCTTTCAATAAGGATTTCTCTCCTATTCATGCAGCAATTAGTGACCAAACCTCTCCTGGCGTAACTTCTAGACATCGTTAATATTGCAAATAATAATATTAATAACTTTTTATCTCAATTATTGATTTAATAATATATAAAATATCGACAATAATTGAATCAAATAACGTGAGATACTATGCAACAATTCATTTGTAGCAATAATTGAACAAAACCGGTGACTTCTCACGTAAGCATCAATAATCAATACCGTGTGCTACTATGCAACCACGCCAGACATCTTGTATTTTTTAACACCGGTGTTTCAGCGAGTTAATGGTAAAACTTCCGCAGTTATTTTCATAAAAATATTTTTGTCATTTTCTCAATCCGACAATAATTCCGTTGTGGTGTCCACCAATGATTGTACCGTCGTACGGATATTTCCTGACAAAAAAGAATATTCCCCGACCAATCAAAAATTATATAACAACTTGTATACTTTCCAAAATTTATAAATATTGCCCACAACTATAACATTATCTCAAAAAAATATTCAAAAAAATATTTTAAGAAAATTAAATCTTTATTCATAAAATTTGGGGTTTTATACTAAGCCATACGGTTCATGGTATGCTAAGACCGCTCGTCCATCATAATAACTTTGTGTTTATAGCGTTTATACGCTTTACACTTAACTTTCATTACGGCCTTATAACATCGAAATGTTATAAGTCACCATTTTCATTCAACGTCTAAGGAATTAGAATCATATCAATCCCACACGTTCGTTTTAACGCGAATACGGTCCTTGGATATCGGTTGCATATTGTGTGTTCGTTGTTTTATAACCTTTATTCAACGTTTAATCGTTAAACTCAAGGTTTTACTGTAACACCCCAAAATCTGGTCTATCTTCATACCCGGATTCCGTACGTCACGGTCTAACTTATTTCCAAACATACATCATTATATACTGAAATATTACAACATACATTCTAAATTCCCAGATTCTAATACCTTATAACCTCGTTCATTACAAATAATGATAATTACATTATTCTTTTCATCTTACACGAGTGACTTTCATCCGTTACCAAGGATACATAATTGTTCATTAAACTAGTCTATAGTTTAATTCTATCATTCTATATTACTATTCTTTGCTTGATCTTCACACTCATTCATATAATGAATGGCACTTCTTCTGGATACCGATCATCTTGATCTTTACAGGATCCTTAAGTTCTTCTACTCGTATGCTAAAAATATTTTTCATTTAAAGCAAGTGTGAGCATTCAATTTCTTAGCAAGTCATAGCAGTTGAACAAACAACTTTAAGAATTTAAACATTCCTTTGAAACTTCGATAACCAAAAAAAGGTTATGAAGCAGCTAGAATAATAGGAATAATCTCGATTCCTATCATTTTAAAACAATATTCACATTTACTTTGAAATACTTTCATTCTCTACTCTCTTTCATACACATTCTGATTTGGCTAGAATATTTAGCACATACTTAACAATAATGGTTCATGTATAAATAAAACATTCTCATATTGAACAGTTCAATCATAGAACAGTTCATCTCATAGAAACACTGAAGTGTTCAAATTGTGGCACAAGGCCTCGTACGTTCTACCACCTTGTACAAATATGACACATTCGCACATAGATAGAACTTCTCAAGTTCAACATCTGAGAAGTTTAAGAAACTAGCATTTATTTAGAATATGAATGAAGTTAAGAAACTTGCCTTACGCACTGCTACAGCTTGCACTGAACTGCTCATTCCAATCCCTATAAAACACATAAGGAAATAACACGTACAACAATTAGTCATATAATTAACTTACACATTACTTAACTTAACTTTAATTCTTAGGGTTCACGTTCTTGCAATCTAATGTTTACGCGATAACTTCCTTTACCGATTTACGGCTTCATGACATATGGAGATGTTTTACTCAATACGTTCATCATCTTTGATTATTTTTATTCTTATCTTCTTCTTATAACTTCTTTAGGACTCAGCACACATTGGTTCTCTGCTAGTAGTCCATATGGAACTCTGAGTGGTTTTCCACAAACAACCAACAAACAAGTTCCCATCTCGTCTACACTGTCTTTCACAATGAGTTAGATCGGTTTCCAGTTTCGTATATACCTTCGCTCTTTGAAGGTATTGTTTAGCCCAGCTCCCATATGTCAACCATCAAAGGTTACAATTGCACCACAACTTAGCTTATTTTAACTTATCTAGACCATTAAAACTATAATGATCGTTAAGTCAATTCTTATTCCTTATGGCTTTCTGGAAACTAAATGCCACACCTCAGGATTCATTCCTTATCCGACTCACATTCGACTTTCATTAATCTTATTACCGGTCGTTACGGCTTTCTTGATAATTCATATCTTACTTGATACTTTCGTTATCTACTACATGAACCCCACGTTCATTACTCATTCTTAATGTCGAATCCATATCGTTCGTTGTATTCTAAGACCAGTCGTTCATCGTAACTGCATTGCGTTTACATTCTTTGTCTTTTAATCTCATTTAATCTTTTCGTTTAACCTTCACTAAAGGTTTAAAACACTTGATTAAGTGTTTGATTTGATTAACTACACGTTTATTAGCTTTCATTACACTTTCCCCATGATTTAAGAAATTAAAAGCTCATCACTAGGCTTGCTTGCATGACGGCTACCATGACGGGTTCCCTCTCTCTCTCTCTCAAGCATTTGCAGCTTACCACTATACAATACTAAATTTCACAGGTTATATTTGCATTTCACCCCTCCTTATATTGTTAAGCTATTGCGATGTGAGTTTCAATGTACAACTCTTGATTCTGGTATTTGCATTTGTATTTCACTTCTAACAAAGCATGGTCTTTATGGCGCCAAGCCCTAACTCTTGAAAAAAATTTCTAAGTGTGGAATTATTTTGAGACACTTACTTCCCGATCTCATAACTTATTCGTTAAAACTTGGAATGAGGTTGTTCCAAAGCCATTCTCTTCCTTATCTAACTTAATTCAATCCCCTCATACAAAACTTCATTCTGAATCCATTAACATGCCATTCGATTGGCTTAATCTTCTTCCTTCGTTCATTTTATATTTTTAATGTTCTTCGTTCGTTCGTCCGTAATTCGGTCATCCGAACTCAGAACTCATTCGTTCTTGAGTCCACGACTCACATTTTCTACGTTCTCTTACTTTCTTATGAAACCCTACACGTTCGGGTTGATTTACACACTTTCTAATTTTTGTTCGTCTTTTACAAAATTTTCGTCATAACTTCGTTATAGCTAAGTTTTAATCAGTTCTTCATGAACATTTCTACCATTCCTAACCAAGCAATAAGCAACTAACTTATATGCGATGGTTTTAAACTTTTCCATCAACAAAAATTATACGACGATGGTTTTAAATTTGTCCATCAACAACGTTCTTCGTGTTCTTCGCGTGTTATTCGCGTCTTCGTTCGTTCTTCCTTTTTAATCGATATTTTGATTATGATTTCACTTTTCCTTGGAATTTGATGTTATAAAACATCATTCCTTACTTATTTCACTAAATCGTTTATATGATTTATTCGGATTCCTCAAATTCATTACGAATCTTATACTTCCTTAAGAAATTTATAAAATAAACTTCTAATTCTTATTTCTTCTTTTCTCATGATTTCAACCATATGAAAATCATTCCTAACATATTTTACTCTTATTCTCATTAAGTTTGTTTTAAACATAGAAAACTTAAAGAAAAATTATACGAGACAAGGTTTCAGATTACTTTTCTCCATTAATCTTCTTCCGTCGGACAAAATTTGCACACGAGCAAGCTTTTCCTTCTCCTTTTCCTCTTCTTCCTCTTCCAAACTCTTTCTCTCTCTCTCTCTCAAATGTTGGTGATTCTCAAAATCACCAACAAATGAAATTAAGCTTCCTTTTATAGATTTTCAAAGCAAGGGGCAAAATAGTCATTTTGCCCCTAAATTACTATTCACACCTCTTTACTATTCCACCTCCTTACTATTCACAAAACTTCCCTTGGAAGTTTCGTGGTTCCATCTTTCGGGATTCGTCCGACAGTTTTACAAACTGCGATTCTCGGAATCCAAATATTTTTGGATATTTCGTCTTTCCTTTACCGATTAACTTTTACGCATTCTTCAGATCTCTGAAAAACTGAAAAACACTTTTCGACATTAAGCGTTTTCCTTCACGTTTTCCCCTAACGTAGTTAAACGAATGAAAAGTACATAACAGTACTTTTCATCATTTTTATTTAGTCCGATTTTTGCACATTTTTCGAGAAAAACTTTTATCGGCTTTTCATGATATATTATCGTTAAATCTTTCGACGAAATGTAATTTCGACATACCGAACTCTCAAAAAGGCTTAGGTTATTCATACCCTAACCCTTAGGGTTTCGTCGGGTGAATAATGCCTATTTCGTCTTATCCCTAGAAATATTTTTGTTCCCAGATAAATTTTATTTTTGTCTTGAAAATTCTTACTCGTTCAGACTAACTCGTAGCCAGAATCCTCCTGTATTATAATCATCCTAGGTTCTAGAACAATTAATAAGCACATAGCACAGAATATTATTAATAAAAATTCCTTTTATTAATAACTAATTATTTAAATTTTAAATTCTGAACAATCTGGATTCTTCGGGTTGTTACATTTACTCATCTTTCATGATGTTTCTCTTCATGAATATCACATTCATGTTTTCCTCTTAAATACCATCCAAAAAGTTGAATAATAAAAAGCTCGTGTCAGAAATTTTCTGGTTAAGGGCGCTGCGAGGCCATTCTCCCCTTTAATCCCAGTGCTGCGGTGCCTCTTGGTAGTACAGTACCCAAGCCCCGAAACAGGCGCTACGGTGGCCATTTTCCTTTGTTGGGCAGCGCTGCGGTTCCAGGCTTAAAACTAAGAAAAATTTCGAAGTCTTGAACAAATTTGAGACGCCTACTTTGAAATCTCATAACTTCTTTGTTCTAACTCAGAATTAATCCGTTCTTAAGGCGTTGGAAAGCTTGAAACACCCTCTACAAATTTTCCTGGGTAGAATAACTTTCTTGCATCTCTAACAAGCCTTAATCTTGGCTCAAAAGTTCTCCCTCACTAAGTTTTTCAACTTAGTGTTAAATTCGTTCACCCGAACCTAAAATTCGTTAGTTCTTAATTCCACTACTCACATTTTCTAATTTTTTCAGCATTCTTATGAATCCTTATTAATTATAGCTCATTAAATTACTTTCTTTTTTTCGTTCGTCTTTTACGAAATTTTGCCATAACATCATTATAGGCTAATTTCAATCCATTGTTCATGAATGTTTCTCTAAATCCTAACCAAGCAATGAGCAACTAACTTATACGAGATGGTTTTAAACTTGTCCATCAATAAAATGCAATAATTAGATGGTTTTTAATTTGTCCATCAACAATGTTCTTACCACGTTCTTCATGTTCTTTGTTCGTTCTTCGTTTTTAATCCATATTTTGATTACGATTTTATGTTTTCATGGAATTTGGTGTTATAAATTGAAAGTAGTATGCACACAAGCCAATCATGTTTGATGATAAAGCATATACTTTGTAACAATCTTATTCATTTATTAATAAAAAGTATTAATTTATTAAAGGCTTTTAATTATCTACATGATGCTGTTTTATAATATGTGATAAACCCATAGTTTTAAGCAATGCTTTTAGAATAATGATGATGATCATTCTAATGAGATCTAAATTCTTAGAAAGCTTAAAACTAAAATAGTTCCCAATCGTTGGATTACTAAATTGGGATTAGTGAATCCGGATAGATTGGTACATACGTTGCTTGCTCATTGGATGAGGATGATTGATCTCATGATCATTTGTGTGGAGACACTAAAGCAAGTATGTAGGTGCTTATTGGAGAATAAGTTCACTAAACGTGGCTCGCTAAGGAATACCTAATGGAGTTTTACTGTATTCGTCAATAGGAATTCTCAGTAGTGATAGTAGTACAAGTGATCCTTGGACTTGAGATCATCATAGTATCTTGTGTATGATGAGTTATACTTTGACTTATTCCTTAAGACCCTTAGGGTATATCAAAGGGTATGCTTGGGTATAATAAGTTGTACATGGAGATAATGTATGATCAATAAAGAATCTACCACTTCTATTAAAAGAAGAGAAATGTCCTATGTGATTCGATAAATGACAACCCAAAGAGTCCTTGGTTAAAAGCGTAATGAAATTAGAAAGGAGTTTCTAATTTGCATTATTTGAGTTGTGCATTTAAGAGTCGAAATACATATAATTAAATAAAATAAGACTTGACAATAATTCCATATCTTGTATTTAATTGGGACATCAGTATGGTGGAAGGATTGAATTGTACTGTAACTATTTACTCAAAGGTTCTTTTATGATTAATGTTGAAATCTATATTATCTGGAAAGTCGTTGAACGCTAGGAGGTTTATCCCTATTGTAGAATAAATATTATTTATTTAAATAAATTAATTGTTTAATTTATTTATTTAAATAAGATTAGAATTATTCTAATTGATTTATTCACAATAGGTTTAATATGAAGAACCTAAAGGGTCACACCATAAAAGGAAGATTAATTATTTAAGAAGTTAATGGCATAATCGTAATAATATGTTATGTATATTTAATTTAATCTATGGTGATAGAATAAATTAAATAGCTTTTAATATTTATTATTTAATATTTTAGAAATATTAAATATAAATTAATAAGAGGAGTCTTATTAATATTATTACAATTATTATTATTATTTTAATTTCTAAAAGAGTTTAGGAATTAATTTAATATAAGTATACTCTCATTTTTTCCTAATAGGATTAGGAGGGAAAATTAGTTAAAGGAGTTTAATTAATTATCCCTAATAAGATAGGGAGCCCAATTTAATTAAAAGAGTTTAATTAAATAATACCTTATTTTATTAAATAAGGTTACCTGATATCTTTATAAGAGGAGTCTTATATCAGATATCTAGACGATGTAATAATTCCAAGAGTTGGAGAGTATGCTCTTTTTCTATAGAGATAGAAAAACTAGGGTTTAGCCAACCACCCATCTTCTTGAATCCTTCTTTCCTTGGTGGATCACCTCTGAGGCCAAACACTTGGGTGGCTAACGTTGATCAAAGGAAGGAACCAAACCCGGTGGATTCAAGTCAACGCGCGAAAAGGATTGGAGGTGAACTGCATTCGAGGAGGCTCGGATCTTCAAGGTATGTTTCTTATTCATCTTTTTCGTTTAATTAATAATTGTGCATAAAGGGTGATCAAGGGTATATGGTTTGTAAAATTTTTAAACTCGATTTTTACGCTTCCGCTTATTTATGCAATTTGATTGCGTTCTTGAATATTACAAACCTAACAGTGGTATCAGAGCCAAACCTTTATGCGAATTATTAATTGTTTGATTTAATATATATGTTGATATGTGTTTAGAACAATTTAATTGGGCAAAATTTTGTTGTGTAAAAAAAAAAATCGTTAAACCTGTTTTGATATTTATGTGATTTGCGTGGCTGGCATAAAGTTTATATATATAATATACTTATGTATATTTTGGTGGAATCACGAAAGCTATATATGCTTAACAGGTTATATATATTGATTTTCATGGTTTGTAACTTAGTATGTTAAGTTAGTGTAACATGATTACATGGAATTATATTTATATATATATATTTATAACGGTTTCTTGAATCATGAATACTTAGTATGTTAATTAGGTTTAGTATATATATATATATATATATATATATATATATATATATATATATATATATATATAACTAATTAATTATATTATAAATATATAATATTTTAGTTATTTTATAATTAAAATAAAATTTTATTTTAATATTAAAATAAAAAGTTTATTTTAATCTTAAAATAAAAGGTTTATTTTAATTTTAAAATTAGAATTTCATGCTAACTAATTAGAGTTGGAATTGGATTCCATGATAACTAATTGGAGTTGAAATTGATCTTTCCTTAAATAAAGGAGTTTATTTAGATATGAAATAATATTTCATATTATTCAAAATAAAAGAGTTTATTTGTGAATAGGAAAGAGAATCCGTGTTTCCTTTAATAAAGGAGTTTTTTTTTTACATGGAATTGGATTCCATAATTACTTAAAATAAAGGAGTTTATTTTGATTAAAGATTATGATTAAAATAAAATAGTTTATTTTATTTAAAATTGGATAAATTAAAATAAAATAGTTTTATTTTAATTTAAATTTAGATTAAAATAAAGGAGTTTATTTCGATTCAAAATTAGATTTGCCCATTAAATGATATCAATATATATATTAAATGTTTATTATTCATGAGATGAATGTTATTTAGTGATACATATGGTGATGTGTATGATAATAAATGGGATTGATTATGGACTATTGACCAATGTGATTGGATTTTATTTTAGTTGGATGCATGAATGTATGAGTTTTATTAAATGGGGTATGCGTACCTCGTCTTCTCTAATTTTTCTTAATATAAATTCTATCTCCCTCCTATGTACTTCCCCTTAACTGCTGATCAAGGTTTCTATTTATTTTAAATAGTTTTGTAATAGGAATAGTTAGAATTAATTTTAAAGAATTGGAGATCAAGGAACATGGAACGCTTGAAGATCCGTTTGTAATGGAGCCCGGGTTTAAATGTAATAGTTATATTTAAATATTAATTCTTGCACCCCTAGGGTTTGACCTTTTGGTTCACTTGGTGGCTCTAGTGAACCAAACTAGAATAAAAGTCCATAATCAATCCGAGTAGAATATAGTATTCTATATGTGCATGCTTATACTATATATATTATATATTATGCAAACATGCTCGATGTTCATTAATATGATGCGTATTTTATATATATATGTACGTATGCGCTAAACAAGATGAGACAAATTAATAACAAACCCCTCAATTTTTATATTAAGTCCCTAAGCGTTCAAAGATATTTGGAATATCGAACGTCAGCTTTCTAGCATGATAAAATTAATAGAGTATTAAATATTTAATATGAGTTTATTGTGTCACCACAAGGAAAGTATTAAGTATTTAAGATGTTAATTTATCACATTTGATGCTTATAAAGAAAATTGAACAATATTGTTTTGTTGTGTCACCACAAGGATGATATTTTTCTTTTTGAATATATGGAGTGCTAGGTCGGACTTAACTTGGATAATTTTGATTGGATGTGCCACCACTTGATCAAAATAATCTAAGAGGCAAAAGAAAAGGAGTTGCATAGTTGATGTAATTGACAAATGTTGTCTACCTATTTATTTATATATAGTTTGTTGTGTCACCACAAGGCTATATACATTTGAAATGGGATCCTTATTCTCACTATGAGATCTTTAATTAGATTTTTACCGAACTATATATATTGAGGGTAATATAGTTTGAAGAAAATAGTGGGAGATACCAATTAAAAACAAGACCTAAATTATTTTGGTAATTAATAAAAGAATGTATGTTAAAATGTTGTTAATTACAAATTCATTTACGTAATTTTACAATGTCTAAAATTACTATCATGCGAAGCATATTAGATGCTAAATTAACTGCATCAATTAAACGGATTGGTTAAGGAATTTGAGAATAGTTATCATAGCTGAAAAACTATCTTATGTCCTTAATACGCCTATCCCTGCAATGGTTGCAGACAATGCCTCTGAGAGAGAGATTGCTACTTTTAGAAATTGGCAAGATGATGCACAGTTGGCTCAATGCATCATGCTCGCATCCATGAGTAACGAGCTTCAGCGTCAGCATGAAACTATGGATGCTCCTACTATATTCCTGCTCATCAAGTAGTTGATGGTGAGGAAAGTAGGACTGATAGATATCAAATATCTAAGGAGCTCTTCCGATCTAGAATGGCCAATGGCACTATAGTACAGACAAAAAGTTCTTAACATAATCAATTTGATTGATCAATTAGGACAACTAGTTTTGTCATGGATGGAGAGTTGAGCCAAGATTTGATCTTGCACTCACTCCCGGACTCCTTTCACAATTGTTGTAAATTTTTCATATGAACAAGCTAGATACCAGCCTCGCTAATTTGCTTATCATGTTGAAAAATGATGAGAGTCACTTTCCAACCAAGAAAGACCATGTCTTACTGGTAGGGGCCAAAGGATTTTCTGAAAAGAAGAACGATTCTAAGAAGGTAAATAGAAAGGCATAAACAAAGGATAGTAAGAACAAAACTGACACGGATAGCAAAGGAGTTTGCTTCCACCGCAATAAGCTTTCGACTTTGGAAAGAAATCTGCGAGAAGCATCTTGCAGAGGCTAACCAAAGAAGCTTAGTGAAGTTTTACATAATCTGCTTTTTTTGTTCATGATTGAAATAAATTTTTCTTTAAGTCAAGGTTCTACTTGGGTATTGGATACCGACTTTGGTTATCATAAATATAGATTTATGAAGGGACCAAGTAAGTAGAAAGCTAAACAAATATAAGTAATCCTATGTGCGGAAATGTAACAAAGGTTGCCATATTAGCCATAGAAACTTATAGTTTAGCAATGCCTATGAGCAAATCTATTAAGTCAATAAGTTGTTATTGTATTCCAGGTTCTTGTTAAAAATATTATTTCCATTTTATTGTTGGACAATGAAATCTTTGGTATTATAATTAAGAACAATTGTTGTTCTATTTATAATAATAATGTTTTGTATAGAACTAGAATATTACTTAATAAATTTTGTATACTTCACTTACATGAAAATAATTTTGCATATTGAACAAATTAGTATAAGAAAAGGAGATGATCATTCAAAGAGTTGAATGTATGTATTTGTTGAATACAAGTGTGAATTATTTGAAAGGTTCAAAGAATTCAGAAATGAAACAAATTGGCTAAGTATTAAGATTCTTTGATTAGATCAAGGAATAAATACTTGTGCAATAAGTTTCTAGATCATCTCAAATGGTTTTTTCATAATGGACACATCCCCGACACGCAATAATTGATTGATGTATCCGAATGAAAAATCATACCTTGTTGGACATGGTACGGTCCATAATAATTTTACCGACATTCCATTATCCTTCTAGGATCATGTCCTAGAAATGGCTGCATATCTATGAAAAGGTAACCTCAAAATCCAGCCCCAAGACTCCATAAAAGTTATGGACTGGGAGGATTCCTAATCTTAAGTATGTTAAGATAAGGGTTGTCCAACTTATGTGAAAAGCTTTTCAAGGATAAGCTTGGGACAAGATTTGACATGCATGATTTGTGGGACATCCTAAAGTAAGTTTAGAGTATATGTTCTATAATTCTACTTAGCAAAAGGTGTTTGTTACGAAAAACACGCCTTCTAAGATAAAGGTGTTTATCATTAAAAGGGGCTAGTGGGAGGATAATAGATCTTGAAGAGTTCAAGAACCACAAAATACTATAAGTCAAATAAGAGGAACCTCAGATAGACCTATTATTATACCCTGTTGAGATAAATAAATCAGAATGAATAGTACCAAGATACGGGAGGTATGGATTCATCATAGATGATGATGATGAGGTACACATCATAGAAGATGATGATCGATTACATACGATGAGGTAAGTGTTTGTAGACACTCGGAGAAATGGATTGAAGCAAGTTTCTCAAATATGGAACATTCGTTTTGATGAGGCAATCAAAAGAGTTTGATTTTATCAAAAATAAGAATGAACCTAGTGTGTACAAAAGGGTCAGTGGGAGCATCGTGACATTCCTAGTACTATATGTTGATATACTACGGATAAGGAATGATATACCAATGCTACAATCAGTAAAGATAAAGTTGTCTAAACATTCCTCCATGAATGATTTGGAAGAGTATCTTAATTAGGGATATAAATCTATATAGATAGATTTAAGAGGATGCTCGACTTAACCCATGGAACGTATATTCATTTGATGCTAAAGTCGTTTAGCATGGAAAACTCCAAGAAATGTCTCATGTCGATGAGCTATGGAGTGTTTCTCTCTTAATAGTCCCCACAGACTTCTGAAAGAAAGGTCGCATGAGTGACAATCATGTATGCAATGAAATGTACGAGACCTGATGTTGATCAGTCATATTATGGAGAAGTTCACTATGAGTCGCTGAAAACATCTTAAAGTGCTTAACCTAAGCACTAAGGATGTGATCATATTCATGGTGGGTCTAAATTAAAACTAGAGGGCTTAACAGACTCAAGTTTTTCGCATGCACTAAGATGATGTAAAAATCCACTTTAAGGTAAAGCGTTATCTTGAATAATTAGTGCGAGTTGAATTGAAAGGTTCCAAACAAAGAAAGAGTTCTTTGGTTTAGTGATAAAGACAAAGTATATAGCTATAAATGAAGTCGCAAGTTGATTGTTTGGATAAAAGTTCATTACGTAACTAGGAATAGTTCCTAAGTCTCATCTTGGATCTAAACATGTGTTGTGGCACTTTCATTTGATTATTAGAATCATTAAAAGATGGGAAATCACTATAGAGATAGTGGACTCTCATGAACAACATTACATATCCATTAATTAAAGCTTATCCAATGTACAGGATAATCGTCACTTAGAGAAGAAGAGTATGAGATACCATGACGATTGCTTTTTAGTACAAGTGGGAGATTGAAAGTAGTATGCACACAAGCCAATCATGTTTGATGATAAAGCATATACTTTGTAACAATCTTATTCATTTATTAATAAAAGTATTAATTTATTAAAGGCTTTTAATTATCTACATGATGTTGTTTTATAATATGTGATAAACTCATAGTTTTAAGAAATGCTTTTAGAATAATGATGATGATCATTCTAATGAGATCTAAATTCTTAGAAAGCTTAAAACTAAAATAGTTCCCAATCGTTGGATTACTAAATTGGGATTAGTGAATCCGGATAGATTGTACATACATACGTTGCTTGCTCATTGGATGAGGATGATTGATCTCATGATCATTTATGTGGAGACACTAAAGCAAGTATGTAGGTGCTTATTGGAGAATAAGTTCATCGAACGTGGCTCGCTAAGGAATACCTAATGGAGTTTTAATTGTCGTCAATAGAATTCTGTAGTGATAGTAAGACAAGTGATACTTGGACTTGAGATCATCATAGTATCTTGTGTATGATGAGTTATACTTTGACTTATTCCTTAAGACCCTTAGGGTATATCAAAGGGTATGTTTGGGTATAATAAGTTGTACATGGAGATAATGTATGATCAATAAAGAATCTACCACTTATTAAAAGAAGAGAAATGTCTATGTGATTCGATAAATGACAACCCAAAGAGTCCTTGGTTATAAGAATGAAATTAGAAAGGAGTTTCTAATTTGCATTATTTGGTGTTGAGCATTTAAGAGTCGAAATACATATAATTAAATAAAATAAGACTTGACAGAAATTCCATGTCTTATATTTAATTGGGACATTGTATAGTGGAAGGATTGAATTGTACGGTAACTATTTACTCAAAGGTTCTTTTATGATTAATGTTGAAATCTATATTATCTCGGAAAGTCGTTGATCGCTAGGGGAGGCTTATCCCTATTGTAGAATAAATATTATTTATTTAAATAAATTAATTGTTTAATTTATTTATTTAAATAAGATTAGAATTGTTCTAATTGATTTATTCAACGGTTTAATATGGAGAACCTAAAGGGTCCCACCATAAAAGGAAGAATAATTATTTAAGAAGTTAATGGCATAATCGTAATAATATGTTATATATATTTAATTTAATCTATGGTGATAGAATAAATTAAATAGCTTAATATTTATTATTTAATATTTTAGAAATATTAAATATAAATTAATAAGAGGAGTCTTATTAATATTATTACAATTATTATTATTATTTTAATTTCTAAAAGAGTTTAGGAATTAATTTAATATAAGTACTCTCATTTTTTCCTAATAGGATTAGGAGGGAAAATTAGTTAAAGGAGTTTAATTAATTATCCCTAATAAGATTAGGGAGCCCAATTTAATTAAAAGAGTTTAATTAAATAATACCTTATTTTATTAAATAAGGTTACCTGATATCTTTATAAGAGGAGTCTTATATCAGATATCAAAATATACGTAATTCCAATAGTTGGGAGAGTACGCTCTTTTTCTATAGAGATAGAAAAACTAGGGTTTAGCCAACCACCCATCTTCTAAAATCCTTCTTCTTCCTTGGTGGATCACCTCTAGAGGCCAAACACTTGGGTGGCTAACGTTGATCAAAGGAAGGAACCAAACCCGGTGGATTCAAGTTGAACGAGAAAAGGATCGAGGTGAACTTGATACTGTAAGCTCTCGATCTTCAAGGGTATGTTTCTTATTCATCTTTTTCGTTTAATTAATAATTATGCATAAAGGGTGATCCGGGTATATGGTTTGTAAATTTTTTTAAACTCTGATTTTACACGTTTCCACACTTTTTATGCAATTTGATTGCGTTCTTGAATATTACAAACCCAACAGTGGCATCAGAGCCAAACCTTTATGCAAATTATTAATTGTTCAGATTTAATTTGTTTATTGATATGTGTTTAGAACAATTTAATTGAGCATAATTTTATTGTATAAAATTTTAAAAAAAATTAAAAAAAAAAAAAATTGTACAGTTTTTTTTTCTGGCCAGATCCGTGATATTGCTAACTATGTTACTTCACGTGGTTGGCATAGCAGGGTCATTCACGGAAATCAAGGCATGGACAAGGAGCAATATATATAATAGTTATATAATAGTTAAAAAGGTTTCCTGTTTCTTTAGAAATCCTACAACATGATTAAGGTGACATATATATATTACGTTGAAAAGCTATAGCAGGTGAATGAAAATAATGGCCACGTGATATTTTTTTTTTTGGAAGGTACGGATACTATGTATATATATTATACGGTTAATATATATATATATATATATATTAATTATTTTATAATTAAAATAAAAGTTTATTTTAATTTTAAAATAAAAGTTTATTTTAATATTAAAATAAAAGGTTTATTTTAATTTTAAAATTAGAATTTCATGCTAACTAATTAGAGTTGGAATTGGATTCCATGATAACTAATTGGAGTTGAAATTGAATTTCATCTTTCCTTAAATAAAGGAGTTTATTTATATATGAAATAAGATTTCATATTATTCAAAATAAAGGAGTTTATTTGTGAATGAGAAAGAGAATCCTAATTTCCTTAAATAAAGGAGTTTATTTAGATATGAAATAAGATTTCATATAATTCAAAATAAAGGAGTTTATTTGTGAATAGGAAAGAGAATCCTAATTTCCTTAAATAAAGGAGTTTATTTAGATATGAAATAAGATTTCATATTATTCAAAATAAAGGAGTTTATTTGTGAATAGGAAAGATAATCCAAGTGTTTCCTTTAATAATTTTTTTTATATATGGAATTGGATTCCATAATTAATTAAAATAAAGGAGTTTATTTTGATTAAAGATTTTGATTAAAATAAAATAGTTTTATTTTGATTTAAATTTGGATTAAAATAAAAGAGTTTATTTTAATTCAAAATTAGATTTTATACTAACTAAATTTGCCCATTAAATGATATCAATATATATATATATATATTAAATGTTTATTATTCATAAGATGAATGTTATTTATTGATGCATATGATGATGTGTATGATAATAAATAGGATTGATTATGGACTAATGACCAATGTGATTGGATTTTATTTTAGTTGGATGCATGAATGTATGGGTTTTATTAAATGGGGTTCACAGACCTCGTCTTCTCTAATTTTTCTTAATGTAAATACTATCCCCTCCTATGTATTTCCCTCGATCACGATCAAGGTTTCTATTTATTTTAAATAGTTTTGTAATAGGAATAGTTAGAATTAATTTTGAAAATTGGAGATCAAGGAGCAAGGAGCGCTTGAAGACCCGATTTGTAATGGAGCCCAGGGTTTAAATGTAATAGTTATATTTAAATATTATTTCTTGCACCCCTAGGGTTTGACCCTTTTGGTTCACTTGGTGGCTCTAGTGAACCAAACTAGAATAAAAGTCCATAATCAATCCGAGTAGAATATAGTATTCTATATGTGCATGCTTATACTATATATATTATATATTACGAAAACATGTTTGCATGTTCATTAATATGACGCGTATTTTATATATATATGCATGCGCGCTAAACAAGATGAGACAAATTAATAACAAACCCTCAATTTTTATATTAAGTCCTAAGCGCTCAAAGATATTTGGAATATCGAACGTCAGCCTTCTAAGCATGATAAAATTAATAGAGTATTAAATATTTAATATGAGTTTGTTGTGTCACCCATAAGGGAAGTATTAAGTATTTAAGATGTTAATTTATCACATTTGATGCTTATAAAGAAAATTGAACAATATTGTTTTGTTATGTCACCACAAGGATGATATTTTTCTTTTTGAATATATGGAGTGCTAGGTCGGACTTAACTTGGATAATTTTGATTCGGATGTGCCACCACTGATCAAAATAATCTAAGAGGCAAAAGAAAAGGAGTTGCATAGTTGATGTAATTGACAAAAGTTGTCTACCTATTTATTTATATATAGTTTGTTTGTCACCACAAGGCTATATACATTTGAAATGGGATCCTTATTCTCACTAGCAGATCTTTAATTAGATTTTTACCGAACTATATATATTGAGGTAATATAGTTTGAAGAAAATAGTGGGAGATACCAATTTAAAACAAGACCTAAATTATTTTGGTAATTAATAAAAGAATGTATGTTAAAATGTTGTTAATTACAAATTCATTTACGTAATTTTACAATGTCTAAAATTACTATCATTTATGAAGCATATTAGATGCTAAATTAACCGTAACCAAGATAAAGCGGATTGGTTAAGGAATTTGAGAATAGTTCTCATGGTTGAAAAGTTATCTTATGTCCTTAATACATCTATCCTCAAGAATGGTTGCGCATAATGCCTCTGAGGAAGACATTGCTACATTTAGAAAGTGGCAAGATGATGCACAATTGGCTCAATGCATCATGCTCGCATCCACGAGTAACGAGCTTGATGTCGAAGATGAAACTATGGATGCTTCTACTATATTCCTGCACACCAAGTAGTTGATGGTGAGGAAAGTAGGACCGATAGATATCGATATCTAAGAGCTCTTCCGATCTAGAATGGCCAATGGCACTTTAGTATGCATAAAAAGTTCTTAACATAATCAATCTGATTGATCAATTAGGACAACTGGTTTTGTCATGGATGGAGAGTTGAGCCAAGATTTGATCTTGCACTCACTTCCTGCACTCTTTTCACAATTGTTGTGAATTTTCATATAAACAAGCTAGATATCACTTTCCGATTTGCTTAACTTATGTTGAAAAATGTTGAGAGTCACTTTCCAACCAAGAAAGACCATGTCTTCATTGGTAGGGGCCAAAGGATCTTCCAAAAGAAGAACGATTCAAAGAAGGTAAATAGAAAGGCATAAACAAAGGATAATAAGAACAAAAGCGACACGGATAGCAAAGGAGCTTGCTTCCACCGCAATAAGCCCGGATAATTGGAAAGAAATCTGAGAAGCATCTTGCAGAGGCTAACCAAAGAAGCTTAGTGAAGTTTCGGTTATAAATACAAATTTGTTCATGATTTAAAATAAAAAAAATTTTAAGTCAAGGTTCTACTTGGGTATTGGATACCGACTTTGGTTATCATAAATATAGATTTATGAAGGGACCAAGCAGAGGTAAAAAGCTAAACAAATATAAGTAATTATATGTGTGGGAAATGAAGCAAAGGTTACTGCATTAGCCATAGAAACTTATAGTTTAGCATTGCCTACGGGCAAATCTATTAAGTCAATAAGTTGTTATTGTATTCCAGTTCTTGTTAGAAATATTATTTCTATTTTATTGTTGAACAATGAAATCTTTGGTATTATATTTAAGAACAATTGTTGTTCTATTTATAATAATAATGTTTTGTATAGAACTGGAATATTACTTAATAGATTTTGTATACTTGACTTACGTGAAAAATTATTTTGTAAATTGAACAAACTAGTATAAGAAAAGAAGATGATCATTCAAAGAGTTGAATGTATGTATTTGTTGAAATACAAGTGTGAATTATTTGAAAGGTTCAA
Source organism: Panax quinquefolius (assembly GCA_020205615.1). Classification (NCBI taxonomy): domain Eukaryota; kingdom Viridiplantae; phylum Streptophyta; class Magnoliopsida; order Apiales; family Araliaceae; genus Panax; species Panax quinquefolius. The sequence continues at coordinate 90,663,278 of CM035156.1, read as the reverse complement.
AGAATTCAGAAATGAAACAAATTGGCAAAGTATTAAGATTCTTTGATTAGATCAAGGAATAAATACTTGTGCAATAAGTTTCTAGATCATCTCAAATGGTTTTCTCATAATGGACACATCCTGATACGCAATAATTGATTGATGTATCTGAATGAAAAATCATACCTTGTTGGACATGGTACGGTCCATAATGATTTTACCGACATTTCATTATCCTTCTAGGATCATGTCCAAGAAATGGCTTCATATCTATGAAAAGGTAACCTCAAAATCCAGCCCCAAGACTCCATAAAAGTTATGGACAGGAAGGATTCCTAATCTTAAGTATGTTAAGATAAGGGGTTGTCCAACTTATGTGAAAATGTTTCAAAGGATAAGCTTGGGATAAGATTTGACAAGTGTCGATTTGTGGAACATCCTAAAGTAAGTTTAGGGTATATGTTCTATAATTCTACTTAGCAAAAGGTGTTTGTTGTAAAAAACGCTGCCTTCTAAGATAAAGGTGTTTATCATTGAAGGGGCTAGTGGGAGGATAATAGATCTTGAAGAGTTCAAGAACCACAAAACACTTTAAGTCAAATAAGAGGAACCCGTAAATAGACCTATTGTACCACAACCGAATCGTAAATCTGGAATAGTACTGAAGATACCTAGGAGGTATGGATTCATCATGGATGATGATGATGAGGTACGCATCATAGAAGATGATGATCCAGAGTTACATGCGATGATGTAAGACTTCTAGTGTGTACAAAAGGGTCAGTGGGAGCGTCGTGAAATTTCTAGTATTATATGTTGATATACTACGGATGAGGAATAACATACCAATGCTACAATCAGTAAAGATAAAGTTGTCTAAACATTCCTCCACGAATGATTTGGGAAGAGTATCTTAATTGGGGATAAAATCAATATAGATAGATTTAAAAGGATGCTCAACTTAACCCAAGGAACGTATATTCATTTGATGCTAAAGTCGTTTAGCATGGCAAACTCCAAGAGGTGTCTCATGTTGATGAGCTATGGAGTGTATCTCTCTTTATAGTCCCCAAAGACTCCAAAAGAGAGATCACATGAGTAACTATCATGTATGCAGTGAAATATACGAGACCGATGTTGATCATCATATTCGGAGAAGTTCAACGTGAGTCGGTGAAAAACATCTTAAAGTTCTTAACCAGCACTAAAGATATGAGCATACATGGTGGGTCTTAATTAAAACTAGAGGGCTTAACAGACTCAAGTTTTTTCAGACAGACCAAGAAGACAGAAAATTCACTTTAAGGTAAAGTGTTACCTTGAGCAAGTGGTGCGTTGAATGGAAAGGTTCCAAACAAAGAAAGAGTTGTTGGTTTAGTGATAAAGACAATGTATATACCTATAAATGAAGCTACAAGTTGATTGTTTGGATGAAAAGTTAATTATAGAACTAGGAATAGTTCCTAAGTCTCATCTTGGATCTAAACATGTATTGTGGCACTTTCATTTTATTATAAGAATCATTAAAAGATGGGAAATCACTATAGAGATGGTGGATTCTCAAGAACAACATTACATATCCATTAACTAAAGCTTATCCAACAGCAGGATAATTGTCACTTAGAGAAGAAGAGTATAAGATACAATGGCGATTGGCTTTAGTGCAAGTGGGAGATTGAAAGTAATATGCACACAAGCCAATCATGTTTGATGATAAAGCATATACTTTGTAACAATCTTATTCATTTATTAATAAAAAGTATTAATTTATTAAAGGCTTTTAATTATCTACATGATGCTGTTTTATAATATGTGATAAACCCATAGTTTTAAGCAATGCTTTTAGAATAATGATGATGATCATTCTAATGAGATCTAAATTCTTAGAAAGCTTAAAACTAAAATAGTTCCCAATCATTGGATTACTAAATTGGGGATTAGTGAATCTGGATAGATTGGTACATACGTTGCTTGCTCATTGGATGAGGATGATTGATCTCATGATCATTTGTGTGGAGACACTAAAGCAAGTATGTAGGTGCTTATTAGAGAATAAGTTCACTCGAACGCATTGGCTCGCTAAGGAATACCTAATGGAGTTTTACTCACCGTCAATAGGAATTCTGTAGTGATAGTAAGTACAAGTGATCCTTGGACTTGAGATCATCATAGTATCTTGTGTATGATGAGTTATACTTTGACTTATTCCTTAAGACCCTTAGGGTATATCAAAGGGTATGTTTGGGTATAATAAGTTGTACATTGAGATAATGTATGATCAATAAAGAATCTACCACTTTATTAAAAGAAGAGAAATGTCCTATGTGATTCGATAAATGACAACCCAAAGAGTCCTTGGCAAGGCGTAATGAAATTAGAAAGGAGTTTCCAATTTGCATTATTTGGTGTTGTGCATTTAAGAGTCGAAATACATATAATTAAATAAAATAAGACTTGATGTAAATTCCATGTCTTATATTTAATTGGGACATCAGTATGGTGGAAGGATTGAATTATGCAGTAACTATTTACTCAAAGGTTCTTTTATGATTAATGTTGAAATCTATATTATCCGGAAAGTCGTTGATCGCTAGTAGGAGGCTTATCCCTATGTAGAATAAATATTATTTATTTAAATAAATTAATTATTTAATTTATTTATTTAAATAAGATTAGAATTGTTCTAATTGATTTATTCACAATAGGTTTAATATGGAGAACCTAAAGGGTCACACCATAAAAGTAAGAATAATTATTTAAGAAGTTAATGGCATAATCGTAATAATATATGTTATGTATATTTAATTTAATCTATGGTGATAGAATAAATTAAATAGCTTAATATTTATTATTTAATATTTTAGAAATATTAAATATAAATTAATAAGAGGAGTCTTATTAATATTATTACAATTATTATTATTATTTTAATTTTTAAAAGAGTTTAGGAATTAATTTAATATAAGTACTCTCATTTTTTCCTAATAGATTAGAGAGAAAATTAGTTAAAGGAGTTTAATTAATTATCCCTAATAAGATTAGGGAGCCCAATTTAATTAAAAGAGTTTAATTAAATAATACCTTATTTTATTAAATAAGGTTACCTGATATCTTTATAAGAGGAGTCTTATATCAGATATCAAAATATACGCAATTCCAATAGTTGGGAGAGTACGCTCTTTTTCTATAGAGATAGAAAAACTAGAGTTTAGCCAACCACCCATCTTCTAAAATCCTTCTTCTTCCTTGGTGGATCACCTCTAGAGGCCAAACACTTGGGTGGCTAACGTTGATCAAAGGAAGGAACCAAACCCGGTGGATTCAAGTTGAACGAGAAAAGGATTGGAGGTGAACTTGTACCTGAGGAAGCTCGGATCTTCAAGGGTATGTTTCTTATTCATCTTTTTCGTTTAATTAATAATTATGCATAAAGGGTGATCCGGGTATATGGTTTGTAAATTTTTTTAAACTCTGATTTTACACGTTTCCGCACTTTTTATGCAATTTGATTGCGTTCTTGAATATTACAAACCCAACATGGTCTTGGCTTTGGACTTGGATTTTATTGTAGACATTTTCCTTAACTTTTCGGAACATCTTTAATCGTCCCGATCGGAGTTCATATGAAAAAGTTATGATCTTTTTACTAAACGGACGTTGAACCTCAAAGTTTGGAAGTTGAAATTTTTACAGCAGTCACTTAGAAGCCCGATTTCGACCTTGATGCATTCTGAATCTGTCAATTCTCACAGAATGAAAGTTGTAGATCTCGTCTATATCTTTGTTTTGATAGGTAGCAGGCCCCGTAACTCCTCCCGGATCAAAAGTTATGCTCGTTTTACCAAAGGATGTCACAACAAAAAATAAGGGTGAATTTGTGCGGGAAATATGGAAAATCATAAAAATCTTAGATTTTTGGAAAGTTTCTAAAAGCATATTTTGGCAGATTTCTACATGGAATTGGATTGATATTTCTATTAGCTTTTGGATTTCCTTTAGACTAAGATTTATTTCCAAATTGAATTCTATTTTTTTATGGAAACTAGTTATGATTTGTAATTCCTTTCAGGATTTGGATTTCTACTTCCTATAGGATTTAGGACTTTGTCTAGTACTATAAATAGAGGATGAGAGTCAGGGTTTTAGACATTCAACTATCAACTATTATCTATTGGAGTGTAGACTCAAGAGCATGTCAGGCTAGTTCTTTTTATTCAGTTCTAAAGGGAGGTGAATCCTTGTTACAAGTAATTGATTAATTGAGTATTATTATTTATTCCTTCTTCTGTGAAATTTCTTCTGATAATCTATTTTCATTGATTGCATGCTAATTGATTTATTTGATTTAATATGACCAAGTGAATTAGTTTGATCATTATCGTATGCTAGATTAAGACTGATATTACGTGTAATTGATATCTGTCTTCGTTATAAGTAGTAACTTGGTAATAATAATTGTGGACAAGCTTTTGTTTATTGCTAAGATTATTAGAAAATAAGTTAAACAAATCGAGCTTATGTGTTTGTTGCTTGGATTAGCCTAATTCTCTATTTCTTAATGCTTCTATCATATTAAATCTAGATAGCTTATTCTAGGTTGTATGCTAGTTAGAATCTGGTGGAGAGCTTGTTTCATACAGTGATAATCTAAGGAGAATTTTAGATAGCAGAGTTTATTGTTATCTAGGGCTAATAGTTTCACTTAAGGGAAAATAATAATAACTTGATTAATTTATTGTTGTACTTGGTGAAACTGAACTGCAGAACTGAAGTTTTTACATTTTTGGTTAACTTCATCATTAATTCTTATTTTCTTAGTTTCAAAACAATTTTCAAAAAATCCCCAATCTTTATTTTCTATCAAAATAATAGAATAAATATAAAACAAATCACTCTCTGTGGGATAGATCCTTGCTTACTACTGTGCTAATTGTTTGAATTTGTAAAGTGAAAGTGAGGTTAATTTAGGAGTATAAACGACAGCTCCCACTAACCGACTATAATTATTGCTTAAGCCCATTTGTTTAAATAACTTTTCATGCATTTTTGGTTTATTTTGTAGATTGCATGCTTGGAACTGGCTTGTTAGCATTTGAGGACTAAAGGGATGTATTGTGAGCTAAAATGATCAAGACTTGAGAGATGTAGAAAACTACAGCAGCTAAACAACAAAATCAAAAACTGGTGCACGACGCAGTTGCACCCTAAATGGCTTGAGGAACGGTGCAGCTGCGCTTTACCTTAGTAGGCAAAACTCTCTGTCTTGATTAAGCGCCAGTTTATCCTGTAAAGGTGCAGTACGTCGATCTAGCGATCCAAATATTTAACTTTTCATTTAATGGACCAATTGGATTATTTCTTGGGCAAGGAAGCACTCGTAAGTTAGCATATATTTAGCCTCATTGTGTAGTTTACTTTAGTATGCTTTCTTATTAGTCTTGTTAATCATTATTGGATTGTCTATTGTGATTTGTGATTAATTTCTTAGTTAATTGGACATTAATTACCGTGATAACCTATATGAAATTGAGAGATGGATTATAGGTTTAGATCTAATCATAGTAGCTTGCGTTTGTGACTTCTACATGGCAATAGAATTCATGATTCGTGCCTAGGATAGAGATATACCTTTGCATCACATGTAATATAATAAGAACTTGTGCTTTAACCCTCTTTAATTATAATTCACATAGAGATATAGTGGGTTAGTTAATTAGGGTGTTCAACTTAATTCTATCAATCGTGGATTTGATTTAATATAGGTATTGTACACCGACAGATGGCTATAATTTACCTTCGTATTCTTGATTTACAGTTCGGTATAATTAATTTGACTTAATAGGAAGTGTATTGGATTAAATGAACCAATAGGTGAAATTGAAGTCTCGAGTCTTCATTTTCTAGTTTCATTCTAGGGATTATCAGTATTAGTTTAATTACATACTTTTCAATTTAAAATACTAAATGATTTGTTTAAATAAGATTAAGTTAGTTACGGGTTAGTGCTTGGTGATTCTTGTTAAATAACTCTATGTGGGATAGATACTCTACTTACTCTTTATTACATATTGACCACGTGCACTTACGTGTTATATATTGATTGTGGAAACAACCAACAAGTTTTTGGCGTTGTTGTCAGGGATTTAGTTTAATAATTTTTGCCATCATTAATTTCAATAAAATTAGTCTTAATTTAAACATTTTGTTTTTATTTTAATTTTCTTCCTATATTTCTCTCTTTTCAGGTACCATGGATGACTTTGCTTATCAATGGCCATACACTTTCTGCATTATTATCACAAATTAAAACACTTTTGAAGAGGTTGGATGTTCTTGTAGCCCAACGTATTTGAAGGACAACATTTACTTATGATTATTGTCCTGGCAATCATCCGAGTCATCAATATTGTAACGCCCCAAATTCAGGTACTTGAAACCCGAACTCTGTGCTTTACGATACCATTTCTATGAGCGAAATAATACTAAAAATAATAACAATAATATGAATATCAAACTTAATTTATATTTATCAGAGTCTAATCCCAAGTACACAACCTTTACTACATTATTTACATGATATATAATACATATCATTATCTTAATACAGTCTAATTATTACAAAAGATACCAAAAACCATATTCTGTTTGCTTTCCTTTTCACTTGTTCTTGCCTAAATCTTCCGGTTGATCACGCTTAGCTGAAAATATTTAGATTTAAAGCAAGGATGAGCATTTGAGTGCCCAACAAATAATAACAATTATAAATATAATTAGCTGAAAGAAATAAATATTTTCTTTGTACATCACTTCTACAATGAATTAATAGTTGTGAAGTAAACTGAATCAACCATAACCATATATTATTTCTATATCAAAGTTTTTGAAACTACGTATTAACTATATACAGGGTAGTCGACAGATTATGAACATTATTTTCTATTTTCGAAAAGGTTACACAGAACTTCATCTGCAGACCGTCATAACTTACGGGCACGAGGGTGTACATCTCATGGACCCTGTATTGATCAATACTACATTACTAGAACAATATTATCGTTCATCCTTTGTCCGCATTAGCGCATAAAAATTTTCCCATGTTCGGGATGTTCATAATTAGTCAGGAATCCGAACCAAAATAATTTGATTGGATACAAAAGAGTTTTATTATATTCAACGATATTTCTGAATCTGTGTCTAGCTGATCAAATAGTTTAGAGGTAGATATATATATCAACATGTGATTAAATACAATGATTATCCAAGAGGGAACACTTGTATAACCATGTTTAGAAATTAACGAACAGAATATATACCTGAATTACCATATACTAACATGTTGATAAACAATGATCGGATATAGAATATATCAATATAGGTTTAATAATTTAGTACAATAATAATATAGTTCTGAAACATTCTTACTCATATCCATTGCATAAAGGAAATGCAAAGGTATGATATTTACTGTTTCTACCGCGCTACAATCTGTAACTTAGTTTTATCTTTTATACCGAAACCTATCATTAATAAGATCATTTGATTGATTAGAATCACATATCATAACACATAGTACTGCTTAATTGCAATCAGCACATAACCTAATCACATTGTCACACATGTTTCACAGTCATTAAATCACAAATAAACACATATACAGACACATTATGCAAGTCCAGATCAATTTTAAAACACGTCATGCATCTGAGCAAGCGGTTTATCGAAAGCAATTATCGAGTCTAAGACTCTATATCGAAGTTCAATATCTGTTTAGACTATTTAAATAATAGTCATAACATTTTTAAATGACTGACAATAATTTTTAAATAATTAAAATAATTTATTCTAATTTTTCAAACACTAGAATCATTATAAAAAGATTTAAATATCAAATAATTCTATTATCATTAATATTTAATTAGTATTAAACTATTAATGAAATTATTGCTAAAATATTAAAGTTATTTATAATAACTTAAAATACTCTTTTTTCATTTATATACTTTTTAAATGATTTTAAATAAATAAAACCATTTTTAAAGTATTTATTTAATATAATTATTAAATAACTTAATATCATTAATATCAAACTAATATCATTAATATTAAATTATTAATGAAATTATCCTTTAAATATTAAAAGTTATATTTTATAACTTAAAAATATTCTTAAACACTTTATTTTTATTTAAAATGATTTTTATAATAATAAAATCATTTTTAAACTAAACTATTTAATATAATCAATAAATAAATTTAATATCATTAATATTAATTTATTAATGAGAATTCTCCAAAAATATTGAAAATTTCAAAATATTTTCTAACACTTTATTCTCATTTAAAATGATTTTTAAAATCAATAAAATCATTTTTAACATATTTATTTAATTTAACTATTAAATAAAACTAATATCATTAATATTAAATTATTAATATTTTTCATGACAAAATATCAAAAGTTATATCTTATAACTTGAAATATTTTTATAATCCTTTAAATCATTTTTATATGATTTTTAAATCATTAAATCTATTTTTCATGATTTATTTAATACATTTATTAAATAACTTAATTATCATTAATGTTAATTAATTAATGAAATTCATCACAAAATATTAAAAGTTACATATATAACTCAAAAATATTTTTAAACACTTTATTCTTATTTAAAATGATTTTTATAACATTGAAATCATTTTTCTCTAATTTATTTAATACACTAAATAAATAAATTAAATATCATTTATATTCAAATAATTATAAATATTAATGAAAAATATCCCAAATAATTAAAAGTTATTTTTCATAATTAAATAATTTTTAAAATCATTTTGTAATTTTTATAATTTATTTCCTATTTTAATCAATTTTCGTAAATTCATAAAAATAAAATAAAAGAAACCGTCGCTATTGGCCTTTTAGCGACACTCAAGCGTCTCTATTGGTGTTCTTGAGCTCAAGAACAACGATGACTTTCGTGTTCAAGAGGTCTCGTTTAACCGGGTTTAATTTCATGTCTACCTTGTTTCTGTCTAATCTAAAACCTAGGTATTGTAGTGTTGATGTAACTCTACACGTTTCACAACTTACTTTGATCAAAGAACACCATAACAAGACGATCTGAGTCCTCAAAATACTTGTCATACAGTTTATGGGTTTTCCAAGAAACCCAGGTATCCGAGTGAGCACTTTCATGTTCAAATTAATTGTAGTTCTGATAATGATTTTTGGGGTTATATGGTTCATACTTATAATACACCAGACAAGGAATAACAGCATATCAAGGTCACAGTTTCACAACATCCAAATCAACATTTATACCTCGGTCAAAGGCTGTCAGAGACTGTGTTCTTCATATTTCTGGAAATTTCCATAAATGAAATCGTGATCATTTCAGCCACTTTGACCATCCACAAAATCCATTATATATAATGTATAACTGATATGAAGGCATGAATTTATACTCCATCTAGCAAACTACAACACACACACAACATAATCAACAAACAACATACAACCTGACAGATCAAAGCATTTAAAAAGGTTGTCAGACAAGTTTTTTTAAGATTTCTGGGTTGCCCAGAAGATACCCGGTCATGGTCGGTCAACGACCTTTGACCGATTATAACTTCAAATCTACAATATATCTAACTCTGATTCCTTTTGCATATTAAAGATAACATGATAGGCTATAGAATAAAACTTTAAAACAACAAAAACCATTAACAAAAAAATATTTAAAGCCCCTGACATTCACTGTCAGACACAGAAATAAATTTTCCCAGATTTTGAAAAACTTCAATTTTGAGTATCTAGATGTTATGAATCCACTATGTACCAACCCAGATCACATATAGACACTTCATACAACATATTTAACACAAAAATCTTAACATCAAACACAACATACAAGATCAGATTTCAAGGATTGGCTTTATACCTTCTATGAACAAGCTTTGAATCTTGGCTTCTAGATTTGTTATGGTGATCGTGGGGCTGTATTAAGGGACTGATATACAATGAATTTTAGTGTGTGAGGAGAGAGAGAGACTTGGTTGAGCATTGGTTGTAAAAATGGGCAATAAAATGACTTTTTCTCTCTCTAATTCTATATATAATATGTTGTGATGCACATGGCTGAGTTGTTGTTGCTTGTTTTCCGAGTTTCTAGCATTTATTAATCACATGCAAAGTCAAGAGTAGTTCAACTACTACAAATAAGGTAGGATTTGCAAGCAATCTAATAAAAAATGTGACAAAAGGGTAATCTTGTCAATTGGCTTGGAATTTTAAAGGTAAAGTAGTAACTTGCCAAACCCTTAGGGTTTGACCCTTAGGGTTTAGCACAAAAACTGTAGGAATTTAATTTAGGGTTTAAAATATAAAATTTTAGTTACTAAAAATTAAAATTAGGGTTTCTTAATCAATTAGGTTTTTAATTACTTAGCACTTTGCTAATTAGGTTTAAGAGACACTAATTAGCATTACACTTCCCAATTTAGCGATTAGGGTTTACCATAAGCAAATTAGGATTTATAATTTAGAAGAAAAATAATAAGGTTTTATTCTTAAAAAAAAACATTAGGGTTTTGAAAATTAGGGTTCTCCCTAATTAGGGTTAATATTTATAACACCGATCATAAATCACATTAACATCATTACATAACTGTCTTAAGCTGGCATTCGACTTTTAAATTAGGGTTTAATAGCTTAAAACTAGGGTTTTGGCATTATACACATAATTTAACCAACATTATCAGTCCATACATATACAGTACATATATACAGTACTGAAATAAAATAATATTATAATAAATGTCATTAATCCCATAACATAATTACTAAACAGATTTTAAAGTCTCATTTTACTTTAAAACTAGGGTTTTTAAATACTGCACCATCATTGACCAATTATTAACAATGCGTACATACAGTACATATTTATCGCACTGAAAATCAAAATATAATTAATATTATATTATTATCATCATTCCTTGTTCCAGAACCAGAATTAGGGTTTATCGGACTAATATTAGGGTTTATAAAAATATTATTAAGGTTTGGTCATAATACATTAAAAAACTTCCACACATTACATACATATCTATAATCTTGACAAATAATAATATGATATTATTATTCTCACTCCTTGATCAAAATCCAAAATTAGGGTTTGGATTCTATATGTGATTTATTTGTCATATATAACATTATTAATTAAGTTAATTAATTAAATTAATTATTACGAATAAAATCATATAATAAAATAATTATAATAATTCTATAATCATTTCTTATATTATTTAAATAATATATAATCATATTTTCATGGAAAATAATTAATAAAAATATTTCTAATATAAAATTAATTATTAGAAGAATTTAATTTATAATAATAAATAATTCTAAAATAAAATTATTCGTAATCATTCATGTAATAAATATATTTTATATAAATACATACACATTACCTTGCACACATTCTCTCCTATAAAATAAATATATAAATAAATAATTTATATGCAAAATTTCTGATTTAATTATATAGAAAATATCGGGTTATTACATTCACCCTCCCTTATAAAGATTCCGTCCCCGGAATCACCGTTTTAAAACCTATACATACCAGGGTACATAGTATACACAATCATTGCGAGTAGATCTTGATCATAATTGATCAAACTGATATTTAATTATTCAGTATAAAGCTTATCTATCTATCTCCTTATACGAAAAATTGATTTCTAATAGAACTCAATTTCCTCCTTCAAAATAGTTTATAAAATAATATATTATATATATAAGAAAATCATATATAAGAAAATAAAATTGATTAGAATAATACCTGGAGTTGCATCCCTGGCTGCCACGATATCTTGAATGGTCATGTTGAAGATGCTTGTGGTTGGAGCTTGTGGTTGGTTCTGTTGGTTTGCTTATTGAGGTTGGTCCCATTGTCGTCAATGTCCTGCTGCCTTTTCCCGTATTCGCATTCCTTGTCTCCGTTCTCCTTTTTGGACAGTCTTTCAACTTATACTTCATTGATCCACACTTGAAACACCAACTATATCATTCTTGGATTGGGGCAATTGGGAGAGACTTGTTCCTTCTGCCCACACGCATAGCACACAAAATTTCCCTTTATCTCCTTTGCTTTTATCGTATAGGTGGTAAAAGTTATCTTTTGCCCCTTCATTATCCCAGCTATCACAACCGCTTCTACCGGGTCAGTTGATCCTTTAAATCTTGGCGGTCCGGTTGCCTTGAAGTCTTTGACGTTTGTCGATCGATTGTTTGGCTGATTTCCTGCGGCTGGTATTCCGTTCTGCATAGCTTGATCGTCCATATACGCAAGATTCTGCATCAGGTCTGGTTGTCCTCCAGCTTTGTTGACAGGTTCTTTTGTCCTTTGCTTTCGCTTTTGTCTTAACGGCATTATCATAAATTACGGGCACGAGGGTGTACATCCCATGGACCCTGTATTGATCAATACTACATTACTAGAACGATATTATAGTTCATCCTTTGTCCGCCTTAGCGCATAAAAATTATCCCATGTTCGGGATGTTCATAATTAGTCAGGAATCCGAACCAAAACAATTTGATTGGATACAAAAGAGTTTTATTATATTCAACGATATTTCGAGAATCATCAGGTGATCAAATATCTTAGATCAAATATATATATATATATATATATATATATATATATATATATATATCAACATGTGATTAAATATAATGATTATCCAAGTGGGGACACTTGTATAACCATGTTTAGAAATTAACTAAGCAGAATATATATCCAGAATTACCATATACTAACATGTTGATAAACAATGATCAGATATAGAATATATCACAATAGGTTTAATAATTTAGTACAATAATAATATAGTTCTGAAACATTCTTACTCATATCCATTGCATAAAGGAAATGCAAAGGTAGGATACTTGCCTGGTCTACTACTTACAATACGCAACTTAGTTTTATCTTTTATACCAAAACCTATCATTAATAAGATCATTTGATTGATTAGAATCACATATCATAACACATAGTACTGCTTATTGCAGTCAGCACATAACCTAATCACATTGTCACATATGTTTTACAGTCATTAAATCACAAATAAACATATATACAGACACATTATGCAAGTCCAGATCAATTTTTAAAACCTGTCGGCGTACCGAAGGCTTTACCGAGCAATTATCGATTTTAAGATTCTATATCGAAGTTCAATATCTGTTTATACTATTTAAATAATAGTCATAACATTTTTAAATAATAGTCAAAAATATTTTTAAACACTTTATTCTTATTTAAAATGATTTTTATAACATTGAAATCATTTTTCTCTAATTTATTTAATACACTAAATAAATAAATTAAATATCATTAATATTCAAATAATTATAAATATTAATGAAAATATCCCAAATAATTAAAAGTTATTTTTCATAATTAAAATCATTTTTAAAATCATTTTGTAATTTTTATAATTTATTTCCTATTTTTAATCAATTTTGAAATTCATAAAAATAAAATAAAAGAAACCGTCGCTATTGGCCTTTTAGCGACACTAAGCATCGTTGTTGGTGTTCTTGAGCTCAAGAACACCGATGACTTCGTGTTCAAGAGGTCTCGTTTGGCCAAGGGTTTAATTTCATGGCTATCTTATCTTTCGCTTCAATCTAAAACCTAGGTATTGTAGTGTTGATGTAACTCTACACGTTTCATAACTTACTTTGATCAAAGAACAACATAACAAGACGATTTGAGTCCTCAAAATACTTGTCATATATACAGTTTTGGGTTTTCCCGAAACCCTGTATCCGAAAGTGAGCACTTTCATGTTCAAATTAATTGTAGTTACGATTATGATTTTTGGGTTTTATGGTTCATACTTATAATACACCGACAATGAATAACAAAGATATCAAGGTCAGCGATTTCACAAAATCCAAATCAACATTTACAAATTTCTATTAAAGGTCGTCAGAGATCGTGTGTTCTTCATATTTCGAAATTTCGAAATGAAATCGTGATCATTTCAAACCACTTTGACCATCCACAAAATCCATTATATATAATGTATAAGCGATATGAAGGCATGAATTTATACTCCATCTAGCAAATTATAACAGACACACAACATAATCAACAAACAACATACAACCCGACGGATCAAAGCATTTAAAAGGTTGTCGACACACGTTTTTATGATTTCGGGTTGCCTTGAAGGTACCCTTTGTCATGGTCGATTCAACGACCTTTAATCGATTATAACTTCAAATCTACAATAGATCGACTCTGATTCCTTTTGCATATTAAAGATAACATGATAGGCTATAGAATAAAACTTTAAAACAACAAAAACCATTAACAGAAAATATTTAAAGCCCTTGACATTCACTGTCAGACCACAAAACTATATTTTCCCAAATTTAGAAAAACTTCAATTTTGAGTATCTAGATGTTATGGATCCACTATGTACCAACCCAGATCACATATAGACACTTCATACAATATATTTAACACAAAAATCTTAACATCAAACACAACATACAAGATCAGATTTCAAGGATTGGCTTTATACCTTCTATGAATAAGCTTTGATTTTTGGCTTCTAGATTTGTTATGGTGATCGTGGGGCTGTATTAAGGGACTGATATACAATGAATTTTCGTGTGTGAGGAGAGAGAGAGACTTGGTTGAGCATTGGTTGTAAAAATGGGCAATAAAATGACTTTCTTTCTCTCTAATGCTATATATAATATGTTGTGATGCAAATGGCTGAGTTGTTGTTGCTTGTTTGCTGATTTTCTAGCATTTATTAATCACATGCAAAGTCAAGAGTAGTTCAACTACTACAAATATGGTAGGATTTACAAGCAATCTAATAAAAAATGTGACAAAAGGGTAATCTTGTCAATTGGCTTGGAATTTTAAAGGCAAAGTAGTAACTTGACAAACCCTTAGGGTTTGACCCTTAGGGTTTAGCACAAAAATTATATGATTTTAATTTAGGGTTTAAAATATATAATTTTAGTTTCTAAAAATTAAAATTAGGGTTTCTTAATCAATTAGGTTTTTAATTACTTAGCACTTTGCTAATTAGGTTTAAGAGACACTAATTAGCATTACACTTCCCAATTTAGCAATTAGGGTTTACCATAAGCAAATTAGGGTTTATAATTTAGAAGAAAAATAATAAGGGTTTATTCTTAAAAAAACATTAGGGTTTTGAAAATTAGGGTTCTCCCTAATTATGGTTAATATCTATAACACCGATCATAAATCACATTAACATCATTACCACCACAAAAAAATAGCTCATTGCCAATGGCCAGTGCCGTCGCCAATGACCCTCTTGTCATCGGCAATGATGTCATCAAGCGACAGAGATCGTCTGTCGCCTCTCCCCATCGCCAGTATGGTGCGTCGCGCCTGCCGCCTCGTTGCTTTCGTGGTCGGCAAGAGTGTCATTGCAGACGGGTCATTCTTGACGGACCACCGTACGCTTTATGACACATTCTGCCGATGGCGTTGAATATTTAATCTGACGATTAGTAATATTTTTTCCAAAAAAATAAAAAACAATTATTGCCGACGGCATGCCATCCTTAATGAACCTTAGCTCCCGTCGCCAATGAGTTTTTAATAAAAAAAAAATTCAAAATTGCAAAATACCCCTATTCATTTTCATATGCATAATTATACCTGTTATAAACTAAAGAAAAATTATAAAGAATTCTTCACAAACGCATATCAATAACAATAATAGATTTTGCTATATCAACCATCAAATATGTAAACAACTTAATGACTTATAGATAAAAGTCGTACAATGTAAATACAAAATATAATCTAAACTCTAGTCTGTACAACTCAAAAGCTGTATAAATATACATATATGAAAGTGAAAATATAAACATAATGGGTACTACAACCCAAGATCAGGAATGTCGGTATCACCACCCACCGCCAGTCTGACTGCCGGTCCCACCCTCAATAGTCTCATCAGCATCAGCACGGCGGTCATCACCATCTCCACCATGGGCATCGCCTGTGCCACAGCCTCCACCCGCCGAAGTCTCATCAGCAAGACCCTACAATTAATAATAAAATATTAATAACGAATTCAAAAATAGAGCATATTTAAATTAGTTTTGGTTGTGTTCGTTAAGTGTTGAGTTTTGCAAACTGGACGATAACTCGGATTCCGTATGTCGGAATCGAGTCCCTTAAGTTCTAACGCGTGTCTAATACCTACGCGGTGCTATGTGTGTGTTTGCGTGGCATTCGAACGTCCGATGCGGGTTTTGGGCTGTTTTTCGGCTTTTTGCCAAAGTGTTGGCGAGTTTTATAAACTAGACGATAAGTCGGATTTCGTATGTCGGAATCGAGTCCCGTAAGTTCTAACGCGTGTCTAATACCTACGCGGCGCTATGTGTGTGTTTGTGTGGCATTCGGACGTCCGATACGGGTTTTGGGCTGTTTTTCGGCTTTTTGCCTAAGTGTTGGCTACTTTTGCAAACTGGACAATAACTCGGATTTCGTATGTCAGAATCGAGTCCCGTAAGTTCTAACACGTGTCTAATACCTACGCGGTGTTATGTGTGTGTTTGCGTGGCATTCAGACATCCGATGCGGATTTTGAGCTGTTTTTTGGCTTTTTGCCTAGGTGTTGGCGAGTTTTGCAAACTGGACGATAACTTGGATTTCGTATGTCAGAATCAAGTCCCGTAAGTTCTAACGTGTGTCTAATACATACGCGGTGCTATGTATGTGTTTGTGTGGCATTCGGACGGCCGATGCGGGTTTTGGGTTATTTTTTAGCTTTTTACCTAAGTGTTGGCGAGTTTTGCAAACTGGACGATAACTCGAATTTCGTATGTCGAAATCGAGTCCCGTAAGTTCTAATGCGTGTCTAATACCTACGAGGTGCTATGTGTGTGTTTGTGTGGCATTCGGACGGCCTATGCGAGTTTTGGGCTATTTTTCGGCTTTTTGCCTAAGTGTTGGCGAGTTTTGCAAACTGGATGATAACTCAGATTCCGTATGTCTGAATTGAGTCCTGTAAGTTCTAACACGTGTCTAATACCTACGAGGTGCTATGTGTGTGTTTGTGTGGCATTCGGACGGCCGATGCGAGTTTTGGGATATTTTTCGGCTTTTTGCCTAAGTGTTGACGAGTTTTGCAAACTGGACAATAACTCGGATTTCTTATGTTGGAATCGAGTCCCGTAAGTTCTAACACGTGTCTAATACCTATGAGGTGCTATGTGTGTTTGCATGGCATTCGGACGGCCGATGCAGGTTTTGGGCTGTTTTTTGGCTTTTTGCCTATGTGTTGGCGAGTTTTACAAACTGGACGATAACTCGGATTCCATATATCGGAATCGAGTCCCATAAGTTCTAACACATGTCTAATACCTACGAGGTGCTATGTGTGTGTTTGCGTGGCATTCGGACGGCCGATGCGGGTTTTGGATGGTTTTTCGGCTTTTTGCCTCAGTGTTGGCGAGTTTTGCAAACTGGACGATAACTCGGATTCCTTATGTTGGAATTGAGTCCCGTAAGTTCTAACACGTGTCTAATACCTACGAGGTGCTATATGTGTGTTTGCGTGGCATTCGGACGGCCGATGCGGGTTTTGGGCTATTTTTCAGTTTTTTGCCTAAGTGTTGGCGAGTTTTGCAGACTGGACGATAACTCGGATTCTGTATGTCAGAATCGAGTCCCGTAAGTTCTAACACGTGTCTAATACCTACGAGATGGTATGTGTGTGTTTTAGTGTCATAGAAATACAATTACAAATTACAATTATAAATTACATAAATTAAATAAAGAATTACAGAATTTAATTTTTTTTACCTGTCGAATATGTGGTGGGAAGATGTTGGCCAAGACAACTGAACAAACGCGGATGGCCTCCTCCCGTACTACACCCATGAGGTCGTCAACGGAGGCTGTAGGATCTATAGAGCCGTGGACAACCTCCTGAGCCAGCTGGTAGATCCACTCGCGTGATAGTGCGCTTGACTGCACAACACCGCTCGCCATGCACCCCTCTATGATCCGCCGAAAGAAGTCATCGGATAATGAAGGGTCGGCACCCGATCCACTCGCACCACTACCTCCAATTGGTGGGCGCCATCGAGATCTCACAGCAGGGACTAAGGTGTAAGCTGGGACATGGGGAATACCCACAACTCTACCCTTCATCGGTCCCTCTGTAACCTGCAGCCAGTCCTCTATCTCCTCGTCGGCACGCGTAGACTCATCTACTGGAGTGTCACCTCTCTGGCTGCTCCGGGCCACTATAAGATCCTCGAACCGTCGCTGAAAAAAAACACATTAGTAGAAGATACGCAAAGAATAAAATGAAATAATACAAAAGAATATCCGAATTTTACATACATACTAAATGAGATAATTACATAACTTACAGCAATACGTTTTGCCTCAGGTGAGATATAACCACCATCACCTTTCTTTTGGTGGGCGTGCCACCAAAACTCCAAGTGGGAGGGTGCATGCTTTAAACTCACCTCGAGTCTCTCCCGGTACAGGTCGTACGACTGAGACCTAGTGCAGTGTAGGAGACGACTCTGCTGTCAGGCAGCTGAACGTTGTGCCGACATCTTCTTGAAGGCCTCGCAATCCCAAATGATGCACATCTGGTCCCACACTGTAGCAGATATGAAATCTGGCCGGACATCCTTAAGTGTCTTTCCATCACCATCTTAAATGGGGGCCTTCTTCTTCCAACAGAGACCCACTTGTGCCAATTTATCTCTAGGTATCTGCGAAAAGCAGTCATCCCATGGGCTTCGCCTTCCGCAAAAACGATAATATCTCTGCACATTACACATTAAAAAGCTTAGTAGACAACATAAATCAAAGAGGTAACAGTATATTCAAATGGAATATAAAACTAGCATATGAATGATTGACATCCTACCCTAAACTCATCAATAATCAGCTGCCGTATGCGGTCATCCACATCCGCCTACCTCATCCACGGGCTTGAGAATCGGTTGCAGACGATCCCAAGCAACGTGTTCCTTGGCGTGGCGTCAAGGATACTACAATTGAAATTAATACATTGCAAATTACAAAGAATATTAAATACTTTTGTTATAGTAATACTATATAGGATTATGAAAATAATTACCTATGAGTCCCAACACGACATATAAGCGGCGCCTGGGGGGATTCCCTAGCAAGCCACGTGCTAGTCCCCGTGGAGGCCTACGTCGATCACCTATGTAGTGAAATACATCAATATTTATATAAACGAATATAATGTCAATACAATATAAAATAAAAAATAATAAGATGTATACCAATAAAATATGTAATTATACCTAACGATCCGGCCTGATCATCACGCGTAGAATCGCCACGGTCCCCCACATACACGCGCCCACCACGATCACCATGTGGTGTGCGCGCCATATGTATGTATAATGTCAAATCATAAAAAAAATTTATTACATTTGAATACAACTAAAAGAGGATAACATACACATATAACTATATTATTAAACATTCAGTAAATACTATATTTCAAAGACAATAACAAAGAGGATAACATATGAGATACAACTAAAAGAATGCAACATAAATAGTAACACCTTTAGTAGATTAATATAAGTTGAAGATAATGATCAGACTACTACAAACTATTACATTTGAATACAACTAAAAGGACACAAAGAGTACATACTCCTAATCATTTATATCGTCAAAGCCATCAATATCATAATCGTCATCTTCGAGCAATAGATCTTCACTATCGTTGTCATCACCATCTTCGTCGTCCTCAACGATTTCGTCAATTATATCTACCTCCTCAACAACATCGTCTTCACTTTTGACAGGGACAACATCATCCTCTTATTCACTAGACTCACTAATAATTGTTACATCAGCAGGTGTGACACTATTAGACTCGACTTGTAAAGGTTCATCGTCTGGACGAGGAGTTGTGCCTTGAAAACCACGGGCACTGGTGGTTATAACAGCATGCCATAGGCTTGCAGGGGTCTTAACACTCCGCACATAGTACACCTGTGTTGCTTGACTTGCTAAAATAAAAGGCTCGTCCATACCACTCATCAGTCTTAGTTTTGACTTAACGTTAACAGTCACCCGTCCTGATTTTTTATCTTCTTTAACTCCATTCTCAACATCAAACCAATGACAATTGAAGCAAACTAATTCTTTATGACCCCAATATTTGAGCACGACAATTTCTAGCAATCGTTCATACCAGTCATCCCAAATGTTATCGTAGCAGCTACCTTTCACCACAACACCAGAATCAGCAGAAACGACTTCCTCAATATCGCAACACTTAAATCCAGAATCAGATTGACAATGCGGCATGTATAAGTATCTACAGATCTTTTCAGTAATATCCATTATAAGCTTTAGCCGATTGTCATTAACTCATCTGTGAAGACCTAATGTACATTAACACAACATATTCTAAAGTTAATTCACCTATAAGAATAAATCTATGATGGTAGATTCATTGAACTTGTAAAGGTTAGACTTACATGATCTTTAAACCATTGCACAAATTCTTTATTTCTCAAATTTTGCAAATCCCCGTCCGATATACTCAGATTCGCTTCACGTACTTCAGCATCATATTGACTGCAGCACAGTTATATACTCAATGTGTTTGTAAAGGAACTTGACACAATTATACCAGCCATATATAGTTATGACTACTTACATAATGTATAGCGCTACTTCATTCATGTTGACAAGTGCATATAATGTGGCATTGACATACTACTTATCGGTCAAGAAGCGCCTTTTTTACCACAAGAATAAACTTACGGGATGACTAAAGCCGTTAATTCTCCATTTTCCTCGTGTAATGTATATTTGATTCCGACGTAAGTGATTGTGCTTCGTCTGAACATTCGGCTCAAAGTACAACGAGCAAAAATTAACAACTTCCTCCATAACATAACTTTTAGCAATTGAACCCCCTACACGGGCTCTATTTTTCACCTTTTGCTTTAGACTTCACATATACCTATGTGATATATAGATTAGCAAAAAAGAATGAACATTTTACCGTATTAAAAACATTAATGTCATTACCTCTCAAATGGATACATCCATCTATATTATACGGACCGCCAAACTTAACCGTATGGCAAGTGAATAGCAAATGCTCCATTGAATCAAAAAGGATGGGGAAGATCATTTCTAACTTGCACATTATTTCCCATATCTGCATCTCCATTTTATCTATGTCTTTGAAAGTGAAGCTCTCGCCAAGCATAGATCTACGAAGAAATTAGAAAGCTCTCATCGATTGCTTCAACCACACGTTTCGGTAACAAGTCGATAAATGCCACAGGGATCAACTTCTGCATGAATACGTGACAATCATAACTTTTGAGACCCTGAAACTTCAACTCTTCGACTTTACAACACCTTGCTATATTTGAAGAATATCCATCTAAGAGCTTCAATCCACTGATCCAATTACATATCAATATCAATTGTTCCCTGGTCATAGTATATTCAGCTTTAGGCGTTACCGTCTTACTACCCTCCTGATACAGCCATAGATTTTCCTAAATGTTCATTTCTACCAAATCAAGCCTCGACTTGTTGTTGTCCTTTGTTCTACCACTGGCATCTAGGACTGTATAAAAAATATTATCAAATACATTCTTCTTAGTATGCATCGGATCTATACAATGGCGGATGCAGAGTGTAGCCCAATAAGGGAGGTCAAAGAACATAGATCTCTGTGTCCAGCTGTGAACCTTGTCGTAACCATAAGCTCTCTCTAATCTGTGATTCTTCCCTGGAGGTGGAAACTTCAAATGACTAATCCAACTCAACACTACTGACCCAGAAAGACGGCCAGGTACTTGACGTTTCTCTGTTTTTCGATTGAATTGTCTACTTATCCATCGATAACGATGTTCAATCGGCAAAAACTGCCTGGTTGTTGCAAAGAAACTCATTTTCCCCCCATGTTTAAGCCGCACAGCTTTAACTAACCCCATGCACACGAGACATGACAACCCCCCGTGAGTCAACCATCCATTGATCATTCCTAATGTCGGGAAGTCATTTATTGTCCATAGTAAAGCTGCCCTCATGTCAAAGTTTTGCTTAAGAGATACATCATAAGTTTGAACCCCTTTTTCCCACAACATCTTCAACTCATCAACTAACGGCCTGGGGTATACATTGATGTCTGTACTCGGACTCTTATCACCCGGAATCAGTAAAGCCATGAACATGTAGAGATCTTTCATGCACATCGAAGGTGGGAGGTTATACACCATAATAATCACTGGCCAAGTTGAGTAGAGCTTTGTGTAAGGCCCATTAAATGGATTAAACCCATCCGTAGCAAGTCCAAGCCTAACATTACGAACCTCTTCAGCAAACGAGGGGTGCTTGTTATCAAAATTTTTCCACTCAAGCCCATCTATCGGGTGCGTCAGTTGACCTTCGACTAAGTCCCGTGTAAAGTGCCACCTCATATCCTCGGCGGTATGTGTTGACATGAACAACCGTTGAAGTCTCTGGGCAATGGGAAAGTAACGTAAGATCTTTCTCGGCACTTCTTTTCCCTTTTTCTTGCGCTGTTCACGGTATCTACTTATACCACAAATATCACATGACCTCTTATCTTTATTGACATCACCGTAATACAACATACAATCATTCTCACAAGCATCAATCTTCTCATACCCTAGATTGAGCCTTTTGACCATTTTCTTCACATCATAGTACATCAGTAATATTGCGGCAGGGTAAGCACTCCTTCACAATGCTTAACATTAATTAAAACTCCCGTTCTTGAAGTGTAAAAGCTTAGTCACGGCAGATAAGCGGTGTGCTTCTCCTTCATACTGATGTGGCAATGCTTAATAGAAACCCTTAGCCTCTCTCTCTTTCGATGCTCATCATCCTCGTTCTTGAAGAAGTATAAAGCTTACTTCATCGTATCATGTTAGATATACCAAAGGTTTGCTCACCTCTAAATTCTTGCTCGATTCATGTTCATCCAACTGGGTTTCCCAAGATAGATCCATGTCGTATAATGCTTGAATAACTCATATAAACCCTGACATACTCCTTTCCTTCCACACTTCATTCACACCTCTTATAAGGATATCTAATCTCATCGTCATCCTGTCTAAATTCTACTAAGCTAAGCCCACTCTTATCAATGGCTACCCTACATTCCATCTTCGATCAATGTACATCTTGGACAACTATCTTCTATATATATGGAAAGTTAGACAAACACAATCAAGTTTCTAAGTTAATGTATATGCAAGCTTATGAGTTTCCTAACTTCATCTCCCACTCTAACAGGTGGGCTTCTATCCCATTCCGGATGTGTCGCTTCATCGATGTTAATAACTTGAACACATCTTTAAATTTTTCGAGAAATTTTGCAAAGACCTCCCATGGTCTTCAAGTACACGAAATAGACTAACACATCGTAGTCTAAATATGCTCCCGAAGAACGTCAAGAGATATATACTGACCGAAAATTCTAAAAATATAAAGACGTGCTCAAGTCGTTAACACCGACCTAAGTGAGATCGAAACATATAAGAACAGTCCCAAAACGGGGACTATTTGAGATTCACTCCTACTAAGTGAATCTCAGACGGGTTTCTAAGCTTCCTAAACTAAATGAAAATATGCATGTGTCAAAGTAAGGATTATTTTTGTATAACAAAAAGAATACTAGCTTTTTAACAGGTCACAAACTATTATTAAACTTTTTTAAAACTCACCCACACCCCACCCCACCCCACCCCACCCCACCCCACAACAACAATTTATACGCTGCAATATAATTTCTAAGATAGTAATCTTTTTTTAAAATGTATATTTATTTATTTTTTAAAATTAATAAATTGTCAATTTAGGAGTGGTGGAATGCTAATGATAATGGCATGACAAACTTGAGAACAATATGTCACTTTTGCGTTACTATTTAATACAATAAAAATTATGAAAAAGAGGCATATGAAACTCTTTTTGTTGGTAAAATTAGGATATTGACCAATTTATTAAAAATAATAATAACCACAGTTCGATCACTAACTCGCATGATTCTCACAAGTCACATTAACAAAAGTAGAACAAAATAGCCACACAAACCTAAAATGGAAAGAAAAATATTACAAAGATTGCACATCTATGATTAGTAATATTAAATAAATAAGATATCGTAAGATGAAATAGCATCATGCGTTTAGCATCGTGATGCGTTTAAGCTGAAAATAACATCATCGTTTAACAAAATGACATAATATCCTTTAATATAATAATATAATTTCAATACCATGTCACCACCACTAACCTAAAACTAACTATATTTAAGAATAAATATTGAAAAAATACTTTTAATAAATCTTAAATAAGTAATGATAAAGTAGGGGTGGGTTAGTTACTTAAATAATACTATATCTTATTCTCTATGTGGCCTCAAGTTTTGCATATAAAAATTCCACTTCCCCATTATGTCTTGTTTATCCTAACATAACATAAGCAACCATGAAAAGCTATTGTAATGGAATTAAGAAAATTAAACAATGGACTCAAAGTGAAAATCAAACAAATAGCATATCATAAGACTGAAAGAAAAACTGTCGAGATGCAATGGAGTTTGGGCAATTTATACACCGCAATATAATTTTCATGTAAATTAAACTTGAAAACATTTGAAATTGCAATAAGGTCTTGTACACTGCAAATACACTACAATATTCCGACTTAAAATTTTCATGTAAACTAGCAAACATTTGAAATAGTAATACACTGCAATGCAATTGATATTTGGGGAAAATAGAGTGAAATTGTAGAGGAAGGATTATTAGGTTATATTTGGGGGAAAATTGAAATTAGGAAGACATTACCTTGCTCAGTCGAGAGATGACGACGGGAAGAGAGGTGGCGACGGCAAGAGAGCACCAGTGGGCGACGGGAAAGAGCAATCGGCGACGGCGCCAGGAAGGAGAAGGAGAAAATGAATAGCAGAAATGAAAAAAAATCTAAGTTACTCAATACCGACGGCACATGCCGTCGCCTATGTCTTTTTCCCACTGCGCCAAAAAATTCCCACCAAATCTAGGCCCGGGAAGGGTCATTCTCGACGGGCCTCATTAGCGACGGCTATGCCGTCGAGAATAAGGTTATTGGCGACAGGGATACTGCCGTCGCTAATGATGTCGTCGCCAATGACCTATTTTTTTGTAGTGTACATAACAGTCTTAAGCTGGCATTCGACTTTTAAATTAGGGTTTAATAGCTTAAAACTAGGGTTTTGGCATTATACACATAATTTAACCAACATTATCCGTCCATACATATACAGTACATATTTACAGTACTGA
Organism: Panax quinquefolius; assembly: GCA_020205615.1. Lineage (NCBI taxonomy): Eukaryota > Viridiplantae > Streptophyta > Magnoliopsida > Apiales > Araliaceae > Panax > Panax quinquefolius. The sequence continues at coordinate 90,637,875 of CM035156.1, read as the reverse complement.
AATAAAATAATATTATAATAAATGTCATTAATCCCATAACATAATTACTAAACAGATTTTAAAGTCTCATTTGACTTTAAAACTAGGGTTTTCAAATACTGCACCATCATTGACCAATTATTAACAATGCGTACATACAGTTCATATTTATAGCACTGAAAAATCAAAATATAATTAATATTATATTATTATCATCATTCCTTGTTCCAAAACCAGAATTAGGGTTTATCAAACTAATATTAGGGTTTATAAAAATATTATTAAGGTTTGGTCATAATACATTAAAACTGTTCCACACATTAACATTACACACATAACATACATATCTATAATACTGACAAATAATAATATGATATTATTATTCTCACTCCTTGATCAAAATCCAAAATTAGGGTTTGGATTCCATATGTGATTTATCTCGTATATATATAACATTATTAATTAAGTTAATTAATTAACTTAATTATTACGAATAAATTCATATAATAAAATAATTATAATAATTCTATAATCATTTAATATATTATTTAAATAATATATTTTCATGGAAAATAATTAATAAAAACATTTCTAATATAAAAAATTAATTATTAGAAGAATATAATTTATAATAAAATATAATTATAAAATAAAATTATTCGTAATCATTCATGTAATAAATATATTTTATATAAATACATACACATTACCTTGCACACATTCTCTCCTATAAAATAAATAAATAAATAAATAATTTATATCAAAAATTTACGATTTAATTATATAAAAATATCAAGTTATTACATTCACCTCCCTTATAAAGATTTCGTCCCCGGAATCACCGTTTTAAAACCTATACATACCAGGGTACATAGTATACACAATCATTGCGAGTAGATCTTGATCATAATTGATTGAACTGATCTTTAATTATTCAGCATAAAGCTTATCTATCTCCTTATACGGAAAATTGATTTCTAATAAAACTCAATTTCCTCCTTCAAAATAGTTTATAAAATAATATATTATATATATAATAAAATCATATATAAGAAATAAAATTGATTAGAATAATACCTGGAGTTGCATCCCTGGCTGCCACGATATCTTGAATGGTCATGTTGAAGATGCTTGTGGTTGGTTCTGTTGGTTTACTTGTTGAGGTTGGTCCCGTTATCGTCAATGTCCTGCTGCCTTTTCCCGTATTTGCATTCCTTGTCTCCTTTCTCCTTTTTGGACAGTCTTTCACCTTATACTCCTTTAATCCACACTTGAAACACCCACTATATCATTCTTGGATTGGGGCATTTGGGAGAGACATGTTCCTTTTGCCCACACACATAGCACACAAAATTTCTCTTCATCTCCTTTCCTTTTAACGTATAGGTGGTAAAAGTTATCTTTTGCCCCTTCATTATACCAGCTATCACAACCGCTTCTACCGGGTCAGTTGATCCTTTAAATCCTGGCAGTCCGATTGCCTTGAAGTCTTTGACGTTTGCCGATCTATTGTCTGGCTGATTTTCTACGGCTGGTATTCCGTTCTGCATAGCTTGATCGTCCGTATTCGCAAGATTATGCATCAGGTCTGGTTGTCCTCCAGCTTTGTTAACAGGTTCTTTTGTCCTTTGGTTTCGCTTTTATCTTGACGACATTATCATAAATTACGGGATCGAGGGTGTACATCTCATAGACCCTGTATTGATCAATACTACATTACTAGAACGATATTATTGTTCATCCTTTGTCCGCCTTAGCGCATAAAAATTTTCCCATGTTCGGGATGTTCATAATTAGTCAGGAATCCGAACCAAAACAATTTGATTGGATACAAAAGAGTTTTATTATATTCAACGATATTTACGAATCGTGTCTGATGAATAGCTTAAGGTAGATATTAGAGGTATATATATATATATATATATATATATATCAACATGTGATTAAATACAATGATTATCCAAGTGGGGACACTTGTATAACCATGTTTAGAAATTAAGGAACAGAATATATATCTGAATTACCATATACTAACATGTTGATAAATAATGATCGGATATAGAATATATCACAATAGGTTTAATAATTTAGCACAATAATAATATAGTTCTGAAACATTCTTACTCATATCCATGGCATAAAGGAAATGCAAAGGTATGATACTTTCCTGGTCAGCTGCTTACAATACGCAACTTAGTTTTATATTTTATACCGAAACCTATCATTAATAAGATCATTTGATTGATTAGAATCACATATCATAACACATAGTACTGCTTATTGCACTCAGCACATAACCTAATCACATTGTCACACATGTTTCACAGTCATTATATCACAAATAAACACATATACAGACACATTATGCAAGTCAAGATCAATTTTTGAAACTTGTTTACGATATATTTGCTTTTATCGAAAGCAATTATTGAGTCTAAGACTCTATATCGAAGTTCAATATCTGTTTAGACTATTTAAATAGCAGTCATAACATTTTTAAATGACTGACAATAATTTTTAAATAATTAAAATAATTTATTCTAATTTTTCAAACACCGGAATCATTATAAAATGATTTAAATATCAAATAATTCTATTATCATTAATAATTAATTAGTATTAAACTATTCTTCGAAATCTTTGCCAAAATATTAAAGTTATTTATAATAACTTAAAATACTCTTTTTTCATTTATATCCTTTTTAAATAAATAAAACCATTTTTAAACTATTTATTTAATATAATTATTAAATAACTTAATATCATTAATATCAAATTAATATCATTAATATTAAATTATTAATGAAATTATCCTTTAAATATTAAAAGTTATATTTTATAACTTAAAATATTCTTAAACACTTTATTTTCATTTAAAATGATTTTTATAATAATAAAATTATTTTTAAACTAAACTATTTAATATAATCAATAAATAAATCTAATATCATTAATATTAATTTATTAATGAGAATTCTCAAAAATATTGAAAATTATATTTTATATTTCAAAATATTTTCTAACACTTTATTCATTTAAAATGATTTTTAAAATCAATAAAATCATTTTTAACTTATTTATTTAATTTAACAATTAAATAAAGATAATATTATTATTAAATTATTAATATTTTTTATGACAAAATATCAAAAGTTATATCTTATAACTTGAAATATTTTTATAATCCTTTAAATCATTTTTATATGATTTTAAATCAATAAAATCTATTTTTCATGATTTATTTAATACATTTATTAAATAACTTAATTATCATTAATGTTAATTAATTAATGAAATTCATCACAAAATATTAAAAGTTACATATATAACTCAAAAATATTTTTAAACACTTTATTCTTATTTAAAATGATTTTTATAACATTAAAATCATTTTCTCTAATTTATTTAATACACTAAATAAATAAATTAAATATCATTAATATTCAAATAATTATAAATATTAATGAAAAATATCCCAAATAATTAAAAGTTATTTTTTCATAATTTAAAATAATTTTTAAAAATCATTTTTGTAATTTTTATAATTTATTTTTTATTTTTAATCAATTTTTAGAAATTCATAAAAATAAAATAAAAGAAACCGTCGCTATTGGCCTTTAGCGACACTAAGCATCGCTATTGGTGTTCTTGAGCTCAAGAACACTGACAGCTTCGTGTTCAAGAGGTCTCGTTTGACCAGGTTTAATTTCATGTCTATCTAGTTTCTGTCTAATCTAAAACCTAGGTATTGTAGTGTTGATATAACTCTACACGTTTCACAACTAACTTTGATCAAAGAACAACATAACAAGACGATCTGAGTCCTAAAAATACTTGTCATACAGTTTCTGGGTTTTCCCAGAAACCCAGGTATCCAAGTGAGCACTTTCATGTTCAAATTAATTGTAGTTCTGATTATGATTTTTGGGGTTTTATGGTTCATACTTATAATACACCTGACAAGGAATAACAGCATATCAAGGTCACAGTTTCACAACATCCAAATCAACATTTACAGCTCGGTCAAAGGATGTCAGAGACTGTGTTCTTCATATTTCTGGAAATTTCCAGAAATAAAATCGTGATCATTTCAGCCACTTTGACCATCCACAAAATCCATTATATATAATGTATAACTGATATGAAGGCATGAATTTATACTCCATCTAGCAAACTATAACACACACACAACATAATCAACAAACAACATACAACCTGACAGATCAAAGCATTTAAAAAGGTTGTCAGACACGTTTTTTTAAGATTTCTGGGTTGCCCAGAAGATACCCGGTCATGGTCGGTCAACGACCTTTGACCGATTATAACTTCAAATCTACAACAGATATTACTCTGATTCCTTTTGCATATTAAAGATAACATGATAGGCTATAGAATAAAACTTTAAAACAACAAAAACCATTAACAGAAAAATATTTAAAGCCCCTGACATTCACTGTCAGACCACAAAAATAAATTTTCCCAGATTTTAAAAAACTTCAATTTTGAGTATCTAGATGTTATGGATCCGCTATGTACCAACCCAGATAACCTATAGACACTTCATACAACATATTTAACACAAAAATCTTAACATCAAACACAACATACAAGATCAAATTTTAAGGATTGGCTTTATACCTTCGATGAACAAGCTTTGATTCTTGGCTTCTAGATTTGTTATGGTGATCGTGGGGTTGTATTAAGGGACTAATATACAATGAATTTTCGTGTGTGAGGAGAGAGAGAGAGAGAGAGACTTGGTTGAGCATTGGTTGTAAAAATGGGCAATAAAATGACTTTCTCTCTCTCTCTCTAATGCTATATATAATATGTTGTGATGCACATGGCTGAGTTATTGTTGCTTGTTTGCTGATTTTCTAGCATTTATTAATCACATGCAAAGTCAAGAGTAGTTTAACTACTACAAATAAGGTAGGATTTGCAAGCAATCTAATAAAAAATGTGACAAAAGGGTAATCTTGTCAATTGGCTTGGAATTTTAAAGGCAAAGTAGTAACTTTCCAAACCCTTACAGTTTAGCACAAAAATTATAAGATTTTAATTTAGGGTTTAAAATATAAAAATTTTAGTTTCTAAAAATTAAAATTAGGGTTTCTTAATCAATTAGGTTTTTAATTACTTAGCATTTTGCTAATTAGGTTTAAGAGACACTAATTAGCATTACACTTCCCAATTTAGCGATTAGGGTTTACCATAAGCAAATTAGGGTTTATAATTTAGAAGAAAAATAATAAGGGTTTATTCTTAAAAAAACATTAGGGTTTTGAAAATTAGGGTTCTCCCTAATTAGGGTTAATATCTATAACACCGATCATAAATCACATTAACATCATTACATAATAGTCTTAAGCTGGTATTCGACTTTTAAATTAGGGTTTAATAGCTTAAAACTAGGGTTTTGGCATTATACACATAATTTAACCAACATTATCAGTCCATACATATACAGTACATATTTACAGTACTGAAATAAAATAATATTATAATAAATGTCATTAATCCCATAACATAATTACTAAACAGATTTTAAAGTCTCATTTGACTTTAAAACTAGGGTTTTCAAATACTGCACTATCATTGACCAATTATTAACAATGCGTATATATAATACATATTTATAGCACTGAAAAATTAAAATATAATTAATATTATATTATTATCATCATTCCTTGTTCCAGAACCAGAATTAGGGTTTATCAAACTAATATTAGGGTTTATAAAAATATTATTAAGGTTTGTTCATAATACATTAAAACTGTTCCACACATTAACATTACACACATAACATACATATCTATAATACTGACAAATAATAATATGATATTATTATTCTCACTCTTGATCAAAATCCAAAATTAGGGTTTGGATTTCATATATTATTTATCGTCATATATAACATTATTAATTAAGTTAATTAATTAACTTAATTATTCGAATAAATTCATATAATAAAATAATTATAATAATTCTATAATCATTTCATATATTATATAAATAATATATTTTCATGGAAAATAATTAATAAAAACATTTCTAATATAAAATTATTTATTATAAAAATATAATTTATAATAATAAATAATTCTAAAATAAAATTTTTCGTAATCATTCATGTAATTAATATATTTTATATAAATACATACACATTACCTTGCACACATTCTCTCCTATAAAATAAATAAATAAATAAATAATTTATACGCAAAATTTCTGATTTAATTATATAGAAAAAATCGGGTTATTACATTCACCCTCCCTTATAAAGATTTCGTCCCCGGAATCACCGTTTTAAAACCTATACATACCAGGGTACATAGTATACAAAATCACTGCGAGTATATCTTGATCATAATTGATATAACTGATCTTTAATTATTCAGTATAAAGCTTATCTATCTCCTTATCAGAAAATTGATTTCTAATAGAACTCAATTTCCTCCTTCAAAATAGTTTATAAAATAATATATTATATATATAAGAAAATCATATATAAGAAAATAAAATTGATTAGAATAATACCTGGAGTTGCATTCCTGGCTGCCACGATATCTTGAATGGTCATGCTAAAGATGCTTGTGGTTGGAGCTTGTGGTTGGTTCTGTTGGTATTCTTGTTGAGGTTGGTCCCGTTATTGTCAATGTCCTGCTGCCTTTTCCCGTATTTGCATTCCTTGTCTCCTTTCTCCTTTTTGGACAGTCTTTCACCTTATACTCCATTCATCCACACTTGAAACACCCACTATATCATTCTTGGATTGAGGCAGTTGGGAGAGACATGTTCCTTCTGCCCATACACATAGCACACAAAATTTCCTTTTATCTCCTTTGCTTTTATCGTATAGGTGGTAAAAGTTATCTTTTACCCCTTCGTTATCCCAGCTATCACAACCGCTTCTACCGGGTCAGTTGATTCTTTAAATCCTGGCGGTCCGATTGCCTTGAAGTCTTTGATGTTTGCCGATCGATTGTTTGGTACGATTTCGTGGTCGGTATACGCTCGCGATAGCTTGATCGTCCATATTCGCAAGATTCTGCATCAGGTCTGGTTGTCCTCCAGCTTTGTTAACAGGTTCTTTTGTCCTTTAGTTTCGCTTTTGTCTTGACGGCATTATCATAAATTACAGCACGGGTGTACATCCCATGTAGACCTCAGATTGATCAATACTACATTACTAGAATGATATTATAGTTCATCCTTTGTCCGCCTTAGCGCATAAAAATTTTCCCATGTTCGGGATGTTCATAATTAGTCAGGAATCCGAACCAAAACAATTTGATTAGATATAAAAGAGTTTTATTATATTCAACGATATTTCTGAACCTGTGTCTAGCTGATCAAATAGCTTAGAGGTAGATATATATATATATATATATATATATATATATATATATATATATATAACATATGATTAAATATAATGATTATCCATCAGTGGGACACTTGTATAACCATGTTTAGAAATTAACTAACGTAATATATATCCGAATTACATCAGATACTAATATGTTGATAAACAATGATAGGATATAGAATATATCACAATAGGTTTAATAATTTAGTACAATAATAATATAGTTCTGAAACATTCTTACTCATATCCATTGCATAAAGGAAATGCAAACGTATGATACTTGCCTGGTCAGCTGCTTACCATACGCAACTTAGTTTTATCTTTTATACTGAAACCTATCACTAATAAGATCATTTGATTGATTAGAATCACATATCATAACACATAGTAATCGCTTATATTGACTCAAAGACATAACCTAATCACATCATCACACATGTTTTTCGATCATTATATCACAAATAAACACATATACAGACACATTATGCAAGTCCAGATCAATTTCTGAAACTTGTCGGCGTATTAACGGCTTTAACGAGCAATTATTGAGTCTAAGACTCTATATCGAAGTTCAATATCTGTTTAGACAATTTAAATAGCAGTCATAACATTTTTAAATGATTGACAATAATTTTTAAATAATTAAAATAATTTATTCTAATTTTTCAAACACCGGAATCATTATAAAATGATTTAAATATCAAATAATTCTATTATCATTAATATTTAATTAGTTTTAAACTATTAATGAAATCATTGCTAAAATATTAAAGTTATTTATAATAACTTAAAATACTATTTTTTCATTTATATCCTTTTAAATGATTTTTAAATAAATAAAACCATTTTTAAACTATTTATTTAATATAATTATTAAATAACTTAATATCATGAATATCAAACTAATATCATTAATATTAAATTATTAATGAAATTATCCTTTAAATATTAAAAGTTATATTTTATAACTTAAAATATTCTTAAACACTTTATATTCATTTAAAATAATTTTTATAATAATAAAATTATTTTTAAACTAAACTATTTAATATAATCAATAAATAAATCTAATATCATTAATATTAATTTATTAATGAGAATTCTCCAAATATATTGAAAATTATATTTTATATTTCAAAATATTTTCTAACACTTTATTCCCATTTAAAATGATTTTTAAAATCAATAAAATCATTTTTAACTTATTTATTTAATTTAACAATTAAATAAAGATAATATTATTATTAAATTATTAATATTTTTATGACAAAATATCAAAAGTTATATCTTATAACTTGAAATATTTTTATAATCCTTTAAATCATTTTTATATGATTTTTAAATCAATAAAATCTATTTTTCATGATTTATTTAATACATTTATTAAATAACTTAATTATCATTAATGTTAATTAATTAATGAAATTCATCACAAAATATTAAAAGTTACATATATAACTCAAAAATATTTTTAAACACTTTATTCTTATTTAAAATGATTTTTATAACATTAAAATTATTTTCTCTAATTTATTTAATACACTAAATAAAAAAAATTAAATATTATTAATATTCAAATAATTATAAATATTAATGAAAAATATCCCAAATAATTAAAAGTTATTTTTTAATAATTTAAAATAATTTTTAAAAATTATTTTTGTAATTTTTATAATTTATTTCCTATTTTTTTATCAATTTTCAGAAATTCATAAAAATAAAATAAAAGAAACCGTCGCTGTTGGTGTTCTTGAGCTCAAGAACACTGACAACTTCGTGTTCAAGAGGTCTCGTTTGACCAGGTTTAATTTCATGTCTATCTAGTTTCTGTCTAATCTAAAACCTAGGTATTGTAGTGTTGATGTAACTCTACACATTTCACAACTAACTTTGATCAAAGAACAACATAACAAGACGATCTGAGTCTTCAAAATACTTGTTATATGGGTTTCGGGTTTTCCCGAAACCCGTATCCGAAAGTGAGCACTTTCATGTTCAAATTAATTGTAGTTCTGATTATGATTTTTGGGGTTTTATGGTTCATACTTATAATACACCTGACAAGGAATAACAGCATATCAAGGTCACAGTTTCACAACATCCATATCAACATTTACTGACTGGATCTAAAGGTCGTCGAGATCGTGTTCTTCATATTTTTCGAAATTTCCGAAATGAAATCGTGATCATTTCAGCCACTTTGACCATCCACAAAATCCATTATATATAATGTATAACTGATATGAAGGCATGAATTTATACTCCATGTAGCAAACTATAACATACACACAACATAATCAACAAACAACATACAACCTGACAGATCAAAACATTTAAAAGGTTGTCGACACGCTTTTTTTTAAGATTTTGGGTTGCCGGAAGGTACCCATCGTGGTCAATCAACGACCTTTGACCGATTATAACTTCAAATCTACAATAGATCTGACTCTGATTCCTTTTGCATATTAAAGATAACATGATAGGCTATAGAATAAAACTTTAAAACAACAAAAACCATTAACAGAAAATATTTAAAGCCCCTGACATTCACTGTCAGACCACAAAACTATATTTTCCCATATTTTGAAAAACTTCAATTTTGAGTATCTAGATGTTATGGATCCACTATGTACCAACCCAGATTACCTATAGACACTTCATGCAACATATTTAACACAAAAATCTTAACATCAAACACAGCATACAAGATCAGATTTTAAGGATTGGCTTTATACCTTCTATGAACAAGCTTTGATTCTTAGCTTCTAGATTTGTTATGGTGATCGTGGGGCTGTATTAAGGGACTGATATACAATGAATTTTCGTGTGTGAGGAGAGAGAGAGACTTGGTTGAGCATTGGTTGTAAAAATGGGCAATAAAATGACTTTCTCTCTCTCTCTAATGCTATATATAATATGTTGTGATGCACATGGCTGAGTTGTTGTTGCTTGTTTGCTGATTTTCTAGCATTTATTAATCACATGCAAAGTCAAGAGTAGTTCAACTACTACAAATAAGGTAGGATTTGCAAGCAATCTAATAAAAAATGTGACAAAAGGGTAATCTTCTCAATTGGCTTAGAATTTTAAAGGCAAAGTAGTAACTTGCCAAACCCTTAGGGTTTGACCCTTAGGGTTTAGCACAAAAATTATAGGATTTTAATTTAGGGTTTAAAATATAAAATTTTAGTTTCTAAAAATTAAAATTAGGGTTTCTTAATCAATTAGGTTTTTAATTACTTAGCACTTTGCTAATTAGGTTTAAGAGACACTAATTAGCATTACACTTCCCAATTTAGCGATTAGGGTTTACCATAAGCAAATTAGGGTTTATAATTTAGAAGAAAAATAATACGGGTTTATTCTTAAATAAACATTAGGGTTTTGAAAATTAGGGTTCTCCCTAATTAGGGTTAATATCTATAACACCGGTCATAAATCACATTAACATCATTACATAATAGTCTTAAGCTGGTATTCGACTTTTAAATTAGGGTTTAATAGCTTAAAACTAGGGTTTTGGCATTATACACATAATTTAACCAACATTATCAGTCCATACATATACTGTACATATTTACAGTACTGAAATAAAATAATATTATAATAAATGTCATTAATCTCATAACATAATTACTAAACAGATTTTAAAGTCTCATTTGACTTTAAAACTAGGGTTTTCAAATACTGCACCATCATTGACCAATTATTAACAATGCGTACATACAGTTCTTATTTATTGCACTGAAAAATCAAAATATAATTAATATTACATTATTATCATCATTCCTTGTTCCAGAACCAGAATTAGGGTTTATCAAACTAATATTAGGGTTTATAAAAATATTATTAAGGTTTGGTCATAATACATTAAAACTATTCCACACATTAACATTACACATAACATACATACATATCTATAATCTTGACAAATAATAATATGATATTATTATTCTCACTCCTTGATCAAAATCCAAAATTAGGGTTTGGATTCCATATGTGATTTATCATCATATATAACATTATTAATTAAGTTAATTAATTAACTTAATTATTCGAATAAATTCATATAATAAAATAATTATAATAATTCTATAATCATTTCATATATTATTTAAATAATATATTTTCATGGAAAATAATTAATAAAAACATTTCTAATATAAAATTAATTATTATAAGAATATAATTTATAATAATAAATAATTATAAAATAAAATTATTCGTAATCATTCATGTAATAAATATATTTTATATAAATACATACACATTACCTTGCACACATTCTGTGACACCCCCAAAATAGGTATAAATCACCCATTCTGAGTTGTCAATACATGGTACAGAAACAACTACAACTTTATTATTACAACAGTAAAACTGTGAGTTTAAATACAAATATTATCTTCTAGACAATATCTATACTCAAATAAATCCTCATCACATTTATTGATACATTATTTTATAAAATGGTGAGGACTACTAAACAATCCTTTCTAAAACCTTCATTCCATACCCCGACTAGTACTCGCTATATTCTCGCCTCCACGAGAAGAATGGAACAAAAAGGAAAAGGGTGAGCTCAACTAGCTCAAGAAGAATATTATGACTAAGATAATATACAACAAATTATCGTTAGTCTTCAACAGGAAAAATCTAATAGAATACAATAGACAACAAATTTTAAATCAATATTCGCAATGAAATAATAATTCATTAGAAGAGTTAAGTAGAGAATGCAAACTACTATCTTCTATGTATGAATTTAAAAGTTCATCGCTCATCTTTTATCCATGTAACATCAATCCATAAACATCTCGAATCAAATATTCATCTTTGCACTCTGAGCCAAAGATATTCATCGATTGGTCATGTTCATTTAAACACTGCTCATCTTTGCACACTCTGAGGCCAAAGATATTCTTGAGAAATCATTCATCTTTGCACTACTGGTGCCAAAGATATTCAATAATATCATCATTTAAGACCGAGGATGATGAAAAATATTTTTAAAGAAACGAATCCGGTGAAACAAAATGACAAGGATTAAGGATTAAGGATTCGTACTTTGTTTTATCCATGTTCAAAAATACCTCAAAATAATCATAGTGGTGTAAAAATCAAAAATGATCAAAACATGGATACAATCGAGCTAGTATCCGAATAGATGTTTTTGACGAAAAGAAGAAATTTTATTTTTTCTATGAATAGTGCCAGATACGTGAATAGTCAGATATCGTGAATAGATATCGTGAATAGTAACTCAGACACCAAAAGATAGAAATTCCACAAAAAAATTTTCACGCTTCATGAATAGTACTTGTGAATAGTAACTTTCGTGAATAGTAACTCATGAATAGTAACTCGTGAATAGTAACTCATGAATAGTAAACCCGACATGAAAAAGTTCCAAATTTGATAAAAAGTTCCAACTAATATTTCAAAGATAATGATATTGAAGAAATAATATCATTTGAAAGAAAATAACATCCCTTACCTCAAAGAATCAAGATTTCTTGGAAGGAAAGGCTCGGAAGTGATCTTTGAATGAAACTTGTAGATTTAACAAAGAAACTCTCAAAGTATCTAAATACTCACAAAATACGCTCAATAATATAGAGAGAAAAGAGAAAACTTTGTTTACGGTGTGATTTTTAATTCTAACTTAGCCCTCTATTTATAGGAAAATGTTAGCCCGTGCAAGGCAGACTTGACCGCCACTGATGGCTTTACCGCTACTATTGCCACCCACCACATTTGAAATAAAATTCAGCACATTTTTTCACCAACCACAAGTGGGGCCCACTCAATTCTAGAATTTTCCACCAAAATCAATTATAACCCTACTTTCAAGAATCAAACACCTCTTAAAATTTATAACAAATCATTCGTTCATTTTAACGGTTCAAAATTTGTAGACATATACTCAACTTATATATGTATAACATATCCAAAAATTGCAACGATCCAACTACGATTAAAATTATAACTCACTTAATATATCGTAAAAATAATCTGATTTTATTTTTAATATCTCCATTCACAACAAAAATACTCGATAAAACACCTCAACATTAAATCCTTCAATTATAACCACATATAATAAATAAATCCATCATTTATATCCATATCAAATAAATATTTTCTTATCATATAAATCAATAATTAATTATTCCCAAATAATATTACGTAATCACAATTATGACAACCAGCGGTTCGAGAAAGAGGGGCTTTCAATAAAGATCTCTCCTTCTTGGCAAGCATGATTAGGTGACCAAACCTCTCCTTAGATGTAACTTTCTAGACATTGCCAATAATGTTATCTAATAATATTATTCAGATAATATGAATTATTGATCCGATAATGGGAAATCTTATCAAAAGTTGACAATTATTGAAACAACAATAATATAAAATACCAACGCAAAGAATTATTGAATCAATAAAATAAAAAATCTTTGAAGAATAATTCTGTAACAATTATTGAGTAGTGCCTTCTTACGTAAGAATCAATAATTGATGCAATACTGCAGTGTGTCTTCTTGTTCAACAACGCGTATTAGTGTGTTTTAACCACCGGGTATTCCAACAGTATTAACGGTAACAATTACGCCGTTATTTTTAAACAACTTATATTTGTCGTTTTCCTCATCCAATCGCTTTCCGTTATGGGGCCCACACATGGCTGCGCCGTCGTACGAATATTCCCCGACAGTACGAATATTCCACGACCAAACGAATATTCCCCGACAATAATGAATATTTTATAACCACTTGCTTATTTTGAAATATTTGCGTATTTAACCCTTAACTATCCACATTAATCAAATCAACCCTTACTATTTCAAAATAATAAATAAAGGAAATTCCTTTTTATTTAAAAAATTTGGGGTCTTACAACCTCCCCTCCTTATGAAATTTCGTCCTCGAAATTGACGACGCGATACTGGTGTGTGTTTCAAAAGGTGAGGATACCTCGCTTTCATTTCCGCTTTCAATTCCTGTGTCATTTCCTCTATAGCATGATTCCTCCACAAAACTTTAACTTGTGGTATGACCTTTCTTGGCGTAGGGACATGCTCCTTCCTATCCAAGATCTTGACAGTACCTCCTCATACGTTAAGTCTTGGCTATCTCGTCCTGGTTCTAACTCAATAACGTGGTTCGGGTCTTTCACATATTTACTTAAGTACGGATATGTGAAACACATTATGAACACGAGACATACTCGGAGGTAACGCAAGTCTATAGGCTACATTTCCTACTCGGTCAAGAATTTGAAATGGACCAATAAATCGTGGATTGAGTTTTCCTCTCTTCCCAAATCTTATAACTCCCTTCCATGGAGCAACTTCGCAACAATACATGATCCCTACATTAAATTCCACGTCCTTTCGATGAAGATCCGCATAACTCTTTTGTCGATCTTGTGCCGCTTTGTATACGTTGTCGAATCATTTGGATCTTTTCGGTGAGTCATACGTATTAACTTCGGGTCCCAAAATGTTGCTTCACCCACCTCATCCCAACATATTGGAGAACGACATTTTCGTCCATATAATGCTTGAATGGAGCCACACCTATACTTGCTCGATAACTTGTTGTTGTAGGAGAATTCCACCAATGGTAAATACTTATCCTAACCGCCTTGAAGTCTAGGACACGAGTCTTAATAAATCTTCAAGAGTTTGAATAGTCCTCTCTCGATTGTCCGTCGTTTGGGGATGGTATGTCGAACTAAATCGCAAATCTGCGCCCATAGCTTTTTTGCAAGCTAACCCAAAATCTTGAAGTGAATCTTGGGTGACGATCCGAAACTATGGATACTGGCATGCCATGCAACCTCACAATCTCATTTACGCATATACTAGCAAAAGACGTTCAAGGAATAAGTCTCCGTGATCGGCAAGAAATGAGCAGATTTGGTTAATCTATCAACAATAACCCAAATAGCATTGATGCCTTGAGAAACCGTAGTAGGAAGACCCCAGAACGAAATCCATGGTAATGTGTTCCCACTTCCATTAGGAATCTCAAGTGGTTGCAACGGACCCTTAGGTACTAGATGCTCGCCTTTACACGTTGACAAGTTAAACACATTGAGATAAACTTTGCAATCTCTCTCTTCATATTGTTCCACCAAAATGTATGTAGAAGATCACGATACATTTTAGTACTTCCGAGGATGGATTGCAAATGGTGTATTGTGTGCCTCCATCATAATCTTGTACTTCAAATCGAGTCGTTAGGGAACACAAAGTCTAGAGTGGACTCAAGTATTCCTTCTTCATCAATTCTCGCGCTCCTAATAGCTCCTTCTTGTACTTTCTTCTTCATACGCATCATCACTCGGCCTTGGGGTGGAGCAACCTTAACTTTTTCTATTAAAGTTGGCTCTGTGCGTATACTTGACATCATCGCACTCGCTCGTTCGCATATGATCTTCTACTCAACGCGTCGGCTACCACGTTCGCTTTTCGGGATGGTATTGAATAGTGTGGTCGTAGTCTTTCAATAGTTCGAGCCAACGTCATTGCGCGCATGTTGAGTTCTTTTTTGAGTGAAGAAATATTTAAGGCTTTTATGGTGCGAATATATCTCCACTTTCTCCCCATATAGATAGTGCCTCCATATCTTTTAGCGAAAACGACTCATCGCTAACTCTAGATCATGAGTAGGATAATTCCTCTCATACTCTTTAAGTTGTCGCGAGGCATAGGCTATGACTTTCCCACGTTGCATGAGAACACATCCTAACCCTTTGCACTCAAGCATCGCCAGAGATAACAAATCCATCCGAACCGGATGGTATTGTTAGAACAGTCTTAGAAATAAGTCTCCTCTTAAGCTCTTGGAAACTCTTTTCGCATTCTTCACTCCAAACAAATTTTGTATCCTTCCGAAGTTAGTCGAGTTAATGGAGTAGCGATTCGAGAAAACCCTTCCACGAATCTCCGATAATAACCATTAAGCCCAAAAAGCTACGTACTTGATCACCGACTTGGTTGCTCCTAACTTTGTATTGCTTCAATCTTCACGGATCAACAGATACTCCATGTTTTGACACCACATGCCCAAGAAATGCTACTTCCTCAAGCCGAACTCGCATTTCTTCAATTTGGCATATAGTTGGTTTTCACGAAGCCTTTGGAGTACCAGCTTCAAATGGTGCTCATGATCTTCACGACTTTTGGAATATATAAGGATGTCATCAATAAAGACAACAACGAATCGATCCAAATATTCCTTGAATACTCGGTTCATCATATCCATGAAAGCCAGTAGGAGCATTAGTTAGTCCGAAAGACATGACTAAGAATTCATAATGCCCATACCGAAGTTATTAAGGCGTCTTTGGAATATCCTCGATTCTAATTTTCATTGATGATATCCGAGCGAAGATCGATTTTTGAAAAGAATTGTGCCCCTTGCAACTGGTCAAACAAGTCATCAATACGAGGTAGAGGATACCTATTCTTGATGGTGCATGGTTCAATTCCGATAGTCAATACAAAGTCGCATACTCCCGTCTTTCTTCTTTACGAATAAAACAGAGCACCCCAAGGAGATGTACTAGACGAATGAAACCGATGTCCAACAATTCGTAGTTGGACCTTTAACTCCCGAAGTTCAATAGGAGCCATTCGATATGGGGTTTTAGAAATGGGCTTTGTACCGTGTTCAAGATCAATAAAGAATTCAACTTCACGCTCGGGGTAGGCCAAGGAAGTTCTTTGAAATACGTCGGGAAAGTCAATAACAACAGAATATTATTCAAATTTGACGTGTCTTTATTCAAATCCATAACATGGGCTAAGAAAGCTTAACATCCGCTTTTTCAATAAACGAATAGCTTTATGATTAGATATGATAGTGATTGATTTTAATGGTTTAGTTGCTTGAATTGCATAACAACGGAGTTGGTTAGGAATATGAAAACTAACAACCTTACGAAAACAATCAATTTTGGCATGATGAGTAGTTAACCAATCAATCCCCGAAATCACATCAAAAGCAAGTATCTTTAAAGAGATAAGGTCAATGGTAAGGTGATGGTGCCAACTTGAATCAAACAAGATTTATAAACAAATTGGATGTGATGAAAGTTTCTCCTAACTGAGTTTCCATGAGATAGGTCAAAGTCTAATTTCTCCCGAGTCAAGTTTAAACGTTGAGCACATGCAGAGAGATAAATGAATGGGTAGCACCCAGTATCAAGTAAGGTATAAACTTCGCAAGAATTTATAAATAGCTTACCCGTGATAACCTCGTTTGGGTTCCTCGCATTATGACTCATCACAACAAACGCTCTTCCGGAATCGTTGACTTTGACTTTTTCGGGATGATCTTTTGAGTCACCGCCCTCATTGAACTAGGTTTCGCTACCGCATAATCTCGAAGCGATATGTCCTTCCTTTCCACAACTATAGCATACCTTGAATCTGTCATGCGGTTTTGACCGATATGTCCCTCTTTTCCGCATTTGTAGCATACGACCGGTGGTCGTTCTCCTCCTTAGAACCGATTCTTTCTTCACGGACTTTATCGTCTTCACATAGTCGTTGTTAAATCTCCTCTTTTTAAAATCTCCTCGACTCGCTTCTTCATTTTCATGACCATGATTACCACCAGAGTGGTTACCATTTCATGTCGTCTGCTTTCTTTTCTCCATGAGTTATCATTATTCTACATTGATCGCTATCTCGAGTACGATCCACGGTTATGGTCCTCACCGACTGCCGTACTCGTTATCTCGCTCTAATAATTGAGCCTCATTTACAACATCTGAATAAAGAGAAAGTTTATGAGAAATGAGATACCGACGTACGCCGGGTTTCAAACCTCTAAGAAACATCCGCGTCATCGTTCCTCATTCTCCACCAAATGAGGTGCAAACTGGATAACTCGCAAACTTTGCCTCGTCATTGAGACACCGTCGTGTTGTTTTGCTCTAATCGATGAACTCCACTTCCTTCATATAGACCGAACACTTTCGGAAAGTATTTGTCATTAAATAGTCTCTCAAACGTCTCCCAAGACATGCCGAAAGTGCGCAATTTGGATGGGTACGCTTCACGAGACTCCCACCGATGGTCCGCCACTTACGGAACATAAAGGTGGTGAATGGAACCTTCTATTCCTCCGCATCCCAAGACATCGAATATCTTGGTAATTTGCTTGACCCATGTTTCCGCCGCATGATCGGATCTCGCTTTCCTTAAATTCGGTGGTCCCAACTCTTTGAATCGCTGGTTTGTGACAACCCGTGAATTGCTATCATTTCCTCCTCTGTATTTTGAACACGAGTCTCCCTCGTCCGATTTTGCATGAATCGCAAAAAGCTTCTAAACATCCCCTCGCTCATCATCTCGCTTCAATGGTGTTGTTCATGGAGGAACATTCACAAATTGTGCACGTTCTCCTCGTTGGTGAGTACAAAGCGTCTCCACGGTCTCATTTCCATTGTTAATATTCTCATCGACATTCTCAAATATCGTCATAAAACAAGGGTTAATTAAGGAAATCAATATATCACATAATATCCCTATATCTTGACCAACTAACAAATAAGCTTAGGTAGGACACACTAGCAAAGGATTTACTCGCCTCCCTCCTAGTTCTATTCCCGATCTCCGCCAGAGATCATATCCCTAAGCTCGATACCAACCGTGGACGCCCCAAAATAGGTATACATCACCCATTTCGAGTTGTCAATACATTGTATGTGAAACAACTACAACTTTATTATTACAACAAGAAAGCGTGAGTTTAAATACAAATATTATCTTCTAGACAATATCTATACTCAAATAAATCCTCATCACATTTATTGATACATTATTTTACAAAAATGGTGAGGACTACTAAACAATCCTTTCTAAAACCTTCATTCCATACCCCGACTCGTACTCGCTATATTCTCGCCTCCTGAGAAGAATGGAACAAAAAGGAAAAGGGTGAGCTCAACTAGCTCAGTAAAGAATATTATGACTAAGATAATATACAACAATTATCGTTAGTCTTCAACAGGGAAAAATCTAATAGAATACAATAGACAACAAATTTTAAATCAATATTCGCAATGGAAATAATAATTCATTAGAAGAGTTAAGTAGAGAATGCAAACTACTATCTTCTATGTATGAATTTAAAAGTTCATCGTCTATCTTTTATCCATGTAACATCAATCCATAAACATCTCGGAATCAAATATTCATCTTTGCACTACAGCCAAAGATATTCATCGATTGGTCATGTTCATTTAAACACTGCTCATCTTTGCACTACAAAAGCCAAAGATATTCTTCAAATCATTCATCTTTGCACTACTGAGCCAAAGATATTCAATAATATCTTCATTTAAGGCGAGGATGATGAAAAATATTTTTAAAGAAACGAATCCAAATTGAAACAAAATGACAAGGATTAAGGATTAAGGATTCGTACTTTGTTTTATCCATGTTCAAAAATACCTCAAAATAATCATAGTGGTGTAAAATTCAAGAATGATCAAAACATGGATACAATCGAGCTAGTATCCGAATAGATGTTTTGGACGAAAAGAAGAAATTTTATTTTTCTAATGAATAGTCGTGATACGTGAATAGTGTCGATATCGTGAATAAGGCCAGTATACGTGAATAGTAACTCGACACCAAAAGATAGAAATTCCACAAAAACATTTTCACGCTTAGTACTGAATAGTACTTGTGAATAGTAACTCGTGAATAGTAACTCATGAATAGTAACTTGTGAATAGTAACCCGACATGAAAAAGTTCCAAATTTGATAAAAGTTCCAACTAATATTTCAAAGATAATGATATTCAAGAAATAATATCATTTGAGAAGAAAATAACATCCCTTACCTCAAAGAATCGATTTCTTAGGAAGGAAAGGTCTCAAGTGATGTTGAATGAAACTTAGATCAACAAAGAACTCTCAAAGTATCTAAATACTCACAAAATACGCTCAATAATATAGAGAGAGAAAGAGAGAAAACTTTGTTTTCGTGTGATTTTAATTCTAACTTAGCCCTCTATTTATAGGAAAATGTTAGCCCTACCAAGGCGGACTTGACTCACTGCTACCGATGGCTTTACTCGCTACTATTGCCACCCACCACATTTGAAATAAAATTCAGCACATTTTTTCACCAACCACAAGTGGGGCCCACTCAATTCTAGAATTTTCCACCAAAATCAATTATAACCCTACTTTCAAATCAAACACCTCTTAAAATTTATAACAAATCATTCTTTCATTTTAACGGTTCAAAATTTGTAGACATATACTCAACTTATATATGTATAACATATCCAAAAATTACAACGATCCAACTACGATTAAAAATTATAACTCACGCAAATATATCGTAAAAATCGATTTTATTTTTAATATCTCCATTCCAGAAAAAAAATACCGATAAAACACCTCAACATTAAATCCTTCAATTATAACCACATATAATAAATAAATCCATCATTTATATCCATATCAAATAAATATTTTCTTATCATATAAATCAATAATTAATTATTCCCAAATAATATTACGTAATCACAATTATGACAACCAGCAGCTCCTCAGAAAGAGGGGCTTTTCAATAAGGATCTCTCCTTCATCGCGCGCGCAATTAGGTGACCAAACCTCTCCTTAGACGTAACTTTCTAGACATTGCCAATAATGTTATCTAATAATATTATTAGGATAATATGAATTATTGATCTAATAATGGGAAATATTTGTGCGTTGACAATTATTGAAAAACAAAGAATAATATAAAATACCAACGCAAGAATTATTGAATCAATAAAATAAAATATCTGACAGTAATTATCGTAACAATTATTGAGTAGTGCCTTCTTCTTACGTAAGAATCAATAATTGATGCAATACCGTGCTATTGTTCAACAACGCGTATTAGTGTGTTTTAACCCCCGGGTATTCCAACAAAGATAATTGGTAATAATTACGCCGTTATTTTTAAACAACTTATATTTGTCGCTTTCCTCATCCAATCGCTTTTCAGTTATGGGGCCCACACATGGTCTACTGTTGGTGCATGCGAATATTCCCCGACAGCATTTAATATTCCACGACCAAAACGAATATTCCCGACAATAATGAATATTTTATAACCACTTGCTTATTTTGAAATATTTATGTATTTAACCCTTAACTATCCACATTAATCAAATCAACCCTTACTATTTCAAAATAATAAATAAAGGAAATTCCTTTTTATTTAAAAAAATTTCGGGGTCTTACACATTCTCTCCTATAAAATAAATAAATAAATAAATAATTTATACGCAAAATTTCTGATTTAATTATATAAAAAATATCGGGTTATTACATTCACCCTCCCTTATAAAGATTTCGTCCCCGGAATCACCGTTTTAAAACCTATACATACCAGGGTACATAGTATACACAATCATTGCGAGTAGATTTTAATCATAATTGATTGAACTGATCTTTAATTATTCAGCATAAAGCTTATCTATCTCCTTATACGGAAAATTGATTTCTAATAAAACTCAATTTCCTCCTTCAAAATAGTTTATAAAATAATATATTATATATATAAGAAAATCATATATAAGAAATAAAATTGATTAGAATAATACCTGGAGTTGCATCCCTGGCTGCCACGATATCTTGAATGGTCATGTTGAAGATGCTTGTGGTTGGTTCTGTTGGTTTACTTGTTGAGGTTGGTCCCGTTATCGTCAATGTCCTGCTGCCTTTTCCCGTATTTGCATTCCTTGTCTCCTTTCTCCTTTTTGGACAGTCTTTCACCTTATACTCCTTTAATCCACACTTGAAACACCCACTATATCATTCTTGGATTGGGGCATTTGGGAGAGACATGTTCCTTTTGCCCACACACATAGCACACAAAATTTCTCTTCATCTCCTTTCCTTTTAACGTATAGGTGGTAAAAGTTATCTTTTGCCCCTTCATTATACCAGCTATCACAACCACTTCTACCAGGTCAGTTGATCCTTTAAATCTGGCGGTCAGGATGCCTTGAAGTCTTTGACGTTTCACGATCAATTAATTCCGGCCGATTTTCTACTGGTTGGTATTAGATTCGCATAGCTTGATCGTCCGTATTCGCAAGATTATGCATCAGGTCTGGTTGTCCTCCAGCTTTGTTAACAGGTTCTTTTGTCCTTTGGTTTCGCTTTTATCTTGACGACATTATCATAAATTACGGGATCGAGGGTGTACATCTCATAGAATACTGATTGATCAATACTACATTACTAGAAACGATATTATTGTTCATCCTTTGTCCGCACTTTAGCAAGATAAAAATTTTCCCATGTTCGGGATGTTCATAATTAGTCAGGAATCCGAACCAAAACAATTTGATTGGATACAAAAGAGTTTTATTATATTCAACGATATTTCTGAATCTGTATCTAGCTGATCAAATAGCTTAGAGGTAGATATATATATATATATATATATATATATATATATATATATCAACATGTGATTAAATACAATGATTATCCAAGTGGGGACACTTGTATAACCATGTTTAGAAATTAAGAAATGTAATATATATCTGAATTACCATATACTAACATGTTGATAAATAATGATCGGATATAGAATATATCACAATAGATTTAATAATTTAGCACAATAATAATATAGTTCTGAAACATTCTTACTCATATCCATGGCATAAAGGAAATGCAAAGGTATGATACTTTCCTGGTCAGCTGCTTACAATACGCAACTTAGTTTTATATTTTATACCGAAACCTATCATTAATAAGATCATTTGATTGATTAGAATCACATATCATAACACATAGTACTGCTTATTGCACTCAGCACATAACCTAATCACATTGTCACACATGTTTCACAGTCATTATATCACAAATAAACACATATACAGACACATTATGCAAGTCAAGATCAATTTTTGAAACTTGTCGGCGTATCGACGGCTTTACCGAGCAATTATTGAGTCTAAGACTCTATATCGAAGTTCAATATCTGTTTAGACTATTTAAATAGCAGTCATAACATTTTTAAATGACTGACAATAATTTTTAAATAATTAAAATAATTTATTCTAATTTTTCAAACACCGGAATCATTATAAAATGATTTAAATATCAAATAATTCTATTATCATTAATAATTAATTAGTATTAAACTATTACTGAAATCTTTGCCAAAATATTAAAGTTATTTATAATAACTTAAAATACTCTTTTTTCATTTATATCCTTTTTAAATAAATAAAACCATTTTTAAACTATTTATTTAATATAATTATTAAATAACTTAATATCATTAATATCAAATTAATACCATTAATATTAAATTATTAATGAAATTATCCTTTAAATATTAAAAGTTATATTTTATAACTTAAAATATTCTTAAACACTTTATTTTCATTTAAAATGATTTTTATAATAATAAAATTATTTTTAAACTAAACTATTTAATATAATCAATAAATAAATCTAATATCATTAATATTAATTTATTAATGAGAATTCTCCAAAAATATTGAAAATTATATTTTATATTTCAAAATATTTTCTAACACTTTATTCCCATTTAAAATGATTTTTAAAATCAATAAAATCATTTTTAACTTATTTATTTAATTTAACGATTAAATAAAGATAATTTTATTATTAAATTATTAATATTTTTTATGACAAAATATCAAAAGTTATATCTTATAACTTGAAATATTTTTATAATCCTTTAAATCATTTTTATATGATTTTTAAATCAATAAAATCTATTTTTTCATGATTTATTTAATACATTTATTAAATAACTTAATTATCATTAATGTTAATTAATTAATGAAATTCATCACAAAATATTAAAAGTTACATATATAACTCAAAATATTTTTAAACACTTTATTCTTATTTAAAATGATTTTTATAACATTAAAATCATTTTTCTCTAATTTATTTAATACACTAAATAAATAAATTAAATATCATTAATATTCAAATAATTATAAATATTAATGAAAAATATCCCAAATAATTAAAAGTTATTTTTTCATAATTTAAAATCATTTTTAAAAATCATTTTTGTAATTTTTATAATTTATTTCCTATTTTTAATCAATTTTCAGAAATTCATAAAAATAAAATAAAAGAAACCGTCGCTATTGGCCTTTAGCGACACTAAGCATCGTTGTTGGTGTTCTTGAGCTCAAGAACACTGACAGCTTCGTGTTCAAGAGGTCTCGTTTGACCGGGTTTAATTTTAATGTCTATATAGTTTCTGTCTAATCTAAAACCTAGGTATTGTAGTGTTGATGTAACTCTACACGTTTCTCAACTAACTTTAATCAAAGAACAACATAACAAGACGATCTGAGTCCTCAAAATACTTGTCATACAGTTTCTGGGTTTTCCCAGAAACCCAGGTATCCGAGTGAGCACTTTCATGTTCAAATTAATTGTAGTTCGATTATGATTTTTGGGGTTTTATGGTTCATACTTATAATACACTTGACAAGGAATAACAGCATATCAAGGTCACAGTTTCACAACATCCAAATCAACATTTACAAATTTCGGTCGAAAGGTCGTCCGAGATCATGTTCTTCATATTTTCGAAATTTCCGTAAATGAAATCGTGATCATTTCAAATTACCACTTTGACCATCCACAAAATCCATTATATATAATGTATAAGTGATATGAAGGCATGAATTTATACTCCATCTAGCAAACTATAACACACACACAACATAATCAACAAACAACATACAACCTGACAGATCAAAGCATTTAAAAAGGTTGTCTGACACGTTTTTTTAAGATTTCTGGGTTGCCGGAAGGTGTACAGTCATAAGGTATCAACGACCTTTGACCGATTATAACTTCAAATCTACAACAGATATTACTCTGATTCCTTTTGCATATTAAAGATATGATAGGCTATAGAATAAAACTTTAAAACAACAAAAACCATTAACAAAAAAATATTTAAAGCCCCTGACATTCACTGTAAGACCCCAAAAAAATAATTTCCCAGATTTTGAAAAACTTCAATTTTGAGTATCTAGATGTTATGGATCCACTATGTACCAACCCAGATCACCTATAGACACTTCATACAACATATTTAACACAAAAATCTTAACATCAAACATAGCATACAAGATCAGATTTTAAGGATTGGCTTTATACCTTCTATGAACAAGCTTTGATTCTTGGCTTTTAGATTTGTTATGGTGATCGTGGGGCTGTATTAAAGGACTGATATACAATGAATTTTCGTGTGTGATGAGAGAGAGAGAGACTTGGTTGAGCATTGGTTGTAAAAATGGGCAATAAAATGACTTTCTCTCTCTCTAATGCTATATATAATATGTTGTGATGCACATGGCTGAGTTGTTGTTGCTTGTTTGCTGATTTTCTAGCATTTATTAATCACATGAAAAGTCAAGAGTAGTTCAACTACTACAAATAAGGTAGGATTTGCAAGCAATCTAATAAAAAATGTGACAAAAGGGTAATCTTGTCAATTGGCTTGGAATTTTAAAGGCAAAGTAGTAACTTGCCAAACCCTTAGGGTTTGACCCTTAGGGTTTACCACAAAAATTTTAAGATTTTAATTTAGGGTTTAAAATATAAAAATTTTACTTTCTAAAAATTAAAATTAGGGTTTCTTAATCAATTAGGTTTTTAATTACTTAGCACATTACTAATTAGGTTTAAGAGACACTAATTAGCATTACACTTCCCAATTTAGCGATTAGGGTTTACTATAAGCAAATTAGAGTTTATAATTTAGAAGAAAAATAATAAGGGTTTATTCTTAAAAAACATTAGGGTTTTCAAAATTAGGGTTTTCCCTAATTAGGGTTAATATCTATAACACCGATCATAAATCACATTAACATCATTACATAACAGTCTTAAGCTGGTATTCGACTTTTAATTTAGGGTTTAATAGCTTAAAACTAGGGTTTTGGCATTATACACATAATTTAACCAACATTATCAGTCCATACATATACAGTACATATTTACAGTACTGAAATAAAATAATATTATAATAAATGTCATTAATCCCATAACATAATTACTAAACAGATTTTAAAGTCTCATTTGACTTTAAAACTAGGGTTTTCAAATGTTGCACCATCATTGACCAATTATTAACAATGTGTACATACAGTACATATTTTTAGCACTGAAAAATCAAAATATAATTAATTTTATATTATTATCATCATTCCTTGTTCCAGAACCAGAATTAAAGTTTATCAGACTAATATTAGGGTTTATAAAAAATATTATTAAGGTTTGGTCAGGAAATGTCGAGCCAAAATTTTAAGGAACAACTCATCAATGTATCAACCAATGGTCCTCAATATATGGATTTTAAAACTAAAACAGATAATTCAAGATTGGAGGAATTGTGGTCCAAGTTCGTAGTGTCAAATGAAGAGAAGATGAGTGAGAAAGAAATGTCAATTCAAAATCTTCAGAACCAAATAAATCAAATGTTCAAAACCTTAAACAACTGTCCTCAAAATAATTAGTGCTATGACATAGCTTCTAAGACTGGTGGTGAGCTCGAGACAAATCTTCAACTAGATGAGCTAAAAAATATCAAAAAATAATAGACAAGTGGGGATAAGGAAAATGAGGTCATCAAAGATCCAAATGTGATTTACAACAATGATGAGCCAATGTTATTAGTGCCCCGAATGCCTTATCCACCAAAGATCAAGGATCAAGTTAGTTTTGAAAAATCATGCCCGCTTGGTAGTCATGTTGTTGGCAAAGCTCTTTGTGACATGAGAGCTATTACAAATATGAAACCATGGTGGGATTAGGAAGAGAAAATAGAAGAAGTGCCCGTTGTGCTTGACATGCCCCAATGCCCTAATCTGATCAGACAGAACGGGGAAAGCACCTAGCTATGCGACATTTGAAATTAGGGACTTAAATATAGATAACATGTTAGGTGACTTTGATTCACTATCCATTAAAAGTGGGAACCTACCAAAAGCTACATTGCTCCTGATGGATGGAGGGTTCCTCAATTATCGAAGAGGAATTGGATATCAATTATAAGAAGAAGTTCGGCTAAAGGACTATAAAATAAGTGCTCGATGGGAGGCACCCCATCCAATCCAATTTTTCTCCCTCCTTGTTTAATTCTTATTCACATTTCCAATTACTTCTCCCTCGATGTTTAGTTCTTCGTTATTTTAATAGTAAATAGAATTTTTGGTAGATTTAGTAGTTTTAATAGTTATTTGTGTCAACTCTCAGGTACAATCCAATTGCCACATAAGAGTATAGTTAATATAGAAGTCAAAAGTTGCAAATGCTAGGGGGTAAGAAATACAAAGAAGACCCAAGTTATAAGGAAAAAGTGCAATGAATCATGCCTCTATTTCGATCACAAAATTAGTCATCGCCATCCAGTAGATTGCTCCTAATCTAGCCCAAATCCAAGCACAGTTGCACTGATATCAAACCCCAGTTTTTAAATTTTAACCTGAACCTCCCTCCCTTTTTACTCCTTGTCCTATTTTCTTCACCCCTAAGGCCTAATAAACGGACACTTAACTCTATTGCTCTCATTCTTTCCGTGTCCTAATCCACAACTACCATCACCAAATCATTTTCCAAAAAAAAACTCCATACACCCACAATTA
This sequence comes from Panax quinquefolius, assembly GCA_020205615.1. Classification (NCBI taxonomy): domain Eukaryota; kingdom Viridiplantae; phylum Streptophyta; class Magnoliopsida; order Apiales; family Araliaceae; genus Panax; species Panax quinquefolius. The sequence goes on along the minus strand of CM035156.1, from coordinate 90,609,826 downwards.
GTGCTTTAGGATACATTGAGGCAAAGAATGGAAAGGAGCAAAGCAAGGGAAGTAAAGACTTGTACTACACTTCATGAGTCGGAGCATAATAATAAAATGGGTTAAAACAAAGCAAACTGCAAAGGTTTCTGGAAAGGGCTAAAAGACTAAATTGGAGTGCCAAACAGATTTGGGGGAATAGCAGGCTGAAATCCCAGGGCATTAGAGAGTTCAAGTGTAGTTTCCAACGTTTGTACCCGCCCAGACTTATCCACCGCCTGATACACCATCGGATCAAGAGGAGGCGGACGAAGATGACAATGCTTCTTAAGGGACTATTCTTTCATTTTTTTTTACAATGAGGACATTGTCATTTTCAATTTGGGGGTATTGTCTTATTAGGTTCATATCATTGTTAATATAGTTTGCATCTAGTTTAGCTCATATAGTTGCATATTAGTATAATTACATTCTAGATTAGTTTTATGTTTCATTCAGTTTAACTTAATAGTTTATTTTGAGAATTAATAAATAATAAAAATAAAAATTCACAAAAATGTTTGCTTTATTTGTTGTATTTAGTGTAGATAGGTCACATTGCATGAATCCAAGTTTTCAGTTCATTTGAAATTATGAGATTTGAATTACATGATCTTTGAACAGTTTTGATGACTTAGGTTCGGTTCTATTGTCATACCATGATGTAAGTCTTTATATCTGTCTGAAACTGATGTAACCAGTTAGCACTTTAGAGTAACCATTATGATTTGCTCAGTATGAATACATACTTGTCTCCTTTTGGAAAATTTGTGTTTTAATGATAGAGATTTAGTAAACAGATAGTAATGACTTAATTGATGCAGAAGCTTAAGTTTGGGGGAAAATAAGGGGTATGCATGCTTAAATATATATATATATATATATATATATATATATATATATATATATATATTGAATAAACACTTTGGCTAGTTTAGTTTTGTGGCCTTTCATGCTTAAGTAAGTACGCCCTAGGGGATGTCTCAACACCTAGCACCCTAAAGCCATCTGGTTTGGGAGTCATTGGTCGAAAGCTCGCTACACGGGTATCACTAAAAAGCCTAAGAGAACTAGACATTGCACAGTTAGGTGTATACACGGGAAAATGCGATTATCGCCCTCGTGAGTAAATAAAAGCAAAATAAACCCCTTATTTGACTCTTAGCTTAGTTGATGCATAGTATTAGTTGGAACTTAATTTGTTTGCTGCCTTTCTTGAGTTAAAACTTTATTTTTCCCTCTAAGAAGCATATTATGTGAAATATTTCTATTGTAGCAAGTTAATTATTGCTAAGCACACACACACTACATCAATGATGACAGGTTTTTATTTGCAAAGTGTTATGCATTATTGTCTTGTTCTTGGTTGGATTCTTTGTTTGATGTCATTGTGGTTTCTCTGAAGCAACTCTCTTGGATTTGATTCTGACTAGTAATTGAGTTCGTAGGCATGTTATGTTTAGATTGCATTCTGTTTAGTTCTTTGCATTGCATTTGTGTTTTGTTGCTTGGGGACAAGCAACTGTTTTAGTTTGGGGGTATTTGATAAGTAGGTTTTATACCTACTTATTGGATACTAACTTACTATAATTGTTTCTTAAGCCCATTTATTTAATAAATTTTCATGCATTTTTGGTTTATTTTGTAGATTGTATGCTTAGGAACTGGCTTGGTAGCATTTAAGGACTAAAGGGATCTATTGTGAGCTAAAATGATCAAGACTTGGAAGATGTAGGAAACTGCAGCAGTAGAACAACAAAATCAGAAATTGGTGCACGGCGCGGCTACGACCTAAATGGCTTGAGGAACGACGCAGCATTGTGTTTCACCTCCTCGGCAAAACTTCTGCGGTAGCTTGTTGCATGATTTAGCCTTGTGGTTGGTCTTATTACGCCACCTCGCAAATTCGATTTGAACTTTTCATTTAATGGACCAATTGGATTATTTCTTGGACAAGGAGGCACTCGTGAATTAGCATATATTTAGGCTCTTTTGCAACAGATACCAGAGATATCTACATTCAATAATAGATTGAATTCCCTCTTTGGGATAAAATCTATCTTGTATATTCCATCTTTAATTCTTCGATTAGATTAGGTTAGACTAGAACCCTAGATCTGATTGGATTTGAAGATTGAAGCAATTGAAAGAGCATTGGAAGTTCAGATTTGGAGTAAGAGAGATTAGATTTGCATTCTTTAATTCCTAGCTTCTCTTTACTTCTATTTGTATCTTTCAATGTATAATCAATTGTGGATTATGGAATTTGATTCAATCATGAGTTAAATACTATTTTGGGATTATAATCAATATTATTGTGTAGTTTACTTTAATATGCTTCCTTGTTAGTCTTGTTAATCATTATTGGATTGTCTATTATGATTTGTGATTAATTGCTTAGTTGATTGGTCATCAATTACCGTGATAACCTATATAAAATTAAGAGGCAGATTATAGGTTTAGATCTGATCATAGTAGCTTCTGTTTGTGACTTCTACGTGGCGATGGAATTCATGATTCGTGCCTAGGATAGAGATATACCTTTGCACCGTATGTAATCTAATAATAACTTGTGTTTCAACCCTCTTTAATTGTAATTCATATAGAGATATAGTGGGTTATTTAATTAGGGTGTTTAACTTGATTCTATCATCTGTGGATTTGATTTGATATGGGTATGGTACATCGAGAGATGACTATAATTTACCTTTGTGTTCTTGATTAACAATCCGATATAATTAATTTAACTTAACAGAAAGTGTATTGGCTTAAATGAATCAATGGGTGAAATTGTAGTATCAAGTCTTCATTATCTACTTTCATTCTTGGGATTATCAGTATTAGTTTAATTACATACTTTTCAATTTAAAATACTATATTTCTGAGTCGCCAAATACATGGTACATAATTCAAATACAAACTTAATTTATACAATTGTCGTGCAAAATATGACAATAAGATAGCTGAGTTCAATACAAATACTGTCTCATAAACAATATCCAAACTCAAATAAAGTTCTCATTACAATTATTTTCACACTATTTTATAAAATAGTGAGGACTACTATAGCAACCATCTTGGACCGTCACTCCATTCCCCGATTAGTCCCAGCTATATTCTCATTTTCTGAAGAGAACAATGAAAGAAAAGGGTGAGCTCAGCTAGCCCAGTAAATAATATTATGACTAAGATAATATAGAATAAATTATCTTTAGTCCTCAACAATGTAAAAATGATAGAATACAATAGACAACAAGTTTAGATCAACATCTGTAGCGGAATAAGCAATCCATTAGAAGAGTCAAGTACAGCATGATGTCTACTATCTTCTATTATTTAAAAGTTCATCATCAAATGTCAAACTTACAGATGATTTTGAAAAATGAGTAAGTGGGGGTCCACGTAATAAGTCAAACATACAACAAATACTTTATAAAAAAAACCCCTCTATTTATATCAAAAATTGAATAAATATTTATCACAAATCACTTATCTTCAATAAACACATTTTTAATCTTTAAACAATTATTCATCATTAATATTATAACTACCAATATTAACAACCAGATCATTCCCAGGAAAGAGGGGGCTTTCCAATAAGGACTTCTCCTTATTGGCGCGCAATTAAATAACCTAACCCCTTTCCTCGACAGAACTTTCTAGACATTGTCAATAATGCAATTAATAATATGAATAAATGTGTCGTCTCAATTATTGATTTAATAATATAAAATATTGTGCAGATGATACTGTGACAATAATTGAATCAATAATATGAGATACTATGCAACAACTACTATGGCAATAATTGAATAAAACTGAGTGCCTTCTTACGTAAGCATCAATAATCAGAGATACTGTGCAATACTGTGTGCTACTGTGCAACCACGCATATTACTATAATTTTATCACTGGGTATTTTAATAGTTTAACAGTAAAAGTCTTGTCGTTATTTTTATAAAAAAATTATTTATGTCGCTTTCTATATCTAACAATCATTCCGTTGTGGGGTCCACCACTGATTGTGTCATCGTACGAATATTCCCCGACTAAAGAAATATTTTTTGACAACTTTTTTACTTGCAAAATTTGCACATATCACCCATAACTATAGCATTATATCAAATCCACACCATATTATTCAAAATAACATTTAGAGAAAATTAAATCTTTATTCATAAAAAATTGGAGTCTTACAACCTTCCCTCCTTATGAAATTTCGCCCTCGAAGTACCTGATATGTCGAAGAGGTGAGGATACCTTGTTTTCATTTCAGATTCTAACTCCCATATCATTTCCTCAATATCGTGGTTTCTCCATAAAACTTTGACTTAAGGTATAATCTTTGTAACAATCCATAATTTCAAGTTGTAATTTTGAATAATTATTGAATTATATAAATATTTAATGGATGTATTTATTGTTGAATAAATAATTGTTCAAATTTGATTCGATTTGGTTAATTATTTGTTAAGTAAATAATTAAGGAAATTAATTATTATTGTAAAATCCCAAATTTTACGAATAAAGATTTAAATTTCTCGATTTTTTTTTTAATATTATGGTGTGGATTTAATATAATATTATAGTTGTGGGTAATATTTATAAATTTTGCAAAGTATGCAAGTTGTTATATTATATTCGATTGGTCAGGGAATATTCTTTGTGTGGGGGAATATTCGTACGACGGCACAATCATTGGTGGACCCCACAACGGAATTATTGTCGGATTGAGAAAATGACAAAAATATTTTTTATGAAAATAACGGCGAAAGTTTTACCGTTAATACTGTTGAAACACTCGATGTTAAAAATACAAGAATCTGGCGTGGGGTTGCATAATAGCAAACGTTATTGATTATTAATGCTTACGTGATAAGTCACTCGCTTTTGTTTTATTGATATTATTAATGTAATAAAATGTAAAAACTTTTTGTATAAAATAGAATACTTTTATAAAGTTATTCTATAAATAAAATATATTATATTTATTATTATGCATAGTATTTTGCATAGTAAAATCTTTTTATATAAAACAGAACACTTTTATAAAGTTATTCATTTTATTAGATTATAAATAGAATATATTATATTTTATTTAAAAGATTTTGTTTTATTAGAATATTTTATTAAATCAATCTGGACCGTTCATGAATTAGTTACTATGCAGTCCATTCTCTTATAAATAGAAGCTCATTCCTTTATTATTTCTTACAAATTCACTGAAACTCTAGAGAGAGAAACTATAGAGAGAATTCTTCTTCTATAATTTTGAACGTATTTCTTTGGAGTTTAAGAAAGCTTTGAGCGTAGTGCAAGTTTTCTTCGAGTATATCCTCGCCCTACCAGTCGGAGTACTCCTCTTTCAAAGGTAAGGGATATTATTTGTTGTACTCGTAAGGGGTATTATTTCTTTCATATTCATGAAGAGAACTTCTGTTATTCCATTATTTATTATTCTGTTGGAATAACCTGTATACACGGTCTACCCTATACTTGGTGAAATTCTTCTGTTATTCCATTCTTTATTATTATATTGGAATATCCCATTCATATGCGTTCTGCCGGGACCGGTAAAATCTTTATTATTCGTTAGAATATCCATGCTGTGCATTTTACTGGGACTGGTTACATTATTTATTATTCATTGAATAACCTATCTATGCGCAAGCACCGCATACGCATGGTGATTTCTATTGTTATTCCATTCTTTATTATTCGTTGGAGCATCCCTATCGGCGTAATTTCACCGACCGGTTCTCGTTATTTATTATTCTGTTGGAATAACCTTTATATATACAATCACCGCATGCATGGTGATTTGCTTTTTATTCCATTCTTTATTATTATGTTGAATATCCTCGTCGGTGCGTATTACACGCTCGACCGTTCCGTTATTTATTATTTTGTTGGAATAACCTGTCTATGCGAAGTACCGCATGCATGGTGATAATTCGTGGTCGTGATACTAAATAATATTCTTAGCCTGTAGTGCGGGGATGATTTGATGATGTGGATTATTTATTAAGCTGAGTCTCAGCGATAAAAGTGATGAAAAACTTTTTAAATCATAAAAGATAGTAGATTTTATTCTCTACTTGACTCTTTTAATGGATTGATTATTTCGCTGCAGTTAAACTTGATGTCTATTGTATTTTATCAGTTTAACATTATTGAAGACTAATGATAATTTATTCTGCATTATCTTTGTCATAATATTTCTTATTGGGCTAGTTGAGCTCACCCTTTCCTTCACCGTTCTCTTCGAGAAAATGAGAATATATTTGGGACTTAGTCTGGGAACGGATTGACAATTCCGGTGATAGCATTAGTAGTCCCTCACTATTACGTTAAATAGTGTGATAATAAATGTAATGAGGACTTATTTCGAGAGTGGATATTGTCTGTAAGACAATATTTATATTAAAACTCACGACTCTCTTGTTGTATATTAAAGATTGTATTTGTATTACGTACCATATATTTGGCGCACTCGAATAGGTGATGTATACCTATTTTGGGGGCCAAAGTTAGTATCAAAGCTTAGGATATGATCCCTCACGAGAGATATGAGACAAGAACTAGGAGGGGAGGCGGGAATTCCTTCGCTAAAGTATGACCTACCTAAGTTTATTTGGTATTTAATTGGTCGGTCAGAGTATAGAGATAATATGTGATATGTTAATTAACCCTTGTTTTGTGACATTATTTGAAAATGACATCTGAAAATGTTGAGATATGCAATAGAGCAAAATAATATGACCGTATCGCAGTATAAGGCTAAGTTTACGGAGTTATCCCGGTTTGCATCCCATTTGGTCGATAATGAGGAGCGAATGACGCGAATGTTTCTAAGAGGTTTGAAACCTGATATACATCAATACCTCATTTCTCATAAACTTTGTTTATATTCAGATGTTGTGAATAGGGCTCAGTTATTGGAGCGCGATAATGAGTTAGCACAACCAAAAGGTAACGACCAACAACACGATAATAATCGTACCGGTGGCAACAGCCATCGAAACAATGATGACCATCGTGGGGGAAATTATCATGCCAACAATTGTAACCACTTAGGTGGTAATCATGGCCAAGATAATAGAAGTGGAAATTTCAAGAAGAGAAGGTTCAATAATGATGTAAAAACAGCAGCATCAGCACCCGTTTCAAAGGAAGAAGAACGACCATCGGTCGTATGTTTCAAATACGAACAGGAGGGACACATCCGTCCAAACTGTACGCAGCAATCCAAATCAGGTTTCAATTACGGAAGAGAAGGTCACCTAGCTCGATTTTGTCGTGTAGTGAAGTCAAGTCCAGCTGGGATGGTGACTCCAAAGGATATCTCAGACAAGTCAAAACCGGTAGTTTAAGTGAGAGGGTTTGTCGAGGAACCCAAATGAAGTTGTCACGGGTAAGTTAATCATAAACGCTTACGAAGTCTATACCTTATTAGATACCGGTTCTACCCATTCTTTTATCTCTCTTGCTTGCGTTTAACTTTTAAATTTGACTCTGGAGAAGATAGACTTTGACTTATTGGTTGAAACTTTGTTAGTAGAAACCTTCGTTACCTCCACTGTTTATAAATCTTGTTTGATTCAAATCAACACTTTCACGTTACCTGTATATCTTATCTCTTTGAAAATACTTGCCTTTGATGTGATTTTAGGAATCGATTGATTAACTACTCATCATGCTTTTCGTAAGGTTGTTAGCTTTCATAATCCTAATCAACCTGTTTTGCAAATTCAAGCAACCAAACCACTAAAGTCAAGCATTGTCATATCAAGTCATAAGTATAGAGCCTCGAGCCTTTCACTGGTGACTTCCTTGTGTGGAATGCACCGAAGCCAGACATTCGGCAGGCGACGTCGTGAATGACGATGACAAGTTGTTAAGTATCAATATGATGTGCTATCCAAGTCTTGGATGAGAGTCACACTTTTGAATGATATTTCTATTGTTAATAAATTTCCTGACGTATTCTTGAAGACTTCTTCTTAGCCTACCACTAGAGCGTGAAATCGAATTTTTATTGACCCCAGTACAAAACCCATTTCTTTAACCCTTAAAATATTTCTTCAACCAAAACGAACGAATAATGCACCAAAGACGTTGGCTCGAGCTGTTGAAGATTACGATCATATCATTCAATACCATCGTGGAAAAGTGAATGTGGTAGCTGACGCGTTGAGTAGAAGATCGTATGCGTTTATGAGTGCGAATATACGAACCCACGTGAAGATAACGAATATACGAGTAGAATTGACTTTAATCGATAAAGTTAAAGCCGCTCAAGCTAAATACTCAGAGCTGATGAATGTAAAGAAGAAGGTTCAAGAAAGCGTTATCTTAACCCTCGATTTTATTGGCCCATTTGAAATCATTGATCGAGTAGGAACTGTGGCCTATAGACTCGTTTTACCGCCAAGTATGTCGCGTGTTCATAACGTTTTTCACGTATCGATGTTACGTAAATATGTGGACGACCCGAACCACATTATTGATTTAGAATCGGACGAGATAGCGGATAATTTAACGTATGATGATGTACCTGTTAAAATCCTGAAATATATTCTACGCTTAAAGGTTATACCTCAAGAGTTAGAATCGTGAAGTGTCCTCATCATTCTACATACATAAAGTACGTACGTAAATTTCGAGGGCGAAATTTGATGAGGGGAGATTGTAAAATCTCAAATTTTATTTAATAAAGATTTAAATTTCTCGAAATTTTTTTGAATATTATGGTGTGGATTTAATATAATGTTATAGTTCAGGTAATATTTATAAATTTTTCAAAGTATGCAAGTTGTTATATTATATTCGATTGGTGAGGGGAATATTTTTTGTGTGAGGGAATATATTTGTTCGGGGAATATTTGTACGACTCAAGACAATCATTAGTGGACCCCACAAAAGAAATTATTATCGGATTAAGAAAACGATAAAAATATTTTTATGAAAATAATGGCGGAAGTTTTCACATTAATCTTTGTTGAAACACTCGGTGTTAAAAGTAAAGAAATACTGATGTCTGCATAGTTGCATAGTAATACACTTGCAGTATTGATTATTGATGCTTACGTGATAAGTCACTCAGTTTTGTTTTATTGATATTATTAATGTAATAAAGCAGAAAATCTTTTATATAAAATGAATACTTTTATAAAGTTATTCTATAAATAGAATATATTATATTCTATTATGCATAGTGTTTTTGCATAGTAAAATCTTTTATATAAAACATAATACTTTTATAAAGTTATTCGTTTTATTAGATTATAAATAGAATATATTATATTTTATTTAAAAGATTTTGTTTTATTAGAATATTTTATTAAATCAATCTGGACCGTTTGTTTAAAGTAAATCAATCTGGACCGTTCATGAATTAGTTACTATGCAGTCCATTCTCCTATAAATAGAAGCTCATTCCTTCATTATTTCTTACGAATTCACTAAAACTCTAGAGAGAGAAACTATAGAGAGAATTCTTCTTTTATAATTTTGAGCGTATTTCTTTGGAGTTTAAGAAAGCTTTGAGCGTAGTGCAAGTTTTCTTCGAGTATATCCTCGCCCTACCAGTCGGAGTACTCTTCTTTCAAAGGTAAGGGATATTATTTGTTGTACTTGTAAGGGGTATTATTTCTTTCGTATTCATGAAGAGAACTTCATTATTCCATTATTTATTATTTCATTGAAATAACTTTTGTACGCTGGCCTACACCTTATACTTGGTGAAATTCTTACATTATTCCATTATTTATTATTCGTTGGAATATCATGTATGCTATGTATGTATTTATCTTGGGACACAGTTTACATCTTTATGATTCTGTTGGAATATCCTATCTGCATGCATTTCGCGGACACTGGTTCCGTTATTTATTATTCATTGGAATAACTCAATACATCATGCAAGCACCGCATGCATGGTGATTTCATTGTTATTTCATTCTTTATTATTCAGGTTGGAACATCGTATGCAATTAATTTACACTTACGTTCCGATTATTTATTTTATTCTGTTAGAATAACTTTGCCTATGCAATCACCGCATGCATGTTGATTTTGTTATTATTCCATTATTTATTATTAGGTTGGAATATCCACGCCATGCGTATTACGCTTCGACACGGTTCCGTTATTTATTATTACATTAGAATAACTCCGCCTACATCTGAAGTTTCGCATGCATGGTGATTTCTTTTGTTACTCTATTTTTTATTATACTCAGTTGATTAAAGTTTTGACTTCTATACTCCATGAAATTAGTGGAATATCCTTGATATTTGTGCTTCATCCAGTATCTTTTCATGGAAATATTCTTCTGAGCATTCTTAAATTTTACTCTACAAAGAAGTATCATGTTGACTATTTGGACGTTATTAGTTCCTAAATAATTTAACTCTTGAACTTGTTGTATTGAATTCTTATATCATTGTCATCATCCTCATGTTTATATTTTGTTGAAAGTCATCTGTGGCCTGTAGTGCATAGATGGACTTGGTATGATTATAACCATGGATTATTCGTTATAATCATGACCGTAATTTTATAAATGATGTGGAAAAAGTCCTCATTGGCCCGTAGTGCATTGATGGACAGTTTTTGGTATGATTATGGCTATGGATTCTCTTCGGCCAAGGGAGAAAATATGAATTATTTTATGGCATGATCAGGATCGTTGATGAAAACACGATTATCTTTGGCCCGTAGTGCATGGATAATTCGTGGTCGTGATACTAAATAATATCCTTGGCCTGTAGTGCAGGGATGATTTGATGATGTGGATTATTTATTGTTGAGTCTCAAATGATAAAAGTGATGAAAAACTTTTTAAATCATAAAAGATAGTAGATTTTATTCTCTACTTGACTCTTTTAATGGATTGATTGTTCCACTGCAGTTAAACTTGATGTCTATTGTATTTTATCAGTTTAACATTGTTGAAGACTAATGATAATTTATTCTGCATTATCTTAGTCATAATATTTCTTATTGGGCTAGTTGAGCTCACCCTTTCCTTCACTGTTCTCTTCAAGAAATGAGAATATAGCTGGGACGAGTCGGGGAACGGATTGACAATCCAGATGATAGCATTAGTAGTCCTCACTATTCTGTTAAATAGTGTGATAATAAATGTAATGAGGACTTATTCTAAGAGTGGATATTGTCTAGAAGACAATATTTGTATTAAAACTCACAGCTCTCTTGTTGTATATTAAAGATTGTATTTGTATTCTGTACCATGTATTTGGCGACTCGGAATAGGTGATGTATACCTATTTTGGGGGCGTCACAATTATGAGATAGTATTCTAATTTAATTTAATAATTAAGTTAGAGAATTTATAATGATTAAATGAATTATTATATTATTCAATAAATTATTATTAGAATTACTTAAATTAAGTATGAAAACTTAATTAAATAAAGTGTGACAAATAACCATACTATAAAGGAGTTATTAAAATAAATTAAACGAATTTAATTTAGATTTGCCAAACAAGGCTTAAAGATATTAAGTCTTTAATTTTTAAAGAGTTTTGCCAAACGGAGTCTTATGGCTTTTGAATTTTTGAATTTTGAAATATTAATAATATAAATTAAATAAGTAAAATATAAAAATATATATATATATATTAATTGTTGGTAGCTGATAACTTATTAGTATATTTAATATAACGTCAGTTTTTTTTTACATTTGAAAGCGGACGTTGGTTTTGTTTTAATATTAAGTATAATGTATTTGGTTTAAACCAAAGTGTAAGAAGAAAGTTACAAAGATAAAGAAAATGGTTTTCAGAGAGAGATTTGAGAGAGACTAGAGTGAGTTGAGAGGAGAAAAGGGTCTCTGAAGTTGCAATTCTCAGAGGTTAACAAGGATTTTCAGAGCAACCAAAAGGTATTTTTTTTCCCATAACCTTAATATTATATTTACATATATGTGTTAATATGTTTTACGACATAGTTTAAAGTTTCTGTGTTGCGTTCTTGACTGTAGTATAAAGTCAGAAATCCATATTTTTATAATGGATGATGAAATCATGTGCATATGTGGTTGTTATAGGATAACTATCATATATATATATATATATATATATATATATATATATATATATATATATATATATATATAGGTGATGAGCATATATATGTATGGGATTGTATAAATTATGTCAAAAGGAAATAACAGAGTTTTATAGTAAAAATATATGCCTGAACATGTTTTGTAGGATAACAAAATTAGTATTGGATTTTGAGCTAATATGTGAAATTGAACTGTGATTATGTTAATTGGGTATGAAATAAAAAGAACATAATTCCAAGGAATCAAAATGGTATTACAATGTTCACTGTATCAAGAAATAACAAAAATAGAGTTTTGGTTTTAAAATATGTTATTCCAGTATTTAATTTTCTAAAATTGTGGTTTAAGTTATGCTAAATTAGTATATGTATGATTAGTGAAGTTTATGTGTAATTTGCATAAGTTATACATGTTAATTAAGATACAATAGCTTTGTTTTGTTTTGTTCTGTAATTTGGAGCCTCAGCGCCAAATTTCGCACCCCAGCTCTGAATTCTCGCCTCAACTAAAGTTGGAGTCGAAGCTCGAAGCTTCATACTGCCAGAAGACTTACCAATGGTTCGGGCTTACGCGCCACAAACACCAAGCTCGAAGTCATGAATACTAACCGGGTCGCTTTGTTACTCGTGATCGCAGCCGCCGCTTATGAAAGTCCCAAAATGACTTTTGTCTTGCACAAAAGTCTGTAGTTGTTAATGGGATGTAATATGATGATTGTTTAACATGTAAATTTGTTATTATGATATTATAGTACTATTAATGAGCATACAATTAACACGCAATGAGTGTTGTTATTATTTTAATCGATGTAACTTGATTATGTGATTAAACATCAAACCATACATGAAATCGATATGTATTATGAGTGGTGGCTAATTGTGTCCTAATGGCATGTGATTAGGATATTGTGAATTGAATTGTTATAGTTTAGCCTAAGATCAAGGCAAGTTTTCTATCTCCACACTTTCGTTGAGTTAGTTTATTTACGATTTTCCAAGTTCTCTAAATCTATTGTTACATTGTGCTAGCCTACACTTTCGTTGAGCTAGTTTGTTTATTATTGAGCAAGTTATTGTTCAGTTCTATTGATCCTATTATCTGGCAATTGTTGTAAAGCTTTATTCATTATTATTTCAAGTGAGCCTTGTTTGCTCACTCTTGCTTATATAAACCTTACAGCTAAAGTTGACAAGGCCGATGTACTTAGCACGGGTAAAAGAAAGGAAAAGATGAACAAATGTTGAAGATTTGTAATTATGTTGATATTTTATTATCAGACTTTAGTTTGAATGATTATATTTTAAAGGTTAGACAACCTGGGAGATTTTTTATTTATGTAATCCTTTATGGGAAGGTTTATTATTCAATTTTATTTTGATTGGGTAGTTAGATATAAATGTTTTTGATTAAGTGAACACTAAATCTTGAGAGAGTGAGGTACTCGAATTTGGGGGTGTCACAGGTTGGTATCAAAGCCTTAGGTTATGAACCTTAGGTGGGGGAAAACCTTAGGAAGTAACCTTTGAAAAGATAGTGGTGATAAACTCTTATCAAGTTTTAAGGAAAAAGTAATAAAATACTTATGTGTTTATGTGATTGTAACTTATGTGCTCGTGGGTGTCGAGTAGTAATGATTAGTAATTAAAACTTAAAATTGTGTTGTCAGGATGGCTAATGTAGGAGAATCTGGTCAGGCTAGAGAGGAAGGATCCCAGATGCCTAGAGATGAAGACTCTTGAGATATTTAGGTAGTTTGGGAACAACTACTGCCACGGGAAGCATCTCCGTTGGTCACAGTGATTGACCAGGAGGGTTTACCTAATGAGGATGATGAGATAGAGACAGACGAGGAAGACCCTGAGGAGCTGCCACAGTCGAATGAGGATGAGGAGGACGAGGAAGAAGAGATTTCACTAAACTCGATAGCTGCCCGTATGTACAATGAGGTATACGATCGCAATGTAGAACTCCAGGATACCGTCGAGGAGTTGCAAGAGATAGTAGTTGAACAGCAGATCGCAATGGTGCAGAAGGACAACGAGATTCAGGATTGAGATGAACATCTTAATAATGTTGAAGAGAAGCTGATCCACAATGAAGGAGAGAACGAGCAACTGACAGAGAAGATTGCAGAGATGGAGAACAAGTTGAAAGAAGAATCTACGAAGAGGGCAAGAGCCGAAGACGCATATGAGGAAACTTTTCAACAAGCCAGGATAGCAGAGAGAGAGCCACAAGCAAAGAGGATCAAGATGGAAGAGATGAATAGTGTTTTCAACACTATGATCAATCAAGCTCAAGATCGAGTCATGTGTTATCCTATTCAGTTCGAGACGCTGCCATCGTACATATTAGATCATCGAACGATGTTTCGTATTGTGGAAGAGGAGCATCGTAGAGCTATGCAGTATTTTAGTAGGTCGTCATAAATGTAATTATTATGTGATTAGTGAGTAAATAAGATGTAAATCCCAAGAATGATATAACCAATGGGATATGATGATGATGTAGTTGTCCTGAAACTTTTATAGTTCAGGAAAGTAGTGTAAATAGCAGTGATGCTATTGTTCTTATCATTTCTAAAAGATTATGAATGAATAAAAGTTATTGTTTTATTCAAAGTGTTATGTGTTATGTGATCATCTTTTATGTTGTGCAACATAAGTACATAATACCTAGAAGGTTGAATAGAATCTAATGGGTGTATTTTAACAGAAAATGCCTCCAAGACGTCAACCACGACAAAGGACCCCTGAGAATAACAACAATGTTGAGGCTAATATAGTTCAGCAATTCATAACACTACTGATAGGAGCATTACAGAACCAGCCACAGAATCAAGTTACAACATTTAAGGACTTCAAGACAGTTGGGCCACCAGAGTTTTTTGGGTCCATGAATCCGGTTGAAGCACAGACCTGGATCATGGAGATAGAGAAAGTTTTCGATGTTGCTAGGGTAGGGGATAACCAGAAGACTGCTTTTAAAATGTTCATGTTGAAAGCAGAGGCTAGGTATTGGTGGCAAGCCAATAAAACCCGAGAAGGTCAAGGGGTGATGACATGGGATAGATTTAAGGAAATATTTTTTGAGACATATTTCCCAGAAAGTTCGAAGAATCAGATGGAAGTGCAGTTCCTAGAGCTAAAACAGGGCACAATGTCAGTGTTGGAGTATGCAGCAAGGTTCAACGAGTTGGCGAGGTTCACGCCATATCAAGTGAATACGGATGAACGCAAGGCAATAAGATTCGAACAGAGACTGAAGCCCTGGTTGTACAGCAGGGTTTCCCTGTTCTAGTTAAAGACGTTTGCAGCGGTGCTTGAGAAAGTAATTCTCGTTGAGAGTGGAGGTGAGGTTGTAACAAAGCACAAAAAAGAGCAAAGAAAGAAGAAGAATAAGGGCGAAGTTAACAATGGAGGTGGTAACAGTGGAAATGGTAGCAATAACCTGACGAGGAAATGGAATGGAAATGTGGGTTCAGGAAACTAGCAGGGTAATCAGCAGAAGAAGAAGTTCGAAGCATGTGCTACGTGCGGGAAGTTTCACGTGGGTGTGTGCTTAAGGGGGAAGCGTGTATGCTTTAACTATGGCCAGAAGGGTCACATTGCCCCAAATTGCAGTCAACCCAAGAAGAATGTTTGCTACACGTGCGGGTCAAAAGATCATTTTGATCGTGAGTGCTCTAAAAAGAAAGCTAAAGAGATGACGGGAAACAAGGGAGGTAGTAGTGGAGGTACATTGACCATTGCGAGACCAACGTCATCCAACAGACCCACAGCCAGAACATTCAACATGACTGTGCAGGATGCTGTTCAATCAAAAGATGTGGTGTCAGGTATTATCCCAATCAATGATATTGATGCTTATGTATTATTTAATTCGGGTGCTACTTGCTCATTTATATCTGATGAATTTGCTAAGACGTTAGGATTACCTAGTGAAGAGTTGAATTTCCCTTTAAACATAGAAATTGCGAATAGGGAAGAATTGTAGGGTGAATATTAAGGGAAATGTTATGATGGTAGATTTAATTTCGATAAAACTTGGAGAGTTTGATGTTATTTTGGGAATGGATTGGCTATTCAATTATGGAGCAATAATTGATTGCCAAAAGAAGTGTGTAAACCTTATGACTCCGTCAAAGGTAGTTTTCTTTGGTAGCAGATCGCCTAGACATGCGAGATGTCTGATGATTATGCAAGCCAAGAAATTGTTGAGTCAAGGCTGTGTGGGTTATTTGGCTTACATAGTCAATACTCAGAGGAAGGGAGTGAAACTGGAAGAGATACCAGTGGTTAGGGAATTCGTAGATGTGTTTTCGGAGGACTTACCAGGACTTCCACCTAATCGAGAGATTGAATTCGTGATCAACTTAGCGCCAGGAACCGCTCCAATATCGAAGGCCCCGTACAGAATGGTTCCGGTAGAGATGAAGGAACTGATGGTACATTTGCAGGAGTTGTTAGACAAGAAGTACATTCAACCGAGTGTGTCACCGTGGGGAGCACCAGTGTTACTTGTGAAGAAGAAGGATGGGTCAATGCGTCTTTGCATTGATTATAGGGAGTTAAACAAAGTCACTATTAAGAATAAATATTTGTTACCAAGAATAGATGACTTGTTTGATCAGTTGAAGGTGCTAGATATTTCTCGAAAATAGATTTGAGAAGTGGATATCATAAACTGAAAGTAAGGAAGGAGGATATACCGAAGATGGCATTCCGAACTCGGTATGGACATTATGAATTTTTGGTGATGTCTTTTGGTTTGACAAACGCCCCAACAGCGTTCATGGATTTGATGAACATGGTGTTTAAACCATTTTTAGACAAATTTGTGGTGGTATTCATCGATGATATTCTGGTATACTCTAAATCTCAAGAAGAACACATGGAACATTTACATTTGACGCTAGAGACACTAAGAAAAGAAAAGTTGTACGCAAAATGCTCTAAATGTGAATTTTGGTTAGAACGTGTACAATTTCTTGGGCATGTGATTGACAAGGATGGGATTTCAGTGGATCCATCAAAAGTTGAAGCTGTGATAAATTGGGAACAACCAAGAACTCCATCGAAAGTAAGAAGTTTCTTGGGATTGGCAGGTTATTACAGTCGATTTATTCAAGATTTTTCCAAAATTGCCACTCCGTTAACAAATTTGATAAGAAAATCTGTAAAATTTGTTTGGATGGAAAAATGTGAGGAATGTTTTACGGAATTGAAGAAGAGACTTAGTGGGACACCTGTGTTGTCATTACCAAATAATACAGGAAATTTTGTGGTGTATAGTGATGCCTCACACAAAGGATTGGGTTGTGTTCTTATGCAGAATAGAAAAGTTATTGTTTATGCATCAAGACAATTGAAGGACTATGAGAAAGGATATCTGACTCATGATTTAGAGTTGGCTACAGTGGTATTTGCTCTAAAAATATGGAGACACTATCTCTATGGAGAAAAATGTGAGATCTACACAGACCATAAGAGTCTGAAGTGTATTTTTACTCAGAAGGACTTGAACATGCGTCAAAGGAGATGGATGGAATTGATAAAGAATTATGATTGTGAGATCTTTTATCATCCAGGCAAAGAGAATGTGGTTGCAGATGCTTTAAGCAGGAAAGGTCGGGAAAAGTTAAAGTTGATAACCACTCAGGAGGAGCTTATTTCAGCAATGGTAAGACTAGAGTTGGAAATCAAATTTCTAAAAGAAACCAATGAAAGATTGTTCCAGATGGAAGCTAGTTCAACTTTGGTTGAAAAAGTTAAGAATGCTCAAATATAAGATGAGGAATGTGGGAAAATCAAAGAGAAAGTGGTTGAGGGTAGTGGTATGAAATACAAGATCGATACTGAAGGACTACTACGGTTCGAGGAAAGAATTTGGGTTCCAGCAGTACCATATATTAAAGAAGAAATCTTGACCGAAGCTCATAACTCAAGATATTCAATACATCCGGGAAGTACGAAGATGTATCAAGATTTACAATGACATTTTTGGTGGCGAAACATGAAAAGAGATGTCATAGAGTGTGTCGCGAAATGCTCGACGTGTTAAAGAGTCAAGGCTGAACATCAAAGACCAAGTGGATTACTTCAACCGTTAGAAATACCAGAATGGAAGTGGGAGCACATCACAATGGATTTTGTGGTGGGGGTTCCAACTACTCAGAGAGGATACGATGTGATTTGGATGATATTGGACAGACTGACAAAATCAACACACTTTTTCCCAATAAAGATTAGATTCAATCTTGATTAGTTGGCAAAGTTGTACGTTAAAGAGATCGTTTCGAGACATGGAGTGCCAGTGTCAATTGTGCCAGATAGAGATCCGCGATTCACATCAAACTTCTGAAAAAGACTACAATAATGTATGGGAACACAGTTGTGAATGAGTACGGCTTATCATCCATGAACAAATGGCCAAAGCGAACGAACAATCCAGACATTGGAAGATATGCTGAGAGCATGCATCATGGATTTCAAAGGGAGCTGGGAAGAACATTTACCATTGTTGGAATTTGCCTACAATAATAGTTACCACACGAGCATTGGCATTCCACCTTACGAAGCATTGTACGGCAGAAAGTGCAGAACTCCACTGTGCTGGGATGAAGTCGGTGAACGCCAACTATTAGGACCAGAAATGGTACAACAAACTGTTAAGGTTGTCAAACTCATCAGAACAAGATTGGTAGCTGCTCAAGACAGACAGGAGAAATATGCTGATCAGCACAGACTAGATCGTGTATTCGACGTAGGAAATTTCTTGTTCTTAAAAGTTTCTCCTTGGAAGGGGAAAATTCGTTTTGGTAAAAAGAGGAAGCTAAGCCCGAGGTTTATTGGACCCTTTGAAGTGCTGCGAAGAGTAGGTGAAGTAGCTTATAAGGTAGCTCTACCTCCAGAATTGAAACACATTCATAATGTTTTTCATGTTTCGGTGTTACGATCGTATAAACCCGATTACAAGCATGTGATAGAGTACGAACCTTTACAGTTTGATAAAGACTTGTCTTATGAAGAGGTTCCTATCCAGATAGTTGATAAGAAAGAACAAGTGCTCGTGAATAAAGTGATACCTTCTGTGAAGGTTATATGGAGAAACCACAATGTCGAAGAGGCTACGTGGGAACTCAAAGCTGAAATGATGAAGAATTACCCTGAGTTATTTGTTTAATCTGTGTCTTCGATTCTGGGGACAGAATCTTTGTAAGAAGGGAAGAATGTGACGATTTGATTGTTTGAGTTGTGATTCTGGGGACAGAATCCTTATAAGGAGGGAAGGATGTAACAATCCAGAATTTCAAGTTATAATTTTGAATATTTATTGAATTATATAAATATTTAATGGATGTGTTTATTGTTGAATAAATAATTGTTCAAATTTGATTCGATTTGGATAATTATTTGTTAAGTAAATAATTAATGAAATTAATTATTATGAAATAGTATTCTAATTTAATTTAATAATTAAGTTAGAGAATTTATAATGATTAAATGAATTATTATATTATTCAATAAATTGTTATTAGAATTACTTAAATTAAGTATGAAAACTTAATTAAATAAAGTGTGACAAATAACCATACTATAAAGGAGTTATTAAAATAATTAAAGAAGTTTAATTTAGTTCTGCCAAACAAGGCTTGAAGATATAAAGTCTTTAATTTTTAAAGTGTTTTGCCAAACGAAGTCTTATGGCTTTTTAATTTTTGAATTTTGAAATATTAATAATATAAGTTAAATAAATTAAATATAAATAATATATATTAATTTTTGGTAACTGATAACTTATTAGTATATTTAATATAACGTCAGTTTTTTTTACGCTTAAAAGCGGGCGTTGGTTTTGTTTTAATATTACGTATAATGTATTTGGTTTAAACCAAAGTGTAAGAAGAAAGTTATAGAGATAAAGAAAAGGGTTTTCAGAGAGAAAGTTGAGAGAGACTAGAGTGAGTTGAGAGGAGAAAATGGTCTCTGAAGTTGCAATTCTCAGAGGTTAACAAGGATTTTCAAAGCAACCAAAAGGTATTTTTTTCCCATAACCTTAATATTATATTTACATATATGTGTTAATATGTTTTACGACATAGTTTAAAGTTTATGTGTTGTGTTCTTGACTGTAGTATAAAGTCTAAAATCCATATTTTTATAATGGATCATGAAATCATGTGCATATGTGGTTGTTATAGGATAACTATCATATATATATATATAGGTGATGAGCATATATATGTATGGGATTGTATGAATTATGTCAAAAGGAAAGAACAGAGTTTTATAGTAAAAATATATGCTTAAACATGTTTTGTAGGATAACAAAATTAGTATTGGATTTTGAGCTAATATGTGAAATTGAACTGTGATTATGTTAATTGGGTATGAAATAAAAAGAATGTGATTCCAAGGAATAAAAATGGTATTACAGTGTTCACTGTGTCAAGAAATAACAAAAATAGAGTTTTGGTTTTAAAATATGTTATTCCAGTATTTAATTTTCTAAAATTGTGGTTTAAGTTGTACTAAATTAGTATATATATGCTTGGTGAAGTTTATGTGTAATTTGCATAAGTTATACATGTTAATTAAGATACAGTAGCTTTGTTTTGTGTTGTTCTGTAATTTGGAGCCTCAGCTGTGAGACCCCAAATTTTATGAAATGAAAGTATTCAATTTTCTTATAATTATTCTATTTAGTAAATGGTTAAATTGACAAAAGGTTAAAGTTAAGGGTAATATTTGAAAATTTTGCAAAGTAAGCAAGTTGTTATAAAATATTCGTTGTGTCGGGGAATATTCGATTGGTCGGAGAATATTCGTACAACGGCACAATCATTAGTGTACCCCACAACGGAAGAATTGTCATATTTAGAAAATGACAGTATTATCTTTTTATAAAAATAACGGCGAAAGTTTTTCCGTTAAACTGTTGAACTACCCGGTAGTAAAAGTACAGTAATACGCGTGGTTACATAGTAGCACACGGTATTGATTATTGATGCTTACGTGAGAAGTCACTCAATTATTGATACAGTAATTGTTGCATCATATCTCTCATATTATTGATTCAATTATTGTCATAGTATCATCTGCATAATATGTTATATTATTAAATCAATAATTGAGATGATAAAGTTATTCATATTATTATTTGCAATATTGACAATGTCTAGAAGTTACATCGAGGAGAGGTTTGGTCACCTAATCATTGGCGCCAATAAGGAGAAATCCTTATCGAAAGCCCCTCTTTCTGGAACACACTGGTTGTTAAATATTATGAGTTATAATATTAATGATGAATAAGTTCGTGTTGATTAAAGATGAAATTGATAGTTTCATTGTGTTAGGATTATTAGTGGTAATGGAAATTGACATTTATTTCGATAATAATTGATATCTAGAAGTTATATTGACCAATCGGGTAATTAATCGGATAAATTAGCAATTAATTGCTATTAATTCACATGTTTATAACTATTTGTTAACATGTGTGTACTATTGATTCACATTCATGTAATATTAGGGGAGGTGGTGCAAGATTGATAATACTTGCATGACTAAGTTAAAAATGGAGGTATAGATGGAGGTACTATACTGTAAGTCGTATTTTCACATGTATAGAACTATTGATTCACATGATTGAACTATTGATTCACATGATTTACTATTAGGGGAGGTAGTGCAAGTTTGATAATACTTGCAGGACTAAATTAAAAATGAAGGAAAAGATGAAGGTATTATACTGTAATATTTTGAGCCCCAAAACATGCAATTATCGAAACTATATTTTCCTATAAATAGAAGCTCATTATTCCTTCATTCTCACCAATTCACTAAGTCTCACAAGAGCAATTATAGAGAGAGAAGCTATATAGAGAGAAGCTATAGAGAGATAGTAGAAAAGTAGTCTGCTACTTCACTACTCCAGTATCCAGTCTTCTTCTGAGGTAAGGGGTATTATTTATTTCATATTCTGAAGAGATATTATTTTTCGTATTCGTATGAATATTATTTTCATTCAATATTCGTAAGGAATATCATCTTCGTTCAATATTCGTAGGAATATTATTTTCATTCAACAGTCGTAAGGGGTATTATTTCTTCGTAAATGATATTATTTCTTTCAATATCATTATGCCAGAATATTGGTATTAATTTTATTGTGGACCTTCTACCTTTTTGTGTCGAGGTTATTATTCACTCTAGTATTATTCACTCGGGTATTTGGGGTACTTTTTGTGCCAGAGTACTATCAACCGGTTACTATTCAACCGGTTACTATTCACTCTAGTATTATTCACTCGGGTATTCGGGGTACTTTTCGTGTCAGAGTACTATTTATGAGTTACTATTCACAGGTTACTATTCACCCAATTACTATTCACTCTAGTATTATTCACTCAGGTATTCGGGACACTTTTCATTTTAGAGTACTATTCACGAGGTACTATTCCCGAAGTACTATTCACAGGGCACTATTCACGGGGTACTATTCACCCAAAAAATTTATTTCTTTTCCATCTAAATTATTTTTGATACATGAATATTATTCTTGAATTTTACTCCACAAAGCAATATCATGTTGACAATTTGGATATTTTTAAACTCTAGATAAATTTAAAGTCTTTAATATTTATCCTTGATTTCGTTTGATTAATGCTTATATCATTGTAATCATCCTCATGCTTATATTATGATGAAAGTCATCTTTGGCTTACGTGCAAAGATGGACTGTTGATTATTGGTTTTACAGTTGTATATCTTTGGCTTACATGCGAAGATGAACTATTGATTGATGAGTATATTTGGCTTATGTGCATAGATGAACTGTTGATTGGTATGATTATGACCAGGGATCATTCAGTATAATCATGACCCGTAATGTTACAAATGATGTGGTAAAAATCCTCATTGGCCCGTAGTGCATTGATGGACAGTTGTTGGTATGATTATAACCAGGGATTATTCGGTATAATCATGACCATTGTTGAAAACACGAATATCCTTGGCCCGTAATGCATGGATAATTCGTGGCCGTAATACTAATGAATATCCTTGGCCGTAGTGCAGGGATGATTCGATGATGTGGACTATTTATTAAGCTGAGTCTCAGTGATAAAATATTGTTTATACATTTTTAATTTGTAGAAGATAGTAGATATCATGCTCTACTTGACTCTTCTAAAATACAGTTGTATGTCTTTGGCCTGTAGTGCAAAGATGAATTATTAATGAATATCTTTGGTCTGTAATGCAAAGATGAATTTATTAGTATGATTATGAACAAGAATTGTGATTTGGTATAACCATGATTTTTGATGTTTCAGGTAAAGATAGGTGATGAAAATTATCTTCGTCCTGGGTGCGAAGAGGAATTTAGAATCACAATTATGATTATGAGTTATTCACATGATTGTGGACAAGAATTATTGATTGATGTTACAGAGATAAAACATTGTTGGTGAACTTTTAACATGGAGAAGATAATAGACCTTATGGTCTATTTGACTCTTCTAATGGATTGCTCGTTCCGCTGCAACTATGGTTGAAATGTTTTATCATCTACCATATGTTCTAAATCTCTAATTTATTACTGATGAAGGCTATTGATAATTTAATTATCTTTAGTCATGATATTCTTTACTGGGCTAGTTGTGCTCACCCTTTTTACTTCACAATTCCTTTCAGGTAATAAAAGTGTAGCTCGGTCGAGCGGGGGTAACATGGGATTAGAACGGTGGTCTATAGCTGTTGAGGTTTCCCCTAAAACAGTATGGAAATAATTATATTGAGAATTTTAGATAAATGTGTCCTGTTTTATACGTCATTTTAACCATTAATTTTGGTGAACCAAATAGGGTGAGGTGAACCCGACTTTGGAAGGGTATTTTGCCACTATCATACAAGTTGTCTAATGACAGACGACATCATGTTATCATAAGACAGGGTTGTGCACATACACTTCCTGATTATATCTATAGCACTACCTATATAATCTTGGAGTTTGGTTGAAATATAACTCTCAATTGGAGACAATGGAGATAATTTATGTCAAGAGAAGACTCACCATTGGAAAGAACATGACACTAATCTTCTTGTTTTTCTTTGGGGTCTATTGGGTCAACCAAGGATAATTCTTGAGTCATATGATATCTATCATAACTTAGATGCATGGCCTCCCATGTACGAAGGTTTCCTTGAGTATTTTCCAAAGATTTTAATTTCTAAAACAGTTATTGACTGTACTTTTATGTAAAGTACCATTGTAAGGTGTTGTGGTCGAGGCACCATGAGAGTTATATATATTGGTATTAAAATTCATAGCTTATGTGTTGTCATACTCTGCACGATAGTTCAACAGTTGTATAAATGAAGTTTGTATTTGATTGTTGTAGTGTGATATCTGGCGACTCAGAATGGGTCGTGTGGGCCTATTTTGGGGGCGTCACATGTAACAACCCAAAATCCGGTCTATCTTCACACTCGAATTCCGTACGTCACGATCCCATCTTCTTCTAAACATACATCATTATATAGCTAAATATAACAACATATACTCTCAAATCCCAGGTTCTAAAAACCTTATACCCTTTTTCATTACAAATAATGATAAATACATTATTCATTTCATCTTACAAGAGTGACTTTTATCCGCCACCAAGGATACATAACAGTTTCTTAAACTAATCTAAAGTTCATTTAACTTATTTTATATTATAAGTCTTCATTTGATCTTCTCACTCATTCCAATTCTTAATGGCATTTCATCTAGATACCGTCAGCTTGATCTTTACAGGATCCTTAAGTTCTTCTAACATCGTTTGCTGAAAATGTTTTTCATTTAAAGCAAGTGTGAGCATTCAATTGCCCAGCAAGTCATCACAGTTGAACAAACATCTTCAAGAATTCAAACATTCTTTTAAGACCTCAATAACCGAACAAAGGTTATGAAGCATCTTGAATAATAGGAATAATCTTGATTCCTATCATTTTAAAACAATATTCACTTTCATTTTAAAATACTTTCATTCTTCTACCTTTTTCAAACACATTACGTAAAATTTAGAATCATTGTACAGATTTAACAATAACGGATCATGTATGAATAGAGCATTCTCTTATTGAACAATTAAATCACAGAACAGTTTATCTCATAGAAACACCAAAGTGTTCACATTGTGGCACAAGGCCTCATACGTTCTACCACCTTGTACAAATATCGCACATTAGCACATAGACGGAACTTCTCATGTTCAATATCTGAGAAGTTCAAGAAACTAGCATTCATTTAAAATATGAATGAAGTTAGGAAACTTGCCTTACGCCCAGCTACAGCTTACGTTGAACTGCTCATTTCAATTCCTATGTAGCACATAAGAAAAAAACAATATAAACACCAATTAGTCATACATCTTTGACTTATGCATTAGTTTACTTAACTTTACTTCTTAGGGTTCGCGTTCTTGCAACCTAAGTTTACGCGACCACTTTCACTATCGTTCTATGGCTTCATGACATACGGAGATGTCTTACTTATATGTTCATCATCTTTGATGTTTTACATTCTTATCTTCGTCTTATTACTTCTCTAAGACTCAGCACACATCGCTTCTCTGCTAGTAGTCCATATGGTACTCTGAGTGGTTTCCCATAAACAACCAACAAACAAGTTCCCGTCTCATCTACACTGCCCATAACAGTGAGTTAGATCGGTTGCCAGTTTTGTATATACTTTTGCTCTCTGAAGGGATTGTTTAGTCCAGCTCCCATATGTCAACCATCAAAGGTTACGATTATACTACAACTTAAACTTATCATAACTTATCCGAACTTATTAAACTATAATCTTCATTAAGTTAATTTCTCATTCCTTATGGCTTCCTGGCAACTAAATGCCACACCTCAGTATTCATTCTTTATCGTCTAAGTCATACAGTCTTTTGTATACTCAGAGCGATCATTCCCTTTAATCCTTAACTCAGCTTCGTTATGTTAATACCATTCATATCATAATTATTACTTATGTTATCCATTACTTGAACCCCATGTTCAGTATTCATTCTTAATGTCCAAGCCATACCGTTCGTTGTATGCTAAGATAGCATATTTATCGCAACAGCGTTGCATTTGTAGTGTCTATACGCTTCACACTTATCTCTCACTATCATGACATAACATCAAAATGTTATTCATTACCCTCGTCACTCAATGTCTAAGGAATCACAACTATAGCAATCCTCCACGTTCGTTTATCGTAACTACGGTCCCCAGATATCGGTTTCGTAACCCGCGTTTACATTCTTTCTCTTTTACTCTCATATAACCTTTTCGTTTGACCTTCATTAAAGTTTTAATTCACTAAATTAAGTGTTACATTTGATGAATCTTATGTTCTTTATCTTCCCATACGTTTCACCCAAGAGTTGAGCGGATTAAAAGCTCTCTCGGCTTTTTCCTATCTTGGTGGCATTTCACTCTCTTCTTTTTATCTCTCGTACTTACCAGCGTGAGTTTGCGATGAGACCGGCTCTACAGTGCAAGGCTGCGTTGCCACCTTTCATAGGCATGGTGGAAATATGGCCAAGCCCTAACCCTAGAAAATTTATCTAAGTGTTTGATCCAATTTGAGATGCTTACTTCCCGCTTTCATAACTTATTCGTTATAACTCGGAATGAGGTCATTCCAAAGCTATTCTCTTCCTTACTTTATATAGTTCAATACCCCCCAGACAGAACTTCATTTTGAATTCGTTAACGTACCATTCAATTGGCTTAAACTTCACCCTTTGTTTATTTTACATTTTTAACGCTCTTTGTTTGTTCGTCCGTAATTTGGTCATCCAAACTCGGAATTCATTCATTCTTGAGTCCACGACTCACGTTTTCTATATTCTCTTACATTCTTATGAAACCCTACACGTTCGGGTTCATTTACTAACTTTCTAATTCTCGTTTGTCTTTTACAAAATTTTCGCCATAACTTCGTTATAGCTAAGTTTTAATCCATTCTTCATGAACATTTTTACCGTTCCTAACCAAGCAATATGCATCTAACTTATACGCGATGGTTTTAAGCTTGTCCATCAACAACAATTATCCTACGATGGTTTTAAATTTGTCCATCAACAATGTTCTTCGTGTTCTTCGTTCGTTCTTCATTTTAATCGATATGTTGGATTACGATTTCACTTTTTATTAGAATTTGATGTTATAGATCATCATTCTTTACTTATTACATCTACTTATTGATATAATCCACTTGGATCGTTCTAATTCATTACGAATCTTATACTTTCTAAAGAAATTTATAAACTAAACTTCAAATTCTTATTTCTTCATTTTCTCATGATTTCAACCATATGAAATCATTCATAACCTCATCTACTTCTTATTCTTATTAATCTATGTTTTGAACATAAAAACTTAGAGAAAGTTAACTTAGGAGTTAGGTTTTAATACCTTTCCTCTTTATTTTTCTTCCGCTAGACAAAATCGGCGATTCGCTAGCTTTTCTATTTCACGCTCACCTTCGATCCGATCATCCAAACTCATTCTCTTCCTTCTTCATCTTCATCCGAACCCTCTCTCTCTCTCTCTCTCTCTCTCTAAGGTGTAGGATTTTCAAAATCTCAAATAAATGAATTAAGCTTACTATTTATAGATTTTCAAGGCTAGGGGTATTTTAGTCATTTCACCACCCAACCTCCTTACTATTCACACCTCCTTACTATTCATGACTTAGGTGTTAAGTTAACTTAGCCCTTAAGTCTACTTAGCCTTTAAGTTACGTGGTTCCGTCTTTCGGGTTTTTGTCCGACAGTTTTGAAAACTGCAATTCTCGGAATCCAAATATTTTTGGATATTTCGTCTTTCCTTTTCCGATTAACTTTTACGTATTCTTCGGATTTCTGAAAAAGTGAAAAACACTTTTTGGCGTTGAGCGTTTTCCTTCACATTTTACCCTAACGTAGTTAAATGAGTGAAAAGTACACAACAGTACTTTTTGTCATTTTTATTTCGTCCGATTTCTTGCACGTTTTTTGAGAAAAACTTTTATCGGCTTACTTAAATTTTCACGACATATTATCAGCAAATCTTTCGACGAAATGTTATTTTGACATACCGAACTCTCAGAACTGCTTAGGTTATTCAAACCCTAACCCTAAGGTTTCGTCGGGTAAATAGTGCCTATTTCGTCTTTTTCCCCAGAAATATTTTGTTCCCGGAAAATTTTCATTTTCGTCTTGAAAATTCTTAATCGCTTAGTCTAGCTCGTAGCCAGAATCCTCCCGACTTATAATCATCCTAGGTTCTAGAACGATTAATAAACACATAGCACATAATATTATTAATAAAAATTCATTTTATTAATAACTAATTCTTTAAAATTAAATTCTGGAAAATCCAAATTTTGAATCGTCGTTACATCACATCAACATATTAAATTTCACGCTTATTTCTGAATTTCGCCTCGGTATAAAGTTGGAGCCAGAAGCTCTTAACTTCATGGCATATGACGACGATGGCACTTTGGACTTGGACGCATGATGCGAAGCTTAAGTTTCGAGGCCTTATTTAACACCGGTTGCTTTATTACTCATGTGCATGGCTTAATTTCTGAAGTCGAAATGACTTTTGTCTTGCACAAAAGTCCGTAGTTGTTAATGGGATATAATATGATGATTGTTTAACATGTAAATTTGTTATTATGATATTATAGTACTATTAATGAGCATACAATTAACACTTAATGAGTGTTGTTATTATTTTAATCGATGTAACTTGATTATGTGATTAAACATCAAACCATACATGAAATCGATATGTATTATGAGTGGTGGCTAATTGTGTCTTAATGGCATGTGATTATGATATTATGCATTGAATTTTTACGGTTTAGCCTACAAGAAAGGCAAGTTTTCTATCTCCACACTTTCGTTGAGCTAGTTTGTTTATTATTAAGCAAGTTATTGTTTTCTGTTCGGTTACATTATACAAGTTTTCTAACTCTACACTTTCGTTGAGTTAGTTTTGTCATTACATTATGCAAGTTTTTCTAAACCTAAACTGGTTATTCCAGCATGCAATAATTTTCATTCTGATGAACAAGTTTTATCGTTCAAGTTATTGCTTATGATGCATGCTTAAGATTCAGTTCTAAGATTTTCACCTTAGCTTAATGTTGATTTAATTATGGTTTATTCCGTAACATAGTGTTATTATCTTCTTATTCAACTAATCCTTATTTGATGACCGTTGAATTCTAAATTACCTTAAAAACGTATCCAAAGCAAACTTACTTTGGTGCGGACTTGTACTCTAAATACTGAGATGAACAACCCTATTATTAGGGGTTTACGCTTAGCGTTGAAATGTTTATGCACAATGCATTGTATGAAGGGTTGATCCCCCTAAGTATGAGGAGTCCTTATAGTCTTATGACTGTTAAAGTTTAAGTTGAAATATTACTTATAACTATGGACATAGTTCGTGGTCTTATGACCCTCAAATGAATGATTCAGAATTTTGATTATCCTTGATAGAACCTATTGTTTAGTTCTATTGATCCTATTATCTGGCAATTGTTGTAAAGCTTTATTCATTATTATTTCAAGTCAGCCTTATTTGCTCACTCTTGCTTATATAAACCTTACAGCTAAAGTTGACAAGGCCGATGTACTTAGCACGAGTAAAGGAAAGGAAAAGATGAACCAAGTGTTGAAGACCTGTAATAATGTTGATATTTTATTATCAGACTTTAGTTTGAATGATTGTATTTTAAAGGTTAGACAACCTCGGAGATTTTTTATTTATGTAATCCTTTATGGGAAGGTTTATTATTCAATTTTATTTTGATTGGGTAGTTAGATATGAATGTTTTTGATTAAGTGAACACCAAATCTTGAGAGTGTGAGGTACTCGGATTTGGGGGTGTCACAACCTTTGAGCGTAGAATATGTTCCTTCTTATCCAAGATTTTAACAAGTACCTTTTCATACGTTAAATCTTCTACTATCTCATCTGGTTTTAATTTAATAATATGGTTCGAGTCTTCCACATATTTACGTACTATAGATATGTGAAAAACATTATAAACACGAGACATACTTGGTGGTAAGGCGGGTCTATAGGCCACAGTTCCTATCCGGTCGAGGATTTCAAATGGACCAATGAATCGAGGATTGAGCTTTCCTCTCTTTTCAAATCTTGTAACTCCTTTCCATGGAGCAACATGTAACAATACATGATCTCCAACATTGAATTTCATGTCCCTTCGATGAATATCACCATAACTCTTTTGTCGATTTTGTAAGGTTTGTATACGTTGCCGGATCATTTGAATCTTTTTCGTAGTCATACGTACCAATTCTGGTCCCAACAACGTTGTTTCACCCACTTTGTCCCAGCATACTGGAGAACGACACTTTTGTCCATACAACGCCTCGAATGGAGCCATGCCTACACTTGCTTGATAACTGTTGTTGTAGGAAAATTTCACTAATGGCAAGTATTTGTCCTAACTTCCTTTTAAGTCTAGGACACAGAGTCTTAATAGTCTTCTTTGACTGCTCGTCCGTCTGAGAATGATATGCTAAACTGAATCGTAAATCTGTACCCATAGCTTTCTGCAAACTAACCCAAAATCATGAAGTCAATCTAGGGTCTCGATCAAAAACTATGGATATTTGCATACCATGCAGTCTTACAATCTTATTTATGTATATACGAGCAAGACGCTCAAGTGAATAAGTTTCTCGTATAGGTAAGAAATGGGAAGACTTGGTCAATCTATCGACAATGACCCAAATTACATATATGCCTTGAGAAACCTTGGGAAGACCAGTAATGAAATCCATGTTAATGTGCTCCCACTTCCACTCTAGAATTTCAAGTCGTTGCAATGGACCTTTTGGTACTTGATGCTCCACCTTGACACGTTGACAAGATAAACACCTTGAGATAAACTCCGTTATCTCTCTCTTTATATTGCTCCACCAAAATATATGTTGAAGATCACGATATATTTTGGTACTCCCAGGATGGATTGCAAACGGTGTGTTGTGTGCCTCCATCATGATTTTATACTTCAAATTAGAGTTGTTAGGAACACAAAATCTGGAGTTAACTTGAAGTATTCCTCCTTCGTCGATTCTTGCTTCTGGAATAACACCTTCTTGCACTTTTTTCTTCATATTCATCAGCTCCGGGTCTGTAGCTTGAGCAGCTTTAACTTTATTGATTAAAGTTGGTTCTACTCATATATTTGACATAATCACGTGGGTCCCTGAAGTCTTTAACTCTATCTCCATCCTTTGTAAGTCATACAAAATGGGCCTTTACATTAACAATGTCGCACTCGTACCCGCATATGATCTTTTACTCAATGCATCAGCTACCACGTTCGTTTTTCCAAAATGGTATTGAATGGTATAATCGTAATCTTTCAACAGCTTAAGCCAACGTCGTTGTCGCATGTTGA
Source organism: Panax quinquefolius (assembly GCA_020205615.1). Lineage (NCBI taxonomy): Eukaryota > Viridiplantae > Streptophyta > Magnoliopsida > Apiales > Araliaceae > Panax > Panax quinquefolius. Next base: position 90,578,218 of record CM035156.1, on the reverse strand, counting down.
GTTCCTTTTGGGTGAAGAAATATTTGAGGCTTTTATGATCTGTATAGATCTCCACTTTCTCCCCATACAGTTAATGTCTCCAGATCTTTAGCGTGAAAACGACTGCTGCCAACTCTAGATCATGAGTAGGATAATTATTCTCATATTCTTTGAGTTGTTGTGAGGCATAGGCTATAACTTTCCCATATTGCATGAGAACACATCCTAAACCTCTGCCTGAAGTATCGCTGTAGATGACAAATCCATCCGAACCTGATGGTATTGTCAGAATAGGTGCTAAAATGAGTCTCCTCTTAAGTTCTTGAAAACTCTTCTCACATTCCTCGCTCCATCCGAATTTTGTATCTTTTTGAGTCAGCTAAGTTAATGGAGTGGCGATTCGAGAAAATCCTTCCACGAATCTCCGATAATAACCGCCCAAGTCCAGAAAGTTACGTACTTTGGTTACTGACTAAGGTTGCTCCCAACTTTGTATTGCTTCAATTTTTTCCGGGTCAACTGATATTCCATGATTCGAAATCACGTGCCCAAGGAATGCTACTTCCTCAAGCCAGAACTCGCATTTCTTCAACTTAGCGTATAGCTTGTTTTCACGAAACTTTTAGAGTATCAGCCTCAAGTGATTCTCATGATCTTCACAACTTTTGGAGTATATGAGGATGTCATCAATAAAGACAACCACAAAATGATCCAAATATTCCTTAAATACTCGGTTCATCATATCCATGAAGGCAGCAGGAGCATTAGTCAATCCGAAAGACATGATTAAGAATTTGTAATGCTCGTACCAAGTTCTAAAAGCAGTCTTTGGAATGTCATCAGTTTTAATCTTTAACTGATGATATCTGGAATGAAGATTGATCTTTGAAAAAAATTTAGCACCTTGCAACTATTCAAACAGGTCATCAATGTGAGATAACGGGTACCTATTTTTGATGGTGATATGATTCAACTCCCGATAGTCAATGCAAAGTCGCATACTCCCATCTTTCTTCTTTACGAATAAAATAGGAGAACCTCAAGGAGATGTACTAGGATGAATGAAACCGATGTCTAACAGTTCCTACAGTTGGGTTTTTAACTTCTGAAGTTTAATAGGAGCCATTCGATATGGGTTTTGGAAATGGATTTTGTACCGGGTTCAAGGTCAATACAAAATTTGATTTCATGCTCTGGGGGTAGGCCAGGAAGTTCTTCGGGGAATACGTCAGGAAGTTTATTAACATAAGAAATATCATTCAAATCTGACGTATTTTTGTTTAAATTGGTGACATGGGCTAAGAAAGCTTGACATCAATTTTTCAATAAACGAATGGCTTTATGGCTTGATATGACAGTGATTGACTATAGTGGTTTGGTTGCTTGAATTCGTATAATAGGTTGTTTAGGAATACGAAAGCTAACAACCTTACGAAAATAATCAATTTTAGCATGATGAGTAGTTAACCAATCAATCCCTAAAATCACATCAAATGCAAGTATTTTCAAAGAGATGAGATCAACAGGTAATGTGAAAATGTCGATTTGAATCAAACAAGATTTATAAATATTGGATATAATGAAGGTTTTTCCCAACGGATCTGGAGTCAAATTTAAACATTGAACACAAGCAGGTGAAATAAAAGAATAGGTAGAACCGGTATCTAATAAGGTATAGACTTCATAAGAGTTTATGATTAGCTTACCCATGATAACTTCATTCGGGTTCCTCGCTTTTTGGGAGGTCATGACAAACGCTCTCCCTTGAACTAATGGCTTTGACTTGTATGGGACAGCCTTTTGTGTCACCATCCCAGCTGAACTTGACTTCATTGTACGACAAAATCGAGCTAGGTGACCTTCCTTTCCGCAATTGAAACATATTTTGGGTTTCTGCGTACAGTTTGGACTGATGTGTCCCTCCTCTCTACATCTGTAGCATACGACCGGTGGTCGTTCTCCTTCCTTAAAAATAGGTGATGGTGCTGCTGACTTTTCATCATTGTTGAATCTCCTCTTTTTGAAATTTCCACTTGACTCATTTCTTCTATTATTTTGGCCAGGATTACCACCTAAGTGGTTACCATTTCTGCCATGATAATTTCCTCCACGTTTGCTATCACCACTTCGATGACTGTTTCCAATGGTATGACCATTATCATTTTGTCGGCTGTTATCTTTTGGTTGGGCTGACTCATTATCGCGCTCCAATAACTAAGCCCTATTTACAACATCTTAATATAAACAAAGTTTGTGAGAAATGAGGTATTGATGAATTTTAGGCTTCAAACCTTACAGAAACATTCGCGTCATACACTCCTCATTATCTACCAAGTGGGATGCAAACCAAGATAACTCTGTAAACTTAGCCTCGTATTGCGATATGGTCATATTTTTTGTTCTAGCTTTATGAATTCCACCTCCTTCATGTGACGAATACTTTCTGGAAAGTACTTGTCATTGAACAATTCATGGAAATTCTCCCAAGACATCTTCAGTGCGAAAAGATGAGTTCGTTTTACATATTCCCACTAGTAATCTGCCTCTCCTCACAACATAAAGGTGACGAAGGGAACCTTTTGTTCCTCTGAGTAACCCAAGACATAAAATATCTTGGTGATCTGTTTAATCCACGTATATACCTTAAGTGGCTCTAGCTTTCTCAAAAACTCTGGTGGTCCCAGCTCCTTGAATTGCTTAGTAGTGATCAGCCGTGAGTTGTCATTGATTTCACATGCATTTTGAATAGGAATCTCTCTCGTTCGGTGTTGCATGAATTTCAGAAAGCTCCTAAACATCCCATCATTCATCATTTGGTCGGTGTTGTTATTTACATGAGGATTATTGTCTTCCTGGTTATTGATTGGCAGTGTCTCAACGGTCTCATGTGCTCCATTGCTTATCTCAAAATTTTCATATGCCATTTTCAAACACTATCACAAAATAAGGGTTAATTGACATGCCACATATTATCTTTATATTCTGACCGACCAATTAAATAACAAATAAGCTTAGGTAGGACATACTAGCGAAGGATTTACTCATCTCTCCCCTTCTAGTTTTAGCCTTAGATCTCTGTCAGGGATCATATCCCTAAGCTTTGATACCAACTGTGATGCCTCCAAAATAGGACCATACTACCCATTCTAAGTCGCCAAATACATGGTACAGAATTCAAATACAAACTTAATTTATACAATTGTCGTGCAAAATACGACAATACAATAACTGAGTTTCAATACAAATATTGTCTTATAGACAATATTCAAACTCAAATAAAGTCCCCATTACAATTATTTTTACACTATTTTATAGAATAGTGAAGACTACTATAGAAACCATCTTGGACTGTCACTCCATTCCCTGACTAGTCACAACTATATTCTCATTTCTTGAAGAGAGCAATAAAAGAAAAGGGTGAGCTCAACTAGCCAAGTAAAGAATATTATGACTAAGATAATATAGAATAAATTATCCTTAGTCCTCAACAGTGTAAAAACTAATAAAATACGATAGACAACAAGTTTAGATCAACATCTGCAGCGGAATAACCAATCCATTAGAAGAGTCAAGTAGAGCATGATGTCTACTATCTTCTATGATTTAAAAGTTCATCGTTAATATTTTATCTCTGTAACATAACTCAATAAATAATCCACATCACCGAATTATCCATGCACTACAGGTTAAGGATATTCGTTAGTATCACTAGTGGTCATGATCATGCCAAACAACTGTCCATCTATGTACTACGGGTCAAAGAGGACTTTCACCACATCATTTTTCTGTAACATTACCGGTCAGGATTATATCGATACACAATTCCTGGTCATAATCATACCAATCAACAGTCCATCTATGCACTACGGGTCAAAAATGACTTTCATCACAATTCAAGTATGAGGATGATGACAATGATATAAGAAATCAATCAAGTGAGATCAAGGATAAATATTAAATATTTATAATTCAATTTATCCAGAGTTTAAGAATGTCCAAAATTGTCAACATGATAATTAATTGTGGAGTAAAATTCAAGAATGATATTCATGTATCAAAAATAATTTGGACCAAAAAGAAACTATTTTTTGTTGTGAATAGTACTCCGTGAATAGTACCCCATGAATAGTATCGTATATATGAATAGTACCCGAGTGAATAGTACCCCGTGAATTGTACCACGATATGAAAAGATTAAAATTTAACAAGAAAGTTCAGAAAAATATTTTCGTTAAACAATACTAGATGAAGCGCAAAATTCTAGGATATTCTACTAATTTCAAGGAATATAGAAACAATACTTATCAAAATAAGTGTAGATTTAGGAATATGAAACGAAATAATATTACTTACATACTATAGAGTGTGGAAGAAAATAATATTTCTTACGAATATTGAACGAAAATAATATCCCTTACCTTAGTAGGAGAGTAATTCCGACTAGTATAGCGAAGATATTCTTGAAGAAATCTTACACTATTTACTACACTCAAAGTATCCTTATACTAGAAAGAAATACGCACAATATTATAGAAGAAAAATTCTCTGATTCTGGTGTGATTTTCATTTCTTAACTAAGTACGTATTTATAGGAGAATGGCAAGGTACTATTTAAAAAACTAATCACGGACGCACAATAAAACCTTCACGGCGGAAAAATTTCTTTTCACTATGCAATAAAATATTCTAATAAAACAAAAACTTTATATAAAATATAATATATTCTATTTATAATCTAATAAAACGAATAACTTTATATATAATATAAAAAGTATTTTGTTTATATAAAAAGTTTTCTGTTTTATTACTATTATAATAATAATAAAACAAAACTGAGATAAAACTCATTTTGAAAAATGAGTAAGTGGGGGTCCAAATAATAAGTCAAACTTACAACAAATACTTTATGAAAAATCCCTCTATTTATATCAAAAATTGAATAAATATTTATCACAAATCACTTATCTTCAATAAACATATTTTTAATCTTTCAACAATTATTCATCATTAATATTATAACTCACAATATTAAAAACCAGATCATTCCCAAGAAAGAGGGGGCTTTCCGATAAGGACTTCTCCTTATTGGCGCGCAATTAAATAATATAACCCCTTTACCTCGACAGAACTTTCTAGATATTGTCAATAATGAAAATAATAATATGAATAGTTGTGTCGTCTCAATTATTGATTTAATAATATAAAATATTGTGCAGATGATACTGTGACAATAATTGAACCAATATTATGAGATACTATGCAGCAACTACTGTGGCAATAATTGAATAAAATTGAGTGACTTCTTACGTAAGCATCAATAATCAGAGATATTGTGCAATACCGTGCGCTACTGTGCAACCACGCATATTACTGTACTTTTATCACCGGATATTTTAATAGTTTAACGGTAAAAGTCTTGCCATTATTTTTATGAAAAGATTATTTATGTCGCTTTCTATATCCGACAGTCATTCCATTGCGGGGTCCACCAATGATTGTGTCATCGTACGAATATTCCCCGATAAAAAGAATATTCCTCAACTAAATGAATATTTTATGACAACTTGCTTACTTGCAAAATTTGCACATATCACCCATAACTATAGCAATATATCAAATCCACACCTTATTATTCAAAATAAAATTTAGAGAAAATTAAATTTGTATTCATAAAAAGTTGAGGTCTTACATATATCATTTGTTTAAATAAGATTAAGTTGGTTACGGGTTAGTGTTTAGTGATTCTTGTTAAATAATTCTCTGTGAGATTGATACTCTACTTACTATTTATTACTTGTTCACCACGTGCACTTGCATATTATATATAACCAACAACCACCCACAAAAAGATGGAGGGAAGAACCCTAGGAAAACTAATATTATTAAAAAAAACTCCATATATATATATATATATATATATATATATATTATTCATTAGAGTATTAATATAGTCCCTAAACGTTGCCTTCTCATTAAATAAGCGGACGTGACGTTAAAAAAGAAGAAGAAAGAAATGTTGAGTTCTATTTTTTTTTAATCCCAAATGTATGAAATTAATGACAATAATGCCTTTTACCATATCATTCTTTACAAAATGGTTATTAATTTTTCTAATAAAAATATAATCAAAGTTTATTTATAAAAAATTAATTTAAATTATGGTATAAAGTTATTTTAATTTTTAAAATAATATTTTTGTACTTAGTAATAATTCCTAAGTAGTTTTAATATAGACTATTGCACTTGTTAGCATGAGCTCACGGCAAGGCGTCAATCACTGAGAATCACGCGCTTAGAACACCGCGATAACAAGATCACAAGAAGCTTGGCTTGACATGCTTGGCCAGGGGATAGCTCCGGTGTGAGAATAAGTACAGGCCGTTCACAAGGTGTCACAATGGAGGCTAAGTGTTTAGTGCTCAAAGGTAGGTATTAAATGTTAATTGTAACATTGGCCTTGTATTTATAATGCTCACCACCTTTAGAATCCTTCTCCGAGTTGGATTAGGACTCCTAGTCATGGTAGTTACCATAACTTGGGTCCAACACAATCTTCTTAAAAGATGCAAGTGGAATCCAATCCAATCACTACCTTTAGAGTTACCTTATTCAACCATAATTAGGTCTCCAGGCTCTATGCGCAGAAAATCCCACTACACAGGCCCAACCCAACCGAACTCCCTCCTCAGGTCTGGGCCTCAGCCCAAAGGAATCGAAGACCTGACCCCGAACATCTTACACCGAGGTAAGGCTCTGGCCCAAAGGACTCAGATACCAAACTCGAACACCATCAGCTCACCCATGGGCTTCGGCCCGATGGGCTCACGAACCTCTTTCAGTGTCAGGCTTTCGGCCCACGTGAAGGTCGATAAAATGCTCCCGAACATTGCCCCCCAGTCTTTTGTTATAATGTACTTATAATTAGAGACTTGAAAGGTCAGGTATTCGAAAGGTCACGACAGCTAATGATGAGCTGTCTAGGAACCCAAGCGGTCTGTCCCCATTCTTCGAAATGTTGTACGTCTTCCCATACTTGGGCCCACTCTTTGTATTTAATAGTCGCCCTTGGGTTTCGTGCCACTCGCCTTATAAGAACCCCCTCCCGTCAATCACTGTCACTTTTTCTAGACTTCTTCATTTCAAAATCTCTGCTAAAATTTTCTGGCAAGGGAGATTTCTGGTGAGTACTCCGTTCTTCATTTACACTGATTTCAAGCTCCTTCCAGCTAATATTTGCTTCTATAGCTGATTCAACCTCTGAACAAACCCCAAACATCCCTAAACACACTACACCTACACCCCTCCTATCCTCCGATCTAGTTCCGGTGGACCTACCAGCACCTCCACCTGAAACCCCTATCTCCTCCGTCCACTCCACTCCGATTAACCCCGAAGCCAGAATCTGAAATGCTTATCACTCCGAAACGGAGTTTTCTCACATCAACACCCAATCTACAGTTCTCCCTTCCCAAATCTCAGAGATCCGAACCTTGTTCAACATACCCCGAGAATACAAACTTCGGATACCCACACCAAATGAGAGGATGTTCTGGAGACCCGAAGGTGAGTGGGTTGACGTACCCCTATATCTATTGAAATATGGGGTTCGGTTTCCTCTCCACGACTTCATATCAACTTTCCTCAGTTTTATGGGGATCGGGTTCGCACAACTGGTGTCAAACTCGTATATCCAGTTGGTTTCTTTTATAGCCATGTGCCACGAGATCGGGATCACCCCCGGTCTTGACTTCTTCTTCGCCCTGTACACCGTCGGTCGATCTAAAGAGCCCAGCCTCCGACAGCTAAATAAGCAACCCAACCGAACTGTCTCTATCAAAACTCCTTCGAGCAACAAGGGTTGGCACCCACAATGGATCTTCGTGAAAGGGACCAACTTTAAACTCCTCCCAGACTGGGCCCACCCCGAAGATCCGATCGCCAAAGTGTCTAAATTCCTGAAGGACCGTGCGAGTGCCTTCAAGGAGTTCTACAAAAGTGGAGTAAGACCGAATGGGGGTTATCGGTTTTTGTCTAGGAGATTTCTGGTTTGCACCAACACACAGGCGTAAGTGTCCTTCTTTGAACTGCTCAATACTCTTGCTAAGTTTGACTATCTTATAGCCTTTTTGTACTAACTAATCTTCCAACTCACCCCCTACTACGTAGTGACAATTTTTAAGCCCGAAGGGGCCTCAGAATCCCTAACTCCTCTTCCCAACACAATCGAATCAATCCGTCCACCAACAACTGACGATTTACCTGACGAAGAGACCATCCCGATCGTTGAACTTTCGGTAGGCTCTGCTACCGGACCCGACCCTCCGACCACCACCAAGACTGCTTTGAGGATGAGCCGGGCCGAGAAAGCAGCTTTGTTAAAGAAGACTAAAAGGCCTTCTAAACCTTCTGTAAGAGTCTCTGCCAAGGCCGTCTCCACAGTACCCCCAAAACCAACTCCTCCACCCCCTGCCCAGGTCGCGGTGATCGAGGATTTGGAGGAGACCGAGGAGGTTCCTCTCGAACCCCAACCCAAGAAACCATGACTCACCGAAGACCCTGAGCAACAACATCCTGACCAACAAGTTGTCGAGGTCTATCCCATCGTCACCTCCACTCCAACATCCAAAACAAGCTCGTCGCAGGGATCGCCAACTACCTGTTGGCCGAAGAGCCCTTCTGAGGTGTTCCCTTTCCAGCTGTTTGATCATTTCAAACTTTCTGGTGATGATGATTGCTTTAAAGGGTTCTCCTCCAAAGATTATCTGGTAGCCTACATCCAAGCTCAGTGCCAGGTAATTTCAAAGTTGGTGACTCTTTCTATTGTCTCCATACATTATTCTATATAGCTGATCCATTCCTTTCGCTGTAGGCCAACTTCATCCTCTCCCGAGCCATTCCTCCTCTAGCCCGAACAACCAGGAAAGAAGTTCAATTGAGGTCGGATGTTCGGTTGCTCGAAGCTGAGGTTCGAGGCCTGAACTCAGACTTGGAGAAGGAAAGGGGTCTCCACACCGAGACCCATAACAAGATGACCGAGGCTGAGCGTCGGGCCGATGAACTCCAGGAATAATAATCGCTACTTCAGCAGGAGTTTATCGGTCTCAAAGACCATACAAAAAGACTTCTTGAGGAGAAGGATTGTTTGGTCGAGGAGGTCAAGGATCGGGAGAAGGCGGTTGACACCATCGCAGAAAAGTATTCGGAGATTTTGGGCAAGATAATGCACTTAATGCGGGAAAACACCGCCCTAACCACTGAAGTTAACTCCCTACCGGGAAAGCTCTCCGAGGCCAAGTAGCAAGTTGTTGCCGAGTACGAAGAGTCCGATGCCTTGAACGATAAGGTCATGGCCCAGTTTGGTGAAGGGTATGAAACTTATTGGAAAAAGGCTCGGGCGAAGTTGGTAGCTGTTAGGCTCGATGCTTCCCTCCTTGATTCGTCGGATGAAGAATCTGAGGCTGGGGATGATCCTCCTCCCGAGTAGCTTCTTTTAAGACATGTAATTTTTTGTACTTCTTCCTTTTTTCTTTTCTATTTGTACTTCGCCCGATCCTTACACGATCGGGTCTTGTAAAAATTTGAGGATATGAATGAAGTATGATAATTTTGTTTATAAATTTCTATGATCAGTTATACTCGAGACTTATCTCGATCAGTTGTGTTTTTTCAAACCTTCTGATTGGATTGTGCCCGAAGTTTTTCTGATTCCCGAATCACAGTCTCGATCAGTTATACCCATGACTTTTACCGATCAATTATGTCATCTCCCACTTTCTGATCAGTTTAAGCCCGATGTTTGTCTGATCGAACGCTAAAAACAGTATGATTATAGATGAAGTTAAACATCTCCCAAGAAAAACTTTCATTTATTTCATTTAAAATTGAAACGGTTACATGGATAAAGAAAAGAATGACATAACTATTACTGGTAAAATTTTCTAAGTCTTCCAGCATGTCATGTATTCTTTACTTCCGAACCATCCATTGCTCGAAGCCGGTATGTACCTGGCTTCGGCATCTCTACTACTTCGTATGGCCCCTCCCAGTTAGGCATCAATTTGCCGGTGTTCTGGGGGGTTGATGCCTCTGACTCCCGGAGGACCAAATCACCCACTTCAAACCTCCTCTGTTTCATCTTCTGATTATAGTGTCGGGCTATTCTCTGCTAGTAGATAGCCAACCTCATCAGGGCTGAGTCCCGAACTTCTTCCAGAAGATCCAAATTTGTTTTCAAACCTTCATCATTGTACAGTTCTTGGTACTGACTAACTCGAAGAGTAGGAGACTCTGTGAGAGCCCCGAATCCGGGCCCCAAATCACCGCGGATCCGGTTCAATCATTCTACTACTATTGCGGAATATATAAACATAAATTGTTTATACATTAAACATTATACACTATCCCCAAGGTCGAGTAACCATAACTTATACACAATTCATAACTTATCTAACACATGACATCATTATCATACAAGATTATTACAAAACTAATCGCGCACATTAACTTTAAGCTTAAACTGTCTTTAACTTTCCTTGTATCCGACGCATTCACCTTAATCTGCAATGTTTTATCATGATATAGCAAGGATGAGCATGAAAGTTGCCCAGCAAGTTTAAATACAATTTAAGGATATATCATGATTAAAAGATTTAGAATAATAAGCTGGCTATAATTCACAATGTAGTTGTGAATTAGCATGAACAAACTTTTGACTGAACGAGTATTACATATGAACAATATATATCAGGACCAACTGGAAATGAAGGTGATCAACCTTTCATACCTGACTAATACATACAAGATGTACAGAGTACAAATCTACATGGCAATCAGTAATAATTAACCATAAGCATAACTGAATGAAACACTCTTAGTAGAGTTAAGAAACACAAACTTGCCTGAACCGTTGATTACCGATATGAAATATAACTTAGCTTTATCCGAAGACCTCATAAATGCTTAATTTTTGAATTTGATCCTTGGTGTTTGATCTTGGCAAGCTAACACATGATCTTGGCTTAGCTTATTAGTCACTCTCACTCTATAATTTCGGATGGGAGAGAGAGAGAAGGTTTGGCTAGCTTGAAAAAGTAAAGTAAGTGAATTTTGCTTACTTTTGAACTTTGATCTTAGGTTCAATGTATTTATAGGATGCTAGATGGTTGATGGTTGATGGTTGATGATTAAAGGCTAGCACATAGACCACACGCCTAGCAAAGGTTGGTCACCAACTAAAGTTATAGCAACCTACACAAGTTATCTTATTAAATAATGCTAAAAGGGCATTTTGGACATTTGGCTCATAAAGTGCATGGTACTTTGGTAACTTCTCACACTTATTAGGTTTTAACCCTTAGGGTTTGACCCTAGGGTTTCATAAGCTCTAAATCTAGAGTTGTGTATTAAGGGCAAATATGGAAATCTTAGTTTCTTTGATTAGGGTTCCCTAATTACAGTAAGCTTACTAATCTTATTCAATCTTGCTAATTAGGGTTAAAGCTTCCTAATTAACATTACACTCTATAAGCTAATAATTAGGTTTTCTCTAATTGCATGTTAGGGTTTCCTACATTAGAAATTAGCGCTTTTCAAATAAATCAATTAGGGTTATCCCTAATTATACTTACAATTAATAACATAGAAACTCTATACTTATCTTCAAGCTTCCCATTTAGGGTTTTAATATCCCGATTTAGGGTTTCAAACAGAATAATTAGGGTTCAAATTTTGGAAATTAGGGTTTGCTAAATAATTAAGTTTTACCCTATTAAGCTTATAATTTAAATCACTTGAGCATTATAATTCTCCGTTATATTCCCATATTAGGGTTTCAAATATTCGAAATCTGAAATTAGGATTTTCAGATATGGTATTAGGGTTTTCTAATACTCAAATAGGGTTTCCAGTAATTCATTAGGGTTTTCCCTAATAAATTTATTATTAATGACATTTAACTTATTCATAGCATTTAAATTCCCGAATTAGAGTTTCGGAACCAGTTTCTAGGGTTTCTTATCAGACGTTAGGGTTTTCTAACATAACGTTATCGCTCTTAATATATACCTAGGATTTGACAGTAATAAGTTTTATCTGGTCAACCCTTGACCCTTAACCACATTATGAACACATACATAACCATACACACTGAACATATCCACATACACAGATATTCTTAACACTGTAAACCTTTACCAAAAGTTTTTAAATTCACAAAATTCATTCCTAAAAATGTTAAATACATACACTTATTTTCTGTCTAGGTCTATTATTTGACCTTAAATCAATCATTTAAGATTTTAATAATTTGTCTAAATTCTCGGGTTGTCACATTCACCCCTCCTTATAAGAATTTCGTCCCCGAAATTCACCTTACACCTTACACCATACACCAATTCATACACATCATCACATGCTGCCCACAACATCTCTTACAAGATTTAAAATTCTGAAATCGTACTGAGGAGTCATATAGACCATGAACACATAGATTTAACGGTTTTATATCTGTGCAAAACTATACATTACTTGAGTGCATTTACAATCACAAAGAAGGTAAACTACCATTACTAGTACTTTAGGTGATTAGCCTATCGTACTCTTACGTCATGCATAACGTATTAATCATGTCTAGTGAATATTTACGCTACTCGATTGGATTATTTATCCAAACAACATAGTTTACCTCAGTCTTATCATAGGATTCCGCACCAAAACAATTTGGTTCGGGAAAATTCTTTCAATGAACACTTAGAGTTTTCATAACATTAGTCTTGCTGAATCAAATAGCATAGACTCATATCGATAATTCAATTCAATCGAATTATTTAGGTGTAGCCAAACCCCGTTGGCAATTTAAACTTTTTGAAAACATTTTCGAGAATGACGTCATGATGTCATACTGTATTAACAGTCTGTTTGAGGATGTCGTCATTGTATGACTTTGTCATAACACATCATACAATAGTGGAACAACGACTTCAGGTCAAGTTCACACTAAGTATTCCTGTATTTACAACTCCCTCACATTTTTATTATCTCTGCACCAGGTTACATGGTACATGAGTGATAATTAAAAACAAATTTTGATATTTCAAATCATTTGAATCTAGCTGAAATAAGTAGCATAGACTGTACTTTAAACCATTTCAAAAATGATTACGAGTCTACATTTTTTTTTAAAAGGCACATAGTGCGTATTTAGCTTGATGTCAAAATTTCGAAGTTTAGCATAGCTAGGAGTTTAGGAAAACCTAATGCCTCCACTAATAATCATTTGCTTAACAATCTATCTGTTCCTGAAATCCTCAATACTCCATTCACACACAACTATACCCAGTTCATAAAACCACACTTATGAGTTCATTAATTGCCACAATCATATGAGTTTAAGAACTTACCCTAGTCAGACCTTTGGCGTCCATTCATTTGAGGGTTCATAAATATTTCATATAACTATGAGTCAAGAATGTCACATAAGTATGAGTTTTAAGAACTCGTACTTAACCTTATATTCTCTACCTATAACCTATCTATTTGTTATACACATGAGAAAGGAATCACCCTCTTAACATGCATATAGCAAATAGCGCGACACAAACATTTCAATGATTATCAATGCCAAAAACTAAGTGGTTTTTTACACCAAGTACAATTCAACTCCCATACGAAGAATCATACAACTCAGCTGCCGACATGAGTCCTCATTGAAATCCCCACCTAATCTTAACCCCCTTCTCAATACGAATTTCATTTAATCCGTATTCATAATGCTTTCCTGAATCTGTACCATTCACACAGCAATCTTGCTTTAAGCATTCCAATCATCAGATTGATTCTAATCCCAAACTATCACCTTGTCAGATCACGGGGTGATCTCATCGTATATATTACGATTCATTTCTATATCTTGATTGTTTTGTTTTATGATCTCCTATCGCTGTACTTTTAGTCTTTTAGACTCTATCTATTCATCATTACAGTTCATCTTTATTACCAGAATTAGGGAACTCCGTATCTTTATAAATCTCCGAGATTCGTCTTTGAATCTTACCGACACACTAACTCTATTTGAGTTAGATCTTATCCTAATCACTGCGGTTATTAGTCTAAGGTAACTCTACCCTAGGTTTATAACCAACAGCTTTGATACCAACTTTGAGAGCCGAATCAAGCCCCAAATCCATGCGGATCCTGGGTTCAATCATTCTACTACTATTACGGAAGATATAAACATAAATTGTTTATACATTAAACATTATACACTATCCCCAAGGTTGAGTAACCATAACTTATACACAATTCATAACTTATCTAACACATGACATCATTATCATACAAGATTATTACAAAACTAATCGCGCACATTAACTTTAAGTCGGGCCCATCTTTAACTTTCTTTCAGATCCAAGCGCATTCACCTTAATCTGCAATGTTTTATCATGATATAGCAAGGGTGAGCATGAAAGTTGCCCAGCAAGTTTAAATACAATTTAAGGATATATCATGATTAAATGATTTAGAATAATAAGCTGGCTATAATTCACAATGTAGTTGTGAATTAGCATGAACAAACTTTTGACTGAAGGAGTATTACATATGAACAATATATATCTGGACCAACTGGAAATGAAGGTGATCAGCCTTTCATACCTGACTTATACATACAAGATGTACAGAGTACAAATCTACATGGCAATCAGTAATGATTAACCATAAGCATAACTGAATGAAACACTCTTAGTAGAGTTAAGAAAAATAAACTTGCCTGAACCGTTGATTACCGATACGAAATATAACTTAGCTTTATCCGAAGACCTGATAAATGCTTAATTTTTGAATCTGATCCTTGGTGTTTGATCTTGGCAAGCTAACACATGATCTTGGCTTAGCTTATTAGTCACTCTCACTCTACAATTTCGGATGGGAGAGAGAGAGAAGGTTTGGCTTGCTTGAAAAAGTAAAGTAAGTAAATTTTGCTTACTTTTGAACTTTGATCTTAGGTTCAATGTATTTATAGGATGCTAGATGGTTGATGGTTGATGGTTGATGATTAAAGGCTAGCACATAGACCACATGCCTAGCAAAGGTTGGTCACCAACTAAAGTTATAGCAACCTACACAAGTTATCTTATTAAATAATGCTAAAAGGGCATTTTGGACATTTGGCTCATAAAGTGCATGGTACTTTGGTAACTTCTCACACTTATTAGGTTTTAACCCTTAGGGTTTGACCCTAGGGTTTCATAAGCTCTAAATCTAGAGTTGTGTATTAAGGGCAAATATGGAAATCTTAGTTTCTTTGATTAGGGTTCCCTAATTACAGTAATCTTACTAATCTTATTCAATCTTGCTAATTAGGGTTAAAGCTTCCTAATTAACATTACACTCTATAAGCTAATAATTAGGTTTTCTCTAATTGCATGTTAGGGTTTCCTACATTAGAAATTAGCGCTTTTCAAATAAATCAATTAGGGTTATCCCTAATTATACTTACAATTAATAACATAGAAACTCTATACTTATCTTCAAGCTTCCCATTTAGGGTTTTAATATCCCGATTTAGGGTTTCAAACAGAATAATTAGGGTTCAAATTTTGGAAATTAGGGTTTGCTAAATAATTAAGTTTTACCCTATTAAGCTTATAATTTAAATCACTTGAGCATTATAATTCTCCGTTATATTCCCAGATTAGTGTTTCAAATATTCGAAATCTGAAATTAGGATTTTTCAGATATGGTATTAGGGTTTTCTAATACTTAAATAGGGTTTCCAGTAATTCATTAGGGTTTTCCCTAATAAATTTATAATTAATGACATCTAACTTATTCATAGCATTTAAATTCCCGAATTAGAGTTTCGGAACCAGTTTCTAGGGTTTCTTATCAGACGTTAGGGTTTTCTAACATAACGTTATCGTTCTTAATATATACCTACGATTTGACAGTGATAAGTTTTATCTGGTCAACCCTTGACCCTTAACCACATTATGAACTCATACATAACCATACACACTGAACATATCCACATACACAGATATTCTTAACACTGTAAACCTTTACCAAAAGTTTTTAAATTCACAAAATTCATTCCTAAAAATGTTAAATACATACACTTATTTTACATGCAGGTACATTATTTGACCTTAAATCAATCATTTAAGATTTTAATAATTTGTCTAAATTCTCGGGTTGTCACAGACTCGATCTCAACGGGTATGAGTGCATCGGTACCGTATGCCAGTCGGAACGGAGAGTCCCCAGTTGTTGTCCTCGAAGTAGTCCGATATGCCCACAAAACACTAAGTAGCTCTTCGGGCCACCGACCCTTTAATTCATCCAACCTGTTGGAAGAATGCATATTATGATTTGATGTTTTAAGTAAATGTTCATGATTATGTGTAAAGTCCTTCAAGGAATATATGTACAAGGACTTAGTGATAGATCAAAATTGTTAGAATGATCTTAGCCTTTAATGTTCACTTGTATAGATAAAAAGATCAAATATGTTAGGTTGATCTATGGCTAGAAAGAAATAGATAGGCTTTGAAAAGAATCGTAGTCTATCCGGCTGATCAACAGAATGCAGAAGCTAAGGCAGGATCGTAGTGCTAAGTGATCGTAGTGTATCTGCCTTGAAGGGCCTCTCCAGGAATCATAGAGTGGTCCAGACGTTTGCCGAAGCTAACTCAGAGATCGTAGTGTACTCTCGGAAATACAGAGTCTGCAAGACGAGCAAGTGAAGATCGTAGTGTTAAAAGATCATAGTGTGCAAATCTTTGTGAGAAATCGTAGTGATCTCTTAAGAACAAGCACCAATATGACAAGATACTACGATATGGATAGTAGAGTGTCATCTGCCTTGTGTCAGAAACATCAAGCCTTATCGTTCATTTGAAGATAGACTCCAACAAATATGGAATGGGTTTTGAACGTTGAAGCTCTCACCAGTCCCAACGTACAAAAGATATCATTAGTATTGATCAAAAGAAACATATTCAAGAAGCTAAGAAAAGGACCATTGGGCAGAGGAAAACACCTTTTGAGATGTTAGGTGAGAAAGAAGTCTGCTGTGTCAGTGGGCCATAGTGCAAATTAGAAGATGTGCAGAAAAGTCTCCATCAAAGCTCAGAAATGACAAATGCATTTAATGGCTCATCAGATGACTTCAATGGATAGATTTCAAGATCACATATATACAGATCAAAGACAGATGAGAAGTGTAGACAAGCATTGACCAAAAACGTACAAGAACACTCAACGCTTAACTCTACGATCTGAGAAAAAGGGGAGCTTGCTCAGCTACTCAGTTCTTTCGAACAAGTGCTTAATAGCAACTGAGTAGCATCAATCACGATCTAAACAACATTTCAATCAACTGAAGTAAGAGAACCAAGTCTGCATGACTTGAAGATTTCTAAGTGAACTGTGAGAAACCAAGTCTGCTGGACTTGAAGAGTTCAAGAGTGAACTAAGAAGTACCTAGACTGCTGGTCTAGAAGGAATCTGTAAGATTCAAGAAGTGTAACAGACATCCTTAGTGGATTTCCTACTCTAGGAGTAGAAGAGTGGATTAGGAGCTTTAAGTGCTCTGAACCACTTAAAATCGTTGTGTTCATTATAACTGTTATAAGCTGCTATACTGCTTTATAAGCGTCATAAGCGCCTCACTCTCATTAACTCAAGATATCTAACAGAAGGTTTATTAAATACTCATTCCATTGTGCATTGATTATCATCAACCTAAATTAGTTAAAAGAAAAAGTTTTAAATATCTATTCAACCCCCCCCCCCCTTCTAGATATCTATCGTGCCTCCGGGAACTAACATAACCTTCTTTTGATTCCGTTGAGCAGGGTTCGGTTGGTCACTTCTACTTGACCATTCGATTGAGGATGAGCGACTGAAGTCTTGCGGTGCTGAATTCCCAACTCTTTCAAAAAGCCTTCGAACTTTGACCCTATAAACTGTCTGCCATTATCAGAGACCACTGCCACTGGAATACCAAAACGATAAATGACTCCTTCTTTGAAAGATTTCAGGCATTCTTGTTTGGTGATCTTCTGCAGTGGTTTGGCTTCGACCCATTTCGTCATATAGTCGATAGCCACGATCATAAAACTAACTTGCCCCTTGGCCTTTGGCAGAGGCCCTAGGATGTCGATTCCCCATACAATGAAAGGGAATCGGGGACAAAGAATAGAATATAGCTCTTGGGAGGCGATGTGGGATGAGGTCTTTGTTCGGTGACACTTGGGACACCTTCTGACGAATTCCTTGGCCTTCGTGTAGATAGTCGGCTAGTAATACCCCTACCTCAAAATCTTATGCGCCAGTGACTTGGCCCCCATGTGATCCCCATAGATCTCTTCATGTACTTCCCGAAGTGTATAATCTGCTTCCGATGGAGTTAGGCATTTGAGTAGTGGGGAGCTAAAGGCCCTTCGGTATAGGTCTCCGTCTATAAGGACGAAGTTTGAACTCCTGTGTTTGATTTTTCTTGCAAGGATTCGGTCTGAAGGTAGAGCCCCATCTGCCAGATATGTGATGTAAGGTGTGAGTCAGCAGTCAAGTCGGTCCAGAGCTAGCACATCCATCTTTGGAACACTGGGCTTTTCTAAGACCTCCAGATACACCAATCCGTTGAAGGAGCTTGCCTCGGTGGTTGCCAACCTGGCTAGGGCATCTGCTACCATATTATCTGATCGATTGATTCCCTAACAACTGTGCGACGTGAAGTATGTGAGCTTATCTTTTACTTCGGTCAGAAACTTTGACATTCTTGCCCCTCGAGCCTCATACTCCCCCGAAAACTGCTTGACCACCAACTGCGAATCACTATAGATGACCAGCTTCTGCACTTCTAAGCTCCAGGCCAACCGTATCCCTACTAGGATGGCCTCATATTTGGCTTCGTTGTTTGTGGCCTTGAACTGAAATCTAATCGCCTGCTGGACTTTGAACCCTTCGGGACTTGTTAGAATGACCCCAGCCCCACTGACATCCGAAGTCGATGACCCGTCCACGTATAAAGTCCACGCGGTCGGCCCTTGTTGAGTTTCGGCCACTATATTTATGTCTGGTTCAGTGAAAGAGCATTCCACGATGAAGTCTGCCAATGCCTGACCCTTGATTGTCGTTCGGGGATGATATTCTATAGCAAATTACATTAACTCAATCGCCCATGCCGCTAGCCGACCCGACACATCCAACTTATGTAATATTTTCTTTAACGACTGATCCGTGTATACCACCACCATCCGACCTTAGAAATAGTGCTGAAGCTTCCTGCTTGCAATGATCAGGGCATACGCGAATTTCTCCAAGTTTGGGTATCTTATTTCTACATCTCGAAGAACATGGCTGACGTAGTATACTGGGAATTGTTTTCCTCCCTTATCCCTCACCAATGCCGCTCCTACTGCCATCGGACTCGCTTCCAAGTACAAGTATAAGGGTTCTAAAGGGATCGATTTCATCAACAATGGTGCCGAACTCAGATATTTCTTGATCCCTTGGAATGCATCTTCGCACTCTGAGGTCCACTGGAAACTCTTATCGTTCTTCGGTCCCTTAAGAGTGTCAAAGAAGGGTAAACATCTTTCGGCTGATTTTGACACAAATCTCCGAAGGGCAGCTATCCGTCCCGTCAACCTCTGTACATCTTTGTATATCTTTGGAGATTTCATGTCTAAGATCGCCACAATTTTTTTCGGGTTCGCCTCGATTCCTTTCTTGCTTACTAAATATCCCAGAAACTTTCTTGAGCCCAAGCCGAAGGTACATTTGGTTGGGTTCAGTCTCAGTTTGTGTTTCCTTACTGTTTCGAAGCAGTCTTCTAGGTCCTCCAGATGATCCCGAACTGACATACTCTTTACGATCATGTCGTCTACATACACTTCCATACTTCGGCCCAGCTACTTTCTGAATACAAAGTTCATCATCCGTTAATAGGTTGCCCCCGCGTTCAGCAATCCGAAGGTCATTTTTTGATACGCATATATGGCCCGATGAGTGATGAAGCTTGTCTTCAGGATATCTTCCTTGTTCATCGAAATTTGGTGGTATCCCGAGAAAGCGTCCATGAAGCTTAACATTCCATACCCCGATGTGGCATCAATCAACTGATCTATGTTAGGCAAAGGATAGAAATCCTTCGGACAAGCCTTATTCAGATTGGTGTAATCGATGCATAACCTCCACTTTCCATTCTGTTTCTAAACCAAAACCACATTCGCCAGCCATTCGAGGTAATCAATCTCGAAGATGAATCCTGCTTCCAACAGTTTGGTGATCTCTTCATCTATGATCCTCTGCCTTTCCGGGGAAAAAATCCTTCTCTTCTGTATAACTGGTTTCCTCTTCAGGTCTGTATGCAGCCTATGTAGCGCTACCAATTCACTTACCCCTGGCATATCGCTAGGCTCCCAAGCAAAGATGTCGGCATATACCCGAAGCAAGTCCACCAGCCCTGTCCGTAGTGGTTCCGTTAATCCTGCCCCAATCTTGATCAATTTTTCGGTGTTCCCTAGTATCAACTCAACATCTTCCATCTCTTTTGCTGGCAATGCCATCGGTTCAGTACTACTTTCGGTGAATGGCTCTATCTCGATGGCCATCGCTGTTTTTGTTTGCTGACTCCAACCCCCGAGGAAATCAAGGTGTTCCGATAGCACCTTCAGGCAATGTCAAGATCGCCTTTTACCTCCCCTATCCCGTTCGGTGTCGGAAACTTGATTTTGAAGTGTGGTATAGACGTGACTACTTGCAGTGCTTCTAATGTCGATCTCCCCAAGATAGCATTGTATGCCGAGTCCACTTGTACCACAAAAAATCTGACCAGAACTTCTGACTGTTGGGGGACTGTGCCGAACCTGACTGGTAACTCAATGGTGCCCGAAACATGCACTGGGCTCCCACTAAAACCGTACAACGGGCCCTCTCCACCCAATTCCATCTTCTTCCCTTCTAAATCCATCCTCTAGTAGGCGTGCGTATACAGTATGTCGACAGAAGATCCATTATCGATCATCATCCTTTTCATGTCTACTAGCCCGACCTGTGTTGTTATTACCAGTGCCCCATCATGTGGTTCAATGTGATCGGTAGGATAGTCTTCATCCGAGAACGAGATGGATACTCCTGAGTAGGCCCTATCCTTTCTGGGCGATGAACTTGCTACCGACAACATGGCCTCGAGATGTCCACTCCTCTTCCTTCCGGTTACACGCCCTACCGACCCGCCCAAAATTACATCAATCACCTGTTGGGTAAAATCTAATTACGCACAACACGCAAGTATACGTGGTCAACAAGTAATAAAGTGATGAGTAGAGTATCGTTCCCACAGAGAATTAGTTAACAAGAATTACCAAGTACTAATATATCCAATTTAATCTTATTTAAACAAATGATTTAATAATTTAATTTAAAATAATTAAATAAACTATTACTAACTATCCCTAGAATGAAACAAGATATTGCAGACTTGAGATTACAATTTCACTTATTATTTCATTTAAGTTAACACACTTCCTGTTAAGCCAAGTTATCTATACTGGATTGTTAATCAAGAACACGAATGTAGTATTAACCACCTCTCGATGCACTAATACCGTATTAACGTTAATCCACAATCAAGATAGAAATCTGTTAAACACCTTAATCAACTAACCCTCTATATCTCTATGTGAATTAAAATTGAAGAAGGTTTAAGAATAAGTTCTCTATCCGATTACATGCGATGTCAAGCATATCTCTACCTTAACATTCATCAAGATTAAGCTATTCACAAAATCATGAACACATGTTATCATAATCAGATCTAAATCTATACTTCATCTCTCGAGTTCATATAGATTATCACGGTAATTGTTAGCTAGGCAATTAAGCAATTAAGTCCAAATCATAATAGACAACCCAAATATAGCTAATAAGACTAACAAAGAAGCCATTGAAAGTAAACTTCAAAATAAGATCTATAGTAACCTCAAACAAAGAATTAGTTCATGATTATTGAATTAAAACTAAGAATCCACAATTGAATACACATTAAATGACAAAGATAGAAGAAGATGAGAAGATATAATCTATTGTCTGTAGATTTGAAGCTCCCTTCTTGCTCCTACTTTAAATCTTCAATAGTCTCCAAGTTGCTTCAATCTCCAAGTCTCATAATAACTAGGGTTTTTTCCAATATACTCTAATCTAATCTAATGGAATTCTTCCAAAAACTTTCTCTAATCCATGCAAATCTCCTCCTTTTATAAGCCTCTTTACATGTCTTTAAGTCCTCTTGGGAGTCCTTGAATCAAACAACTCGAATCAATCCTTATCGGACTCAAATTCGGACAAAATCTCCACTTCCCGCGTATACCCAAGCCCCGGCTTGCTATTTGCCTTGTAAATAGCAAGCCCCGACTTGCTAGTGGCCTGCTATTGATTCTTGACCCCAAGCCCCGGCTTGCTATCAAAGCACAAAAGGGCAACCCCGGCTTGCTAGTAAGCTGCCAATTATTTTTCTGCTGCAGCGTCCTCTAGTAAAACGGTCATAACTTTTGATCTGGAAAGATTTACGGGGCCTGCCACCTATCAAATCGAAGATATCGACGAGCTATACAACTTTCATTATTTGAGTTTTGAGAAATAACGAACGGATGAAGGTCGAAATTAGACTGGAAGTGACTGCTATGCAAATGACCACCCAAAACAGCGAAATTCAACGTCCGTTGGTACAAATGTCATAACTCTTGCATCCGAACTCCGATTGGAATGATTCAAGATGTTCCGGAAAGATAAAAAGAATTTCTACAATATAGTCCAAGTTCCAAGCCAAGAACATGAAATGAACATGAAAGCCCAAATGATGTCCGGATTGTTTTTTTTTTTTTTTTGCATTTTCCTTGCTTTTCCTTACCAATAGTCGCTCACACCGCTTCCAAACATATAACCTACAAAATGAACACAAAATGCATGAAAAGTAACTAAGACACATGAATATAAGCAACTAATTCAAGTAAAAGATACCGGATAAGTGGATATAAAATCCACTTATCATCACCCCTCAGGCTGGTGGGTGCGGTTGCGACTGTGTTTCCCGAGTTAACCTCTTGTTCTCCTCTCGGGGTACCTCTGAACCTTCCTGACCGACCACATACTGCACCAATTGTCCATTCTGGACATTCTTTTCTATCAAATCTTTCAAATCATTACACATCTCCGTCGTATGCCCCCGACATTGATGGTATGCACAATATTTGTCTCGACCTCTTTTTCCAGGCTTCGGGATCATCAGGCATGGCTCGAAGAAAGGTTTATTCCTCATCTCTTCCAATATCTTCGCCCGGTCGGTGTTGAGTGCGGTGTAGACTTTGTTGACATTCCTGTTTGGGAAAGATGGTTGTCCGCTACCCGAACCTCCCCCATTGTAGCTTTTCTTGCCATAGTTGTCAGACTTCCCCTGGTTTTCTGACCGTTGAGAGTTATGTTTATCTCGATCCTTGGACTTCTCGAAAGACTGGGAGTGGGCTTTAAAATTTCCCATTGCCTCTTCTATTGCTATGTATCCCTCGGCTCGGTGGAAGGCTTCCGTCAAATCTCCTGGAGGGTTGATCACCAAGTCCTTCATCAGTTTCTTCGACTTCCCAATGTCCAACCCGGTCGTAAAGAAACCCAGGGCTTGGGGAGAATTCAACTCTGCTACCGACCCCACAGCCTCTCGGAACCTCTTGACGTACTGTCCCAGACTCTCATCTGACTTCTGTCGAACCTGCATGAGGGAAGCAGTGATCTTTCCCCTCCTCCTGTTGCTTCCGAAACGGGCATGAAACTTCTCCTGAAGATCATTCCATGAATTAATCGACCCCGCCGCCAAGGTCCCCATCCATTCCCGGGCGCTCTTCTTCAGAGTGGTAGCGAACATGTGACATTTGGCAGCGTCTGAATGTCCGTAATATGTCATTAGTCTGTCGTATCCGTCAGAATGATTGTACGGATCCCCCAGCCCATCATATGTCTCCATCGGGGGCATCTTCTTCTTGGGATCGGCGGTGACATGATTTATCTCGAGTGAGAAGGGCGAACCCATACAAGCCGAAGGTGTTCCCATTGCACTCTTTGCCGCCAACAACTTTTCTAGTTTTGCCACCCTTCGAACGAGGGGGTTGGACTCTTTTTAGGGGGGACGATCGGGGTCTGTCCCTCTCATGTTCAGGAGACTCATCCCTCCTCCTCTGTCCCGACTTGCCCAGATAGTATGATCTTCGGTCTGGCGAACGACTCCTTCTTCTACTTCGGCCGTCCCGAGATCGACTTCGGTGTCTGCCCTTTTCCCCTTCAGCCTCTCCCCGTCGAGGTGACCGAGATCGGCTCTAACGCCTGCATCATCTTGAGGAGGCTTCCTGCTCTCCAGCCACCTTCGCCATCTGCTGTCCAAGTTCATCTTGCTGAAGACGTAAGGCCATCATGGCATCTCGGTTCTATTGCATCTTCTTCTGCAAGATAAACTCCCTCTGATCTCGGTTGTTCTCCCCTCGGTCCTTCCCATGTACCTCCAGCGCCCGAGAACGATTCTCATCCGCATGACTAGCCTGGTTGGGGGTATGATGACTGTCATGGAAGAGCCGTCGCCGGAGGGAAATAGTCGATTCTCACGCCTGCTGGTCACCTTGGATTCTGGAACTCAATCTGTCTTTGACCGACCCCCTCACTGGGTGGTCTGGTGTGTTTTCGCCTTATCCTGGTTAAAAGCACTGTTCTCCCTGCTCGCCATGGCCTCTTACTGGAAAAGTCAGTTGTGATTGATTAAGCATTAAAGCCCTCCTTTTAGCGCCAATGTTAACGCCAAGTTTCGCCGGCGTGTTCAATCACAGAATCCACGCGCTAGAACCTGCACAATAACAGTTACGAAGCTTGACTCTTTGCGCAGTCGGGGATAACTCCGATATGAGAATAAGTACAGGCCGTTCACAAGGTGTCACAATGGAGGCTAAGTGTTTAGTGCTCAAAAGTAGGTATTACATGTTAATTGTAACATTGGCCTTGTATTTATAATGCTCACCACCTTTAGAATCCTTCTCCGAGTTGGATTAGGACTCCTAGTCATGGTAGTTACCATAACTTGGGTCCAACACAATCTTCTTAAAAGATGCAAGTGGAATCCAATCCAATCACTACCTTTGGAGTTATCTTATTCAACCATAATTAGGTCTTCGGGCTACATCTTGCAGAAAATCCCAACGCATGCACTCCAACCCAACCGAACTCCTCCTCAGTCTAGGCTCTACCAAAGGACTCAAGACCCGACCCTCAACATCTTACACCGAGGTAAGGCTCCTACCAAAGGACTCGGTCATGAACCCGAACACCATCACTCACCCATGGGCTTTACCGATGGGCTCACTGAACCTCTTTCAAAGGTCGCTTTTTACATTACGTGAAAGTCGATAAAATACTCCCGAACAGTACTAATTAAAGTAAAACAAAATAAATAGTAATTTTAAAATTTCACATATTAACTAAAAAATTAAATTAAATTAGAATTTTTGTAACCGACGATATGTTAAAAGACATTATTTTCCTTAATCTCACATGCTTGGGATTAATCAATTACGTCTCACCATTTTTTAACTTTAATGACATGTCAGATTACTTTAACCAGGTGGCATCGGTTTGGGAATATATTAATATTATAAAAATAATATAGGGAGTTTATTGGAAAAAAAAAAGCGTACTTAAAGAATGAAAATAAACTATGAGTACAGGGATCGAATGGGACGTTTTGTCGTTTTTTCCGAGAAACAAAAAACATACTGCACATCATTCCGGCCAAATATTCACTGGAAAATACACACCTTATCTATTGATTCCTCGTATTTATTATCTCCAAAATGTGGAAATCTAAAGAAATATCCTTAAAGTTTCATACGTTTGCAACTTTTAGTAAATATTTGGTCGAAAAATAATGTGAAGTGTGCATATTATTTTCTCGTAAAAAGTACAAAATTTATTTAATTCAAAATAAAATGTATGGTAAAATAGATGTAAAGTTTAAAATTTAGGGTACAAATTAAAATTTAGTCTAATTTTTAATGTACTTTTTCTCATGATCTGTCGTCCAACTTTCATCCCTTTATTTTCTCATGCATTTCCATTCCCATTTCACACATGTTACACATTGTGAATTATCCAACAATAATTGCCATGTATTCTTTTCTTTGAAGAACACTATAGCCATATATTTTATATAGTATGTCTGGCAACTCACGGGCCACAACTGTCATTTACAAGCTTTTATCATTTCACATGTTCCACGTTGAAACTCTCGGGCCCCAAGGACTACAACTTGTCATCTGTCCAGTTTCCAGATATTATTACTTCAGTACCGGACGGTACTTCATCCGTTCTTTTTATTTTTTTTAATTTAGAGAATTTATATTTTTTTTAATTCAGTTATAACTTTAAAGAGAGTACTATTCAATTTTTTATAATATTCTTAAATATTATGTATAAATTTATTCTCTCATCTTTTCAATTAATTTAGTTCATGTTGGGCCTGATTTTTAGGGCTGAGCACAGTCCACGTGGAGGGTTTTTCCCTATATTTTAACTGGGATTTGTAACTGTTAAGGCTACTTTATTTTCTAATTTTATGGGTACAGTCATAATTGAATTCGACTTTATTTCTTTAAGGGGATTGACATTTTATATTAAATATAATTATTAAAATAAAATATTAGATATATTTAATATATGTGCTCTCTTTTAAAATGTCAATTAAAAAGAAAGAGAGGGAGTAGGGTGCACTTGTTCTCCTTCATAGACATTAATATTCATATATTAATGTTATGTGGATGACAGTGTAAACGATTTAAACCAAAGCGAATAGAGAGTTCTTTGAATTCGACTCAAAACGTTAAATTCATACTCGAATTTGAATTGTATTTAAAATATTCTACTCAAATTTAACTTGACTCGAATATTTATTATTCGAATTCGATCCGACTCGGATCAAATTATATATAAACTACTTCATGAAGCTTTTAAATTCAATTAATTGAGTCTCCACATAATAACTAAATTTTTTATAATAAATATAATTATAAATTAAATTTGTTATTTTACTTGAAATAAGAAAATATATTTACTATTACATTTTACAAATATAAAATCACAATTAAAAACAAAAACAAAAAAAATAATTATTAATTATCTTAATTTAATTTAATTTTATATGTATTATAAGAGAATGTATCGAGTATCTAATCGAATCTGTATCAATCGAGTATGTATTGAATAAGAATCGAGAATTCGAGTAGTTTGAAACTTAAATAAGTCGAGTATAACCTTACTCAGATTTTACTCATCTTTTTATTTGAACTATTTTTTATGCTCATATTTAAATCATAATATTACTGTTTGGCTCGTTTATGCCTTAATTGTGGATTCCAACTATCAAACATTACCTCAGCTATATACATGTAAATTTTTGAAATTAAAACATTTAAGTCAATTTTTAAACTTAATAAATAATTGAATACATTTTATTTCATTAAAAAGTTAGATATAGGTTGTTGTAAGGGTATTATGATTAAGTCTGACTGTCCTTAAAAAATGATAAAATATTTTTCATACTACTCTATCCGCTTGCAATCTCAAATCATAAAATATTTTTCATACTACTCAAGACTCGGTAAATGTTGACTTGCATTAAAAAAAAATATGAATTTGATATCTTGAAAATGAGACGATTGTGAACTTTTTTTAATAACTTGACCCTTAAAAAATAATTTTGTAACAATTTTAATATATTTTTAATGAAATCTATATTTAGTGAATTATATGTGTGACGCCCCCAAAATAGGTATACATCACCTATTCCGAAATCAGTGCCAAATATATAGATGAGAATATAAATACAATCTTAAATATACAATAAGAGAAATTGTGAGTTTTAATACAAACATTATCTTTCTGCACAATATCCACTCTCGAATAAGTCCTCATTACATTTATTAACACACTATTTAATGTAATAATGAGGACTATTAATACTATAATCCGGACCAATCACTCGCTTCCCGACTAGTCCCGACTACGCTCTCATTTCAAGAGAAAAAGTGAAGAAAGAAAGGGTGATCAACTCAATAGCAAGAAGAAATATTATGACTCAAGATAATGCGAATAAATTATCATTAGTCTTCAACAATGTTAAACCGATAAAATACAATGACATCAAGTTTAAGCTGCGGTGAACTTATCTAATCCATTAAAAGAGTCAAGTAGAGAATAAAATCTACCATCTTTTATGATTTAAAGGTTTTTCTCACTTTTATCGCCGAGACTCAAATTTTAATAAATAATCCACATCATCCCCGCACTACTGGCCAAGGATATTCATTAGTATCACAACCACAATGTATCCACGCACCACGGCCAAGGATATTTGTGTATTCATCGATGGTCATGATCATGCCAACAATTGTCTATCAATGCACTACGGGCCAATGAGAACTTTTACCACATCATTTGTAACATTACGGTCATGATTACACCGAATAATCTATGGTCATAATCATACCAAGTCCATCTATGCACTATAGGCCACATATGACTTTCAACAAAATATAAATATGAGGATAATGACAATGATATAAGAATTCAATAAAACAAGTTCAAGAATTAATTTATTCAGGAACTAATAACGTCCAAATTGTCAACATGATATTTCTTTGTAGAGTAAAATTCAAGAATGCTCAGAAGAATATTTCCATGAAAAGATATCTTTGGATGAAGCGCAAATATCGAGGATATTCCACTAATTTCATGGAGTATAAAAGTCAAAACTTTAACCAACCGAGTATAATAAAGAATTGAATAACAAAAGAAATCACCATGCATGCGGTACTTTTCATGTAGCGAGTTATTCCAACGTAACAATAAATAACGGAACGGGTCGACGCGTAATACACAGCTAGCGGGATATTCCAACAGAATAATAATATAACTGCGGTCCCGGTCAGAAACGCATGCATACGTGATGTTCCAACAGAATGATAAAGAATGGAATAACAATGTAAATCACCAAGTATAGGGTAGATCGGCATTATCTGAGTTATTCCAATGTAATAATAAAGAATGGAATAATGAAGTTCTCTTCATGAATATGAAAAAAATAATACCCCTTACAGTACAACAAATAATATCTCTTACCTTATAAAGAAGAATACTCTAAACGGTAGAGGCGGGGATATACTTGAAGAAACTCAGACTACGCCAAAGCTTTCTTAAACGCTAAAGAAATACGCTTAAGATAGAAGAATAATTCTCTCTACGCTTTCTCTACAGTTTCAAATTGAATTGTAAGAGATAATGAAGGAATGAGCTTCTATTTATAGAAGAATGGATCTGAATAAGTAATCAATCCATGAAACGGTCAGATCAATTTACTTTAAATGACCGTCTAAATTGGTTTACAATAAAATATAATATATTATATTTATAATCTAATAAAATGAATAACTTTTAAAAAGATTTTACTATCGCAGACGCTTATGCAAACACTATGCATAATAAAATATAATATATTCTAATTATTGTCTAATAAAATAGATAACTTTATAAAAGTATTACATTTTATATAAAAAGATTTTACTTATTAGCCTAATAAAACGAATAACTTTATAAAAGTATTCTGTTTTATATAAAAAGCTTTTCTATTTTATTATATTAATAATACTAATAAAATAAAATTTCATTATCATTATTATTATTCACACTATTAATCGACCAGGTCGTTCCTAGGAAAGAATGGGCTTTTCAATAAGGATTTCTCCCTATTGGCGCGCAATTAGGTGACCAAACCTCTCATTGGCAGAACTTCTAGACATCGTTAATATTACAAATAATAATATTAAATCTCAATTATAAATTATCAACAATAATTGAATCAATTAACGTGAGATACTATGCAACAATTACTGAAAGTAATAATTAAACAAAACTGAGTGACTTCTCACGTAAGTATCAATAATCAATACCGTGTCTTCTTATGCAAACCACGCCAGTATCCTGATTTCTTTTAACACCGGATGTTTCAACAGTTAACGGTAAAACTTCCGCCGTTATTTTTATAAAAATATTTTTTGTCGTTTTCTCAATCCGACAATAATTTCGTTGTGGGGTCCACCAATATTGTGTTGTCGTACGAATATTCCCTGTTAAAACGAATATTCCCCAACTAATCAAATATTATAAACAACTTGCATACTTTGCAAAATTTTTAAATATTACCCACAACTATAACATTATATCAAATTCATTCTATAATATTTAAAAATGATAATTATAGAAAATTTATTTTTATTCATAAAAGTTGGAGTCTTACAATATTAATTATTATTTTTAGTTATCAAATTCTTTTTAAATTATTTTTAGTTATAAGGATCACCATTGATATAAATCCTAAATATGCTACTCAAGCGTTCATACCCTCTTTTAATTTATTCCTCAAGCAAGTTAAACTGCTTCATTAAGAATTAATAACAATTTTTCTAATTAACTCTCTATCCCCAATTTTAAAGAATACATTAACAAATCATTATTCAACAGTTTTCTTATCCTTATTTGACTTTCTATTTTAATCTTTATATAGGATTTTACTCCCCACTGGGGAGTCTCCAGTACGAGGGAATCAAAAGACCGTTTTCTAAATATACAAAATAACATTTCACACCCTAAATTAAATGGACAACTCATTAATCATACACATCTTGATATTTTTTTACTACTACATTTTCAAATTATAAACTTAATATTGACTTAAAAAAAATTAATTTCAAACGTATTCAAATTTAAAATTGATATAAATTTATTTAATTTATATCAATATAATTATAAATATTATAGAAGTATTATTAATTATAAAATTTATTATTTTCAAAATTTAAATGAATCATATTAAATTTAAATTTAAAAATATCATAAATTAACTTTTTAAAAGTTAATATTGATCTTATGCTCATTCAATAACTCACTTCATAAATTACTTAAAATTTAAAATAAAATAAAAATTATTTTACTGATTGGAATATAATTGATAAATTATACTCTCTCTTTTATAAATTATAAGATTATTATTAATTTGATGTTTTGGTTGTTGAAACTTTTAAATTTTAACTTTTAAATTTTAAAGTTCATTATTTGAGGAATCAATATAAGAATCTGTTAGGTACATATTAAAAAATTTGAATTCCTATTTTGCATAATAACCTAATAACACTGCAAAGCAGGAATATAGATAAAAAAATTGTTATAAATTCTCTAATACTTGAAAAAGTATTTAGTAGTTTTCTTATTACTCAATGTAGGACTCATGCAAACTAGTTCCTCCTCTAAGAAGCTCTTGCACCTTATCAAATATTTCTTTTAATTAGTCTTAAAATTCCAATACTCTCTCAAATAATTCCTACTTGAAGTAATTTTAAATCCTCCTATCCTCGGTGAAAGATTTCAAAATAAATTTTTATATTCACTTAAATTGACATCTAGAGATCACTGGTTGAAATTGGCATCTAGAGATCACAGGTTGACGGGGGCGAATTCAGGATCAATTTCTAGTAAGGGCAAATTTTTTTGTGTTGAAGTTTAGCAAAATAGAGAGCTAGAATTTAAATACTGTGTTTAATTTTTTTTATAGTAGTAGTAATTTAAGTTTATTTTTCTCCTCTAAGTTTTACTTTTTTATAAATTTGTTCTTTTAAGTTTATTAATTTTTTTTTTTTGTTCCTCTCACTATACCTATAAAAAAATTTGAGGATAGGCAGTGCCCCATTTGCCCTATATATAGATTCGCCAGAGCGGGCTGACCATGAAACCATGTTTTAATATTTTCAATCCAGACCGGTCATCAAATAAGAGTAATCACAATGTGGATGAGTCATTGATTTAAAGGTAGTCGAACCATTATTGAATCAATGACGTCATACATATATATTAAATAATAATTAAATAGATTAATAATATAATAAACTTAATTAATAAATAAATATATATTAATGTTGTAAAATTTAAAATTTATATCAAATATATAAAAACAAAAATAATTTATTAGTGATAATGGTCCACTATTTACTCACGAGTTTAATATTTTTAAAAGTTACAATTTGTGTATAAACTCTTTAAAAAGATGTCCACTACTTTAAAAAAAAACACAAAATATGTACAATACTTGATAAAAAAGTGAGAGGACCATTTTAATTATAAGAAAAAAAGGGGAAAAAAAGCAAGAGCAGAAAAATGAAATTAACATTAAATATGGAGCAAGCCTGCAAGGGCAAAAGCAAGCACACAGAAGATCACTTGCACGAGAAGAAGCTTTCAGTGAAGAAGACTCGACCTGATTTTTCTAATGGCCTGTGTTTTTTTTTTGGTGGCTAGTTGCAAATCGGTTAAAATTGTCAACCGGTTTAATGATTCTCCGGTTTAGACGGTTCAACCATCGAGTCAATGAGTTTTATCGATATTTTGATGGTTAAATGACACTTCTATCTTTTTAAGTTGTCATCTATTTTTAAAGTCTTCTTTAAAATTCATTTTCATCAATTAAGTCCTTAAATTAATATTTTTTGACGTTTCTGTTTTTTCTATCCGATTTGACCCAACCCGACCCAGTTTTACCAAATCCCAATTTTTAATATTTTTAAAAAATATTTATTTTAAAATATTTATTATATTTAATATTAAAATAAAATAATAATTATATTTAATATTTTAAAATAATAACCAATTTATATTTATTTTAAAATATTAAATATAATTATTATATAAAAATAATATTTATTTTATAATATTAAAATTTTTTATTTTAGTTTAAAATATTAAAAATTGGGGTTGGGTCAAACTATGTTGGTTGAGTCAAAATTTGGTCAAAATGAGTCGGGTTGAGGTTAAATTCAGTAGAAGGAATGAAAATATAAAAAAATATCACTTTAAATATCTAATTGACAAAAAATAAACTGTGACACCCCCAAAATAGGTATACATCACCCATTCTGAGTCACCAAATACATGGTACAGAATACAACTACAACTTAATTATACAACTGTCGTGCAAAATACGACAATACAATAGCTAAGAGTTTTAACACGAATATTGTCTTCTAGATAATATCCAAACTCAAATTCAATCTCATTACAATTATTATCACACTACAGAATAGTGAGGACTACTAAAATAACCATCTGGACCGTCAATCTATTTCTCGACTAGTCCCAGCTATATGCTCATTTTCTGAACAGAACATTGAAAGAAAAGTGTGACGCCCCCAAAATAGGTATACATCACCTATTCTGAGTCACCAAATACAAGGTACAGAATACAAATACAATCTTTAATATACAACAAGAGAGTTTGAGAGTTTTAATACAAATACCATCTTACTGACAATATCCACTCTCGAATAAGTCCTCATTACATTTATTGTCACACTATTTAATGTAATAGTGAGGACTACTACTTACTATCATCCGACCGTCACTCCCGTTCCCATTTAGTCCCATTTACGTTCTCATTTCTCAAGAGAAGCGGTGAAAGAAAGGGTGAGCTCAACTAGCCCAAGAAGAAATATTATGACTAAGATAATGCGTAATAAATTATCATTAGTCTTCAACAATGTTAAACCGATAAAATACAATAGACATCAAGTTTAATCTGATGAATTGTCAACTCATTAAAAGAGTCAAGTAGAGAATAAAATCTACTATCTTTTATGATTTAAAAGATTTTCATAACTTTTATCATTTGGGACTCGATTTTAATAAATAATCCACACCATCCCTGCACTACGGGTAAGGATATTCATTAGTATCACGACCACAAATTATCCATGCACTACGGGCCAAGGATATTCGTGTATTCATCAATGGTCATGATTATGCCAACAACTGTCCATCAATGCACTACGGGCTAATGAAGACTTTTACCACATCATTTGTAACATTATGGTTATAATTATACCGATTAATCCCTAGTCATAATCATACCAAGTCCATCTATGCGCGCACTACAGGCCACAGATGACTTTCAACATAATAAAAACATGAGGATGATGACAATGATATAAGAATTCAATAAAACAAGTTCCAGAATTAATTTATCCAGGAATTAATAACGTCCAAATTGTCAACATGATACTTCTTTGTAGAGTAAAATTCAAGAATGCTCAGAAAAATATTTTCATGAAAAGATACGGGATGAAACGCAAATATCAAGGATATTCCACTAATTTCATGGAGTATAGAAGTCAAAACTTAAACCAACTGAGTATAATAAAGAATAGAATAACAAAAAAATCACCATGCATGCGGTACCCGATGTAGACAAAGTTATTCCAACAGAATAATAAATAATGAAACGTGTCAAAGCGTAATACATACCAACAAGATATTCCAACAGAATAATAAAGAATGGAATAACAACATAAATCACCATGCACGCGGTACTTCGCATAGACATGTTATTCCTACAGAATAATAAATAACGGAATCAGG
The DNA here is from genome assembly GCA_020205615.1 of Panax quinquefolius. Lineage (NCBI taxonomy): Eukaryota > Viridiplantae > Streptophyta > Magnoliopsida > Apiales > Araliaceae > Panax > Panax quinquefolius. The sequence goes on along the minus strand of CM035156.1, from coordinate 90,543,697 downwards.
TCCGGCGTAAAACGCATGCATGTGATATTCAATGAGAATAATAAAGACGGAACCAGGTCCGGCGTAAAACGCAAAGACAGGATGTTCCAACAGAATAATAAAGAATGGAATAACAGAAGAATTTCACCAAGTATAGGGTAGACCGCGTATACAAGTTATTCCAACATAATAATAAAGAATAGAATAACAGAAGTTCTCTTCATGAATATGAAAAAAATAATACCCCTTACCTTAAGAAGAAACTGGATACATGAAAAGAAAGGTAGCAGACTTCTCTTCTTCTTTCTCTCTATAATTTTCTCTCTCTAGAGTTTCAGTGAATTCGTAAGAAATAATGAAGGAATGAACTTCTATTTATAGGAGAATGGAAAGGCACTGTGTAAGGATTTTTTTCTCACGGACGAAATAATTTACAAGTCACTGATGCCATACGCACTAATCTGCTGAATTCAATTATCAAGTAAAACAAAAAATATAATATAAATATATATATATATATATATAACACATGTTATATTACACATTTTCTCCACTTGTGACCAACTTTGCAAGATTCCTCTCCCTTCATCTTTTTTCTTCAATCGTGGGCCCCACATGTTCCCCTCCCACCAACATCTCACACTCACAGGTGGGTCCTATTATATTTATACTAAACAACGTTCTACCGATTATTTTTAAAAAAATGGGTAAATGGGGGTCCATAAAATAAGTAAACTTCATAAAAATCACCTTAATAATTTTAACAACATTTATCACCTTTATTATAATTCATAATATTAATCGACCAGGTCATTCCCAGGAAAGATGGGGCTTTCCAATAAGGATTTCTCCCTATCATGGCGCAATAATTAGGTGACCAAACCTCTCCTCGATGTAACTTCTGACATCGTTAATATTGCAAATAATAATATTAATAACTTTGTCGTCTCAATTATTGATTTAATAATATATAGAATATTGACAATAATTGAATCAAATAACGTGAGAAACTATGCAACAATTCGTAGCAATAATTGAACAAAACCGAGTGACTTCTCACGTAAGCATCAATAATCAATACGATGTGCTACTTATGCAACCACGCGCGTATTCTCGCATTACTTTTAACACCGGGTGTTTCAACAGTTAACGGTAAAAACTTCCGTCGTTATTTTCATAAAATCTTTTGTCGTTTTCTCAATCCGACAATAATTCCGATTCATGGGTCCACTAATGATTGTCTTGTCATCGAATATTCCTCGTTAAAATGAATATTCCCCGACCAATCGAATATTATATAACAACTTGCGTACTTTGCAAAATTTATAACTATTACCCATAACTATAACATTATATCAAATTCATTCCATAATATTCAAAAAAAATGATAATTATAGAAAATTCATCTTTATTCATAAAGGTTGGGGTCTTACAAAAAGGGTGAGCTCAACTAGCCCAGTAAGAAAAATTATGACTAAGATAATGCAGAATAAATTATCCTTAGCCTTCAACAGTATAACAACTGATAGAATACAATAGACAACAAGTTTTAGATCAACAACTGCAGCGGAATAAGCAATCCATTAGAAGAGTCAAGTAGAGCATGATATCTACTATCTTTTATGATTTAAAAGTTTATCATCAATTTTATCGCTGAGACTCAGCTTTAATAAATAATCCACATCACTGAATTATCCATGCACTACGGGCCAAGGATATTCATTAGTATCACGACCATGAATTATCCATGCATTACAGGTTAAGGATATTCGTGTTTTCATCAACGATCATGATCACGCCATAAAATAATTCATCTTTGCACCCTTGACTGAAGAGAACCCATGGTCATGATCATATCAAAAACTTTCCATCAATGCACTACGGTCCAATGAGGACTTTTACTACATAATTTATAACATTACGGTCATGATTATACCCAATAACCCCTGGTCATAATCATACAAAGTCCATCTATGCACTACGGCCATAGATGACTTTTATCATAATATAAGCATGATGATGATGACAATGATATAAAAATTCAATCAAACAAGATCAAGGATAAATATTAAAGATTTTATAATTAAATTTATCCAGAATTCAAGAATATCTAAATTATCAACATAATACTGCTTTGTGGAGTAAAATTCAAGAATAATAATGTATTAAAAATGATTTGGACCGAAAAGAAATTAATTTTTATCATGAATAGTACCCCCGGTGAATAGTAACCGAGTGAATAGTACCCCATGAATAGTACTTTATAAATAGTATCCCATGAATAGTACTCTGGCATGAAAAAGTTAAAACTTATCAAGAATGCTCAGAATAATATTTCCATGAAAAGATACTGGATGAAGCGCAAATATCAAAGATATTTTACTAATTTCATGGAGTATAGAAGCTAAAACTTAACAAAATGAGTGTAGAATTCAAAATCTGAAACGAAATAATATTACTTACATACTACAGAGTATGAAAGAAAATATTATTTCATACGAATATTGAACAAAAATAATATCCCTTACGAATATTAAACGAAAATAATATTCCTTATGAATATTAAACGAAGACAATATCCCTACGAATATTGAACGAAAATAATATTCCTTCCGAATATTGAACAAAAATAAAATTTCTTACGAATACGAAAAATAATATCGTAAGTGAATATGAAATAAAGAATACCCCTTATCTCAAAAAGAAGAGTATTCTAACTGGTATAGCAGATATATTCTTAAAGAAAAATTTCACTATTTTCTACGCTTGAAAGTTTTCTACGCTCAAAACTTCTTAAAACTCTAAAGAAATACGATCAATATTATAGAAGAAGAATTCTCTGATTCTGGTGTGATTTTCAATTCTAACTAAGCATCCTATTTATAGGAGAATAGAAAGGATACTATTTGAAAAATTTAATCACGGACGCACAGAACGAATTCACGAGCGAATTCATTCGGCTAATTTTCTGAAAATTTGATTTTCATTATGCAGCACTATGCAATAAAATATTGTAATAAAACGAAAACTTTAAATAAAATATAATATATTCTATTTATAATCTAATAAAATAAAACTTATAATATATATATATATATATATATATATATATATATATATATACACACACCCCATTTCACACGCCACCTCACGGGCATACATTATCACCCACACAAAAAATTCCACACACACACCTTTAATCAGTATATATAATTTTTTTCCCACCCGTGACCATCATTCAAGATTCCCCCCCCCATTTTCATTTTCTTCCACGTGGGCCCCATGTGTTCTTCTCCACCAACATATCACCATCACAGGTGGGTACCACCATATTATATATATACTAAAAAATTTTCTACCGATTATTTTGAAAAATGGGTAAATGGGTGTCCATATAATACTCCAAATTTACAACAAATAATTCATAAAAAATTCCCTCAATATTTTTAACAACATTTATTCATCATTATTATAACTCACAATATTAACAACTAGATCATTCCTAGGAAAGAGGGGGCTATCCGATAAGAATTTCTCCCTATTGGCGCGCAATTAGGTGACCAAACCTCTTTCCTCGACAGAACTTTCCAGACATTATTAATTATGAAAATAATAATATGAATAACTTGTCATCTCAATTATTGATTTAATAATATATAAAATATTAACAATAATTGAATCAAATAACGTGAGATAATATGCAGCAATTACTGTAGCAATAATTGAACAAAACTGAGTGACTTCTCACGTAAGTATCAATAATCAATATCGTGTGCTACTATGCAATCACTGGTAGTATTTTACTTTTATCACCGGATATTTTAACAGTTAATGGTAAAACTTCCGTCGTTATTTTTATACGAAGTTACTTTTGTCATTTTCTAACTCCGACAGTAATTCCGTTGTGGGGTCCACCAATGATTGTGCCGTCGTACGAATATTCCCTGACAAAAAAAATATTTCCCAACCAATCAAATATTTTATAAAAACTTGCATACTTTGCAAAATTTATAAATATTACCCACAACTATAACATTATATCAAATCCACACCTTAATATTCAAAAAAATATTTCGAGAAAATTAATTTTTATTCATAAAATTTGGGGTCTTACAACCTCCCTTTCTTATGAAATTTCGTCCTCAAAATTGACTTACGTACCTGGTATGTCGAAAAGATGAGAATACCTTGATTTTATTTCAGATTCTAACTCTTGAGGTATAACCTTTGAGCGTAGCATATGTTCCTTCTTATCCAAGATTTTAACAGGTATCTTTTCATATGTTAAATCTTCTGCTATCTTGTCTAGTTCTAATTCAATGATGTGGTTTGGGTCATCCACATATTTACGCAACATCGATACGTGAAAAACGTTATGAACACGCGACATACTTAGCGGTAAGGCGAGTCTATAGACCACAGTTCCTACTCGATCGAGGATTTTAAATAGACCAATAAAATAGAGGGTTGATATTTTCTCTCTTCGTCGATTCTTGCTTCTAGAATAACTCACTCTTGAACCTTTTTCTTCACATTCATCAGCTCTGAGTCTGTAGCTTGAGCAGCTTTAACTTTATCGATTAAAGTCGGTTTTAATCGTATATTCGTCATCTTCACGTGGGTCTCTAAAGTCTTTAACTCTTATCCCTATTTTTGTAAGTCGTACGAAATGGGTCTTTGTGTTAACAACATCGCACTCGTAAACGCATACGATCTTCTACTCAATGCATCAGCTACTGTAACACCCCATCTTCACATCCGGATTCCGTACGTCACGAGTACATCATTCATTCCAACATATATCATTATATAATGAAATATAACAACATACATTCTCAATTCCCAGGTTCTAATACCTTATAACCTTGTTCATTACAAATAATGATAATTACATTATTCTTTACATCTTACATGAGTGACTTTCATCCGCCACCAAGGATACATAACAGTTCATTAAACTAATCTAAAGTTTAATTAAATTATTCTTCATTACAAGTCTTCACTTGATCTTCACGCTCATTCATATGCCGAATGGCACTTCGTCTGAATACTGGTCAGCTTGATCTTTACGAGATCCTTAAGTTCTTCTAACATTGTTCGCTGAAAATGTTTTTCATTTAAAACAAGTGTGAGCATTCAATTGCCTAGCAAGTCATAACAGTTGAACAAACAACTTCAAGAATTCAAACATTCTTTTATAACTTCGATAACCAAACAAAGGTTATAAAGCAGCTTGAATAATAGGATTAATTCTGATTCCTATCATTTTAAAACATTAAACATATTCACTTCGAAATACTTCCACTCTTCTACCTTTTTTCATACTCATCCTGTCTGGCTAGAATCATTAGCACAGACTTAACAATAAAGGTTCATGTATAAACAGAATATTTTCATATTGAACAGTTCAACCACAAAATAGTTCATATCATAGAAACATCGAAGTGTTCAAATTATGGCACAAGGCCTCATACGTTCTACCACCTTGTACAAATATCGCACATTCACACAGACAGAACTTCTCAAGTTCAACTTCTGAGATGTTTAAGAAACTAGCATTCATTTAGAATATGAATAAGGTTAGGAAACTTGCCTTACGTACAGCTATAGCTTACGCTGAACTGCTCATTCCAATCCCTATAAAACACACAAAGAAAAACACGTACACCAATTAGTCATGTATATTTGACTTATGCATTGGTTTACTTAACTTTACTTCTTAAGGTTCACGTTCTTTCAACCTAATTTTACACGACACTTCCTTTATCGTTCTACGGCTTCATGACATACGAAGATGTCTTACTCAATACGTTTATCATCTTTGATGATTTGCATTCTTATCTTCTTCTTATAACTTCTCTAGGACTCAGCACACATCGCTTCTCTGCTAGTAGTCCATATGGTACTCTGAGTGGTTTCCCACAAACAACCAACAAACAAGTTCAAAATCTCATCTACACCGCCATCACGATTGAGTTAGATGGGTTATTGCCGCCAGATATATACCTTCGCTCTTTGAAGGAATTGTTTAGCCCAACTCCCATATGTCAACCATCAAAGGTTACGATTATACCACAACCTAACATATCTTAACTTATCTGAACCATTAAACTATAACGTTCGTTAAGTTAATTTCTTATTCCTTATGGCTTTCTGGTAACTAAATGCCATACCTTAAGATTCATTCCTTATTTATCTCACCTTCAGCTTTCATTAATCTTATTACCGTTCTGTACGGATTTCTTATTAATTCATATCTTACTTAATACTTTCGTTATCCATTACATGAACCCCACGTTCATTACTCATTCTTAATGTCGAAACCATATCGTTCGCTATATGCTAAGACCAATCGTTCATCGCAACATCGTTGCATTCACAACGTCTATACACTTTACACTTATCTCTCATTACCACAACATAACACTGAAATGTTATTCATTACCCTCGTCACTCAACATCTAAGGAATCACAACCATAGCAATCCCCCACGTTCGTTTATCGCAACTACGGTCCCTAGATATCAGTTCCATAACCCGCGTTCACCTTCTTTATCTTTTAATCTCATTTAATCTTTCTTTTCAACATTTACTAAAGGTTTAATTCACTTGATTAAGTGTTACATTTGATGTACTATATGTTTATTAGCTTTCGGTACACTTCCCCCAGGTTTTGAGCAGTTAAAAGCTCATTACTGGCTTTTTCCCTACACCGGCGCCGCGACGCCAGTTCTTTCTTTATAACTCACATGCAAAGTGCAACTCATGAGTGTCTAGCTCTTTGGAGTGCATCGCTGCACACGCCTCCCAAGGCATGGCTCGCGCTGCGGCGCCAAGCCATCATCCCTGAAAATTTTTCTAAGTCTTAAATCCAGTTTGAGACGTTTACTTCCCAATCTCATAACTTATTCGTTATAACTTGGAACGAGGTCATTCCAAAAACTTTCTCTTCCTTATCTTACTTACTTCAATCCCTCTTAGAAAGAACTTTGTTCTGAATCCGTTAACATGCCTTTCGAATGGCTTAATCTTCACCCTTCGTTAGTTTTACGTTTTTAACATTCTTCATTCGTTCGTCCATAATTCGATCATTTGAAATCAGAATTCATTCGTTCTTGAGTCCACGAATCACGTTTTCAACGTTCTCTTACATTCTTATGAAACCCCACATGTTTGGGTTCATTTACTAACTTTCTAATTCTCGTTCGTCTTTTATGAAATTTTCACCATAACTTCGTTATAGCTCAGTTTTAATCCATTCTCCATGAACGTTTCTACTGTTCCTAACCAAGCAATAAGTATCTAACTTATACGCGATGGTTTTAAACTTGTCCATCAACAACAATTATCCTATGATGGTTTTAAATTTGTCCATCAACAACGTTCTTCGTGTTCTTTGCGTGTTCTTCGTATTCTTCGTGTGTTCTTCATGTTCTTCATTCTTAATCGATATTTTGATTACAATTTCACTTTTTCTTAGAATTTGATGTTATAAAACATCATTCCTTACTAATTTCACCAAATTGTTCATATTATTCACTCGGATCGTTCTAATTCATTACGAATCTTATACTTCCTTAAAATTTTTTTTAACATAAACCTTAAAGTCTTATTTCTTCATTTTCTCATGATCTCAACCATATGAAATCATTCATAACCTCTTTTACCTCTTATTCTCATTAAGCTATGTTTTAACTTAGAAAACTTATAGAAAATTTATTAAAAGTTAAGTTTTCGGATTACCTCTGTTCTTTAATCTTCCTCTGCTGGACAAAGCGTGCATTCGAGCTAGCTTTTTCTCTTCCTTTTCCTCTTCTTTATCCCATCCAAACTCTCTCTTTCTCTCTCTCAAGTTGTAGTGTCGACGTCGGGATTTTTTGTGTCCCTTTTCGTTACTTGTTCTTTGGTGTTCTCATTTTAATGTGAGATTTATTTGAAAAAACAAGTGAAAAAGGTCCGACATGCGTAATGTCGACGATTTGACTTTAAGAGTCGCCAGTTAGTGTTTTTAACTGGTTGAACCAACGCAACCGAAAAGGTTTGCACATTGACCAATTGATGTGACACTGCTAAACGGGTCTGTGAAACCGAGATTTATTAGGGTTCGGGGGCTTGATTATGCAGAGGGAAGGTGTTAGGCATCCCCTGACATCCGTGTTGCCACGGTGACCGCCACTTCTCAAAGAAACTGTTATATGAATGTGAATGTGTGTGTGTGTGGATCAATGTGCAATTATTTGAAAGTAGTGCGAGGCCTCATTCGCACCTATATACACAAGGTTTGAATTTATAGGAAAATTGGTTTTAAACAAAGATATAGCAATGAAGTTTTTGTAAAGAGGTTTTTCAAACCACGCTTGCTCAATAGGAATTAAGACCTTTTCATACTTCCATTTTATTGTTAAATATTCTACTTTTTTTTCTTTTATTTTCGAGATCTGAAGCATCTTCTAGAAAATAATATCTGTGATGCCAAAATCCTTATGGGCATAATGACCATCCAAGGAAATTTGTACATTTGTAAATAATGTACAAGCTGCCATACAATTTGGAAAAAGTCCATCACGAGAACCGAATCTAGATTGATGAGATGAATCTGTGATCACATGATTCCTAGGCTCACATGATACTGCAATTTGTATGGAAAGCAGTAAGCAGTTATATAAAAGCTGTAAATATATATATATATATATATATATATATATATATATATATATGCATGATCAGCCACCACGAAGCAACTCCATGGGGGATTAGAAATGTAAATAAAGTAGTAAATGCTATCAACCGCCACGAAGTAAACTCCAGGCGGGACTTGAATGTATATAAAGCTGTAAAAGCTATCAACTTCCACAAAGTAAACTCCAAGCATTGAAATATAAAAAAATGTAAAAAGGCCACGAAGTAAACTCTAGGCACAGCGATGTAAATGTAATATATATATATATATATATATATATATATATATAAAAGTAGTAAATGCATAGGATATAAAATCCGGGCTCATCGGATATGTCCACAACAACAATTATATATATATATAATATATATATATATATATAGCAATAAAACGCTCGAGATCGAATAGTCGACAGCAGTTTATATATATAAGTATATATATATATATATATAAGCAAGTAAGCGCTCGGACATAAGTGCAGGCTCAATCGAGGCATAACTCGATAATGTTAGTCCATATATAAAATATATACATATATAAGTATATATATCTGTATTGAAATGAAAACCACGAATCAAGTAGGGCATACGCACACAACACGACTTTTAATGTGTAGAATAGTGTGTGAAAATATGAAGAGAAAGGCTTTATAGAGTGTAAGAAGGCTTACATTGGGCTACCAATGCAGACTTCTATGACTTTATATGGACAAACACTCAGCTCTCGCCGGTAAATTTATAAGTGTATGTGGGCTAACAAGTGTTTAAAAAGAGCAAGCACTCAATATAGGGTGTGTATAAAGCAAATTGGACAGGGCTTCCTCGCCTTTTCTTTTTTTAAAATGGCTAGCCCAAGCTCTATATTTATAGAGCTGCTAGCCGTAGGTGTACCTGCGGCTACCCGGGGTGCCCGGGGTTCCACGGGTCCTTTCGTCTCGAAATATGTGCCCTCATGCACTGTAATGTCTGCTCGAACTTGCATAACTTCATTCCGAGCATCCAAACGAGGTATATACAACCTTCTTCGGACTGTTTGTGTCGAGAGTTACGCAATGACATGGAATAGAGGTTGTACGAAGTTAGGAAGAGGGGACCATGCCCATGGTCTTCAAGCTTCAAATTCTATCCGGTGTGCTGCCATGCGTAATAGTCACTCGGGATTGGAACTCCTGGTTCTTAAAGGACATTGTTGTATGTATGTATGTATGAAGTGTTGAGACGACGCGCAGGTGTTGAGGTGGCAAGATGACGTTTGACTCTTCACCGGGGTTATCACCGGTTTGAGTTGAAAGCAGACGTCGCTCAGGGTTACATCTGAGATTGGACTACTTGTTTGTATATCGCAATGTCATCTGTGAGAATGCCTGTCTGCCCGGTGTTAGCTCCGGGTCTGAGGTATGAGTGCCTCGATAGGAGGTCTGATTGAAGCTGATCGCATTTGAAACAAGCATTTCCGGAGTTATCGTCAGAATTGCAACAACATTCCTTGGGGTTATCGCCAAGGACGAAGCTCGGGGTTATCTCCAAGGTTGGAAATAATCTTTTCGGTGTGTGTTCTGGGGTTTGAGACTGACACTCCCGGTGTGTGGTCTGGGGTTGAAACTGAACTTCCGGTAGTATCCGGAATGGATGTGAACTATCTTCCAGGGTTATCTCCGAAAGACGATTATGCCCTCCTGCAATGTTAGTAACAGTTGTGCAGAAAATTTCAAGTGTCTACAAATGCCCCTCTTTATAATATTCATGCAACCCGAGGCATGGATAGGATAAAGAATCCTAGACACTAGAAATGCAACATGATAAATATGATGCTATGTGCAGCAATTTGATGCAAATGTATGATGCATGATTGTCAGTTAATCCTGTTGGGATGACAATATTTGATGCCTTGGACATGCGATCCAAGTGTTTAAGGATGTTGACATTGGGGCTATCACCAAAGTCGTGAATCCTAGACACAGACTTCATTCTCCATAGAGGTACCTCTTGTGTATAAGAGATCTGTGGGGATAAAGCTTTGTCTGCTTGAGGATGTGTATAACATATCCCACCATCCTGTCAGAGTTACTGCCAATAGTATGCACTTGTCAAGGTTGCCTGACCTTCATTGATGTGTGTATCATCGAATAGATCCCTGTCGGGTGCATTGTTAAGGTTGATTGATGTTCATTAATGTGTGTATCAATGATTGCATCGTGTTGTGACCCTTGCTGGGGAAGGTTGCTTCGATGGGTTTACTTGCCATCGGCTGATATAACGTCAAGGTTGCTTGACCTTCATTGATGTGTGTATCAATGGTTGAATTGCATTGTAACCCCCGCCGGGGATACGTGGATGTTTAAAAATGTTGCTTTGTGGCCCCTGCCGGGGATATGTCATCGGTTCGTGACTTTGGTGTTGTAACCCCCACCGGGGATACGTCTTTAATTTGTAACTTTGGCGTTGTAACCCCCGTCGGGGATACGTCTTTAATTTGTAACTTCGGCGTTGTAACCCCCGCCGGGGATACGTCAGGGCTGCCTGACATTCATTGACGGTATCAGACCTTTGTGAGGTCTTGCCGAGCATGATTCATGAAAGCTGAGGCCACTAGTATCGTATACCTTGTATGCAAGCGAATACCATTGTGGTACCAGAATTTGGTTCATGAAAACCAGGATTCTAGGCTATTCCGCTCAATCGCGTAGCATTTTTATTCTTGATTTGGCCTTTTTAGCTTGTGAGACCTCCTTTGCAACTCTAACTGGAGCGAGCCGAAGGTGTGGGACCCATATTGGAGTGCCACAGGTACACCTGTAGCAGCCGCAGGTGGACCTGCGGCCAACCGTGGCTATACAAAGCCCATGGGTTGCTTTCATAAGTCATTTTCAAGCTACGCGACGAAGGATATCTAAGAGCTCTTCTTCAGTCCTGTTGAGTTCGAGCAACTTTCTGCATATTCTGTCTCCGTACAAGCGTTCTTCACTGTCATGGTAATATATGCATGTATTTTTTCCAATTTCTATCCGTTGGAAAATGACTTATCACATGAAATGCATTTAGACACATAGTAGTGAATATGTATGCTGATATGATTTGATAAAAAATATTCAACACGGTAAATGTTAGTATTAAACCATGCTGAACATAATGATGTGAAAAAATTTGACTTTTAAAACAGTCAAATTGGCACCTTTTACTGTCATTTCTTATCCTATCTGAGGACAAATGAATAAAGGTAGAAAAGTAAAACAACCTTGGTAATTAGATTACACTTATGGATTTTTTACTATGATGTATTAAATGCATATAGGATGTATATGACTGTTGGTAGGTGTGCTACTGAATGGCCACCTAGTCATGCCTATGTGCATGTGGATAATCCCATTTACAAAGGGGGTTATAGCAAATTTTTTCCAAAATGTAGGCATTTGGGTAGTCATGCATTTTTAACTCTACTGTAGACGTATGTTAAAACAATGCATGCATGCATGTAATCATAAAATGCATTTTGAAAAAGCTCTAGGTAAGAATTTACCACACCCTTTTTGAGGTGATTTGGAGACTTGTTGTCCAGATATTATGGATTCGGATCAGCCGAGTAGTTCCCGCAGAACCACTTCTGATGTATGGAGGAGGGCTTCCGAAGTTCCTCGTCCCCGTTCTGTTAGACAGCCTCGTCGTTTGGTGGAGGTGGTGATTCGTCCTATCCGGGTTGAAGTGCCGGATGTTGAGGACGAGGAGGAGGATGTACCGATTGAGGTTCCTGCTCCTGCTGCACATGTTCCCCGTAGGGAGTTGCCAGGAATTCAAGTGGCGAACCCAGATCTTCTAGGTGACTTGAATCGACATCCTTTAGTATACCTGCACGCAAACGAGGTATGAAGTTAGATCTTAATCTTCCTTTATTTCCTATTGATGAGGAGTAAAGGTTCTGATGTTGATCTGTATTTAATGTAGGTTCCTGGCTTTACACAGCCTCGAGGGAACTGGTTCAGCATCCACCTTATGTATGAGGCCCTACATGATGACTATAGAGAGATTATCCATGGCTGGGGATTCGGGACGTTCTTTTCCATTCTTCCCCATCGCTGTCCCGGGGTTACCTCAGGGCATTGTCTGAGCGGTGGTTTCACCAGACCCAGTCACTCCATTTGTTGGACTGTGAGGTGATGATGACACCGATGGATTGGCGATTTATCACAGATATGGAGTTTAGAGGGGATCTAGTGCCTTGCACGGTGGATATTACCCCTACTGCCGTCAGATCCTTGTTAGGAGTTCCGGAAAAGGCGCTCAATGGCAGGATTGTACGTACAGGTCCTTTGAGCGTAGATGCTATGAGCGGGCTGTTGAGTGAGCCTATACCCGATGATGTGAGAGTCAGGGATCGCATTCTTCGACAATTGTTCCTGATGATCATTAGGGGCTGCTTCATAGCAGATAACTCTTCTACGGTGTCCTTCACTTTGATCAGCGCCACTCGACACATGGACCGTATAGGAGATTATGATTGGGGTTCTTACACCTTTGCCTACTTCCTTAGGGGAATGCGCATGTGATCGCAAGGCTTGACCAAGGCTTGGTTAGGATTCTACCCATTTTTGCTGGTGAGTATTTCTCTTGTCTTTTCCCATGTACAGTGTGACGCCCCTAAAAATAGGTATACATCACCTATTCTGAGTCGCCAAATACATGGTACATAATACAAATATAATTTTTAATATACAACAAGATAGCTGTGAGTTTTCATATAAATATTGTCTTCTAGACAATATCCACTCTCAGAATAAGTCCTCATTACATTTATTGTCACACTATTTAACAGAATAGTGAGGACTAATAATACTATCATCTAGATCGTCACTCCGTTCCCCGACTAGTCCCAGCTACGTTCTCATTTCCTAAAGAGAACAGTGAAAGAAAGGGTGAGCTCAACTAGCCCAGTAAGAAATATTATGACTAAGATAATACAGAATAAATTATCATTAGTCCTCAACAGTGTTAAACTGATAAAATACAATAGACATCAAGTTTAACTGCAGCGGAATATGCAATCCATTAAAAGAGTCAAGTAGAGAATAAAATCTACTATCTTATATTATTTAAAAAGGTTTTTCATCACTTTTATCGCTAAGACTCAGCTTAATAAATAATCCACATCATCCTCGCACTACTACCAATGATATTCATTTAGGTCACGACCACAAATTATCCATGCACTACGGGCCGAGGATATTTGTGTATTCATCAATGGTCATGATCATGCCAACAATCATCCATCAATGCACTACTGGTCAATGAGGACTTTTATCACATCATTTGTAACATTACTATTCATGATTACACCAAATAATCTCTCGGTCATAATCATAACAAGTCCATCTATGCACTCTAGGCCACACGAGATGACTTTCAAAAAATATAAACATGAGGATGATGACAATAATATAAGAATTGATAAAACAAGTTCAAGAATTAATTTATTCAGAACTAATAACGTCCAAATTGTCAACATGATACTTCTTTGTAAAGTAAAATTCAAGAATGCTCGGAAGAATATTTCCATGAAAAGATCTTTGGATGAAGCGCAAATATCAAGGACATTCCACTAATTTCATAGAGTATAAAAGTCAAAACTTTAACCATTTGAGTATAATAAAGAATGGAATAACAAAAGAAATCACCATGCATGCGTTATCCGCATAGATAGGTTATTCAATGAGAATAATAAATAATGGAACAGTCAAAGCGTAATACTTGCCAAGCGGATGTTCTAATGAGAATAATAAGGAATGGAATAACAAGCAGAAATCACCGTGCATGCGGTACTTGGCATGTACATGAGTTATTCAATAGAATACTAAATAACGGAACTAGGTCGGTGAAATTCATGCAAGCTGGGATGTTCCAACAAAATAAATGAATAATAAAAAGCGGAACCGGTCGATTTGTAAAAGCCTGCGAGCGAGGATATTCCAGTGAGAATAAATGAATAATAAAAGACGGAACCGGTCCGGTAGTAAAGCACGAGATAGGATATTCCAGCAGAATAATAAAGAATGAAAATACGGAAGAATTTCACCAAGTATAGGGTAGCCCGCGTATACAGGTTATTCCAACAGAATAATAAAGATGGAATAACAGAAGTTCTCTTCATGAATACAAAAGAAATAACACCCCTTATCGTATAAAGAAGAACTGGATAAAGAAGTAGTGAAGTAGCAGAATACTTTTCTTCTTTCTCTCTATAGTTTCTCTCTCTAGAGTTTCAATGAATTCGTAAGAAATAATGAAGGAATGAGCTTCTATTTATAGGAGAATGGACTGAATAGTAACTAATTCATGAACGGTATAGATTGATTTACTTTTAAACGGACGGTCCATATTGATTTACTATGCAGTATTCATAAAATATTCAAAATAAAATATAATATATATATATATATATATATATATACCTGTATGTAGACAAATATCACGGGTGAAACCCCGTGACTTCAATTGATTTCTTCTGCCAAGCTTTTCAATCTTGCATACATATAATAATGGAATAATACACCCTCATGTGATTACCAATTAATTTGTCCACCCACTTGATAAAAATTCTCCCATCCCTTGACTAAATTTCCTCCCATTCCCATGTAACACCCATTTTCCCCCACCCCACTTTCATGATTATAATATATATATATATATATATATATATATATATTATCATATTCATAACACACACTAGTTTTGAAAAATGAGTAAGTGGGGGGTCCAAATAATACGCCAAACTTACAACAAATACTCCATAAAAATCTCCTCAATTATTTTTAACAACATTTATCATCATTATTATAATTCACAATATTAATCGACTAGGTCGTTCCCAGGAAAGAGGGGGCTTTCCAATAAGGATTTCTCCGTATTGGTAGCCGTGATTAGGTGACCAAACCTCTCATTGGCAGAACTTCTAGACATCGTTAATATTGCAAATTATAATATTAATAACTCTGTCATCACAATTATTGATTTAATAATATATAAAATATTGACAATAATGGAATAAAACTGAATGACTTCTCACGTAAGCATCAATAATCAATACCGTGTGCTACTATGCAACCACACGTATTACTGTACTTTTACTACCGAGTAGTTCAACAGTATCAATGGTAAATCTTCCGCTGTTATTTTTATAAAAATATTTTTGTCATTTTCTCAATCCGACAATAATTCTGTTGTGGGGTCCACCAATGATTGTCTTGCCGCATTTACGAATATTCCTTGTTAAAATGAATATTCCCCGACCAATCGAATATTATAAAACAACTTGCATACTTTGCAAAATTTATAAATAATACCCACAACTATAACATTATATCAAATTCATTTCATAATATTCAAAAATGATAATTATAAAAAATTCATTTTTATTCATAAAAGTTGGGGTCTTACATGCAGGTTAAGAACGTTGACTGACAGCAGATGTTTGCCTTTGTGTTGGCAGTTTTGGGCCTATGAGAGGCTTCCATGTTTGCTTCTTGTGAGCGTGTTAGGTTTAGATACCTATCCACAAGGACGAAGATGGCATCATTCCATACTGGCGGAGGTCCCTGTTGCTGAGGGTTTCACCCATTGCCGCCTACAGCTGGAGTTGTTGACAGCGGATGTCATCACATGGGTTCCCTATTCTGCAGAGCATTTGAGTGTTGGGTTTGAGGACGGATACCTGACTGGAGTTGAGTACGTTATGTCCACCCGCAGGATTCCTCTCTTCACATATGGAGGATGGGAGATCTATTTAGGAGAGTGTGCTATCAGGAGCACTACAGGAGAGATTTGCATGCCAATCTTGCCTCCTGTCAGGCGTTATTGGCCTGTTTCACAGTCACCCGTCACTGATATCCCGTTGTTGGGGATTGACGGTTACACATTATCAGAGGGCCCCTGCACTCAAGAGATGTTCCAGCATTGGTGGTTCCCTCGTACCATTGGAGCTCAGACCCGCGCCACACAGTTTATGGGGGATATAGTTCCATGATCTGTGATGATAACAGATTGGCTAGCCTATGTTAGAGATCCAACTCATGTGACACAGATTGATAGCTTGACCCGACAGTTGGACCGGGCACATTTCTTTATCCGACATTTGGGTAGAGATCCTTCAGAGGCAGATACTTTTGATCCTTCTAGCTCTGGTGCTGGCCCCTCAGGTGACCCATGTGGCTTTGTCGGTGCAGATCCTCCCTTGTATAGGCCTGACATCCCTATAGATAGAGATCCAGTGACTCAGGAGGAGTTACAACAGCTGGACAGGATTGACGACGTAGACATCGACACCATCGACTTCTTCTGATGCATATTTCTCGTTATCTCTTTTGATAGGCCTCTGTTAGCTGCTAGGTAGCTTCGCCCCATTCTCGCTATATCTTTTGATAGGCCTCTGTTGAGATGTTGGGTATCTTCGCCCCATTTCCTCAGTATTTTAGTGTCTGAGAGATGTATTAGATGATGATATACTTGGAATGTATATACGCTTTCCATTCCCTATATCATATTTCCATCTATTGTATCATGCATGTTATTATGTTATGCATATGTATGTATATCCAGAGATATTCAGCATTGACCCCTGGATGGTCTTATGACATGACCCGCACAGATGTCTTCTTCGATAGTTAGCCGTATTGATCATACCCCACCATTTTTGGTGGCATCTGGTATGTGCATGATAGTATGTCACCACCAGACAGGGTGACTGTAGATCAGGTTCCCACAGGGTTCATAGATGGTATACTAGAGAAACCTTTGGAGTGCGGATGAGCAGAGTGTTTTCGGTTTGGGACGAGAGTTGACTCTACTGCGGATGAGTATGCACGATTGATGATGATGCATTTGGGACGGACCTTGCGTGCGTATATGGCGCACCGGAGACATGAGTAGGCAGTTCATGACCCTCACCGGCTTGAGACGTAGGGTGGTACAGGATGAGATTACATCCAGCCACGTGATATCCCAACATTTTTTGTTTGACAGATTTGGCTCTGAGGATAGTTATGCATGGCATTCCGGGGATTTCACCACACCAGAAGATCAGTAGCGTTTGGCCAGAGTGGATGTACTGCTGCTGTGCGTATTGTCATACGTCTATATACCACAGTACATGGATGAGTTGGACATCGGTGTCATTATGGCAGTGAGAGCTCTCAGGGAGGGTCACACCATCCTACCGATGATTTTGGCAGAGACTCTGAGGTCGGCCACATATTGTTACACTTATCCTGCAGGATTGTTCATAGGCAGCTCGGTCATGCTGTACGTGTGGTTTATGTCACACTTGGGACCAATTGGCACATTCAGATGACATGGATATTGTTTCACCCATGTTATAGCGATGTCATACTCCTTCCAGCTTGCTGAGTGTACAGATGTTGCATCTGGGTCAGCTTTTCTAGAAGGGATTGGAGATCCATTCACTATATTGCAGAGTGTCTGGGCTTATCTCACCCCTGACTTCATTACACATGCTCCGGGCATGGATTATCTACCTCTAGCTGGTTTGAGAGGGATGATCACCTACCACCCACTGGCTGTGATGTGTCAGTTTGACCAGTTTTAGGATTTCCACCTATATGAGGGGGCGGTGATTCAACGTTTCGCTTCTCACCATTTATCATCAGCGGACAGATCCAGGTTGTATGCATGTTGGGATCAGCGAGAGCTAGCTGAGTTTTCTGTCAGTCATTCGGGTTATTCTGCAGAGTATTCAGTATGGATGGAGACAGAGACTACATCGGCTGTGGTAGTATCCACAGTGCAGGGTATTGATTCTGATGATGAGGAGCCTATGGAGGAGGCTGACATTCCCATCGATGGGGATTTGACTGCTGGGCTGCCAGCATATGTGATGGATTCTCCCACCCCGAGTGCCACTGTTACTCAGTATTCGACACAGCATTTGGAGCAGAGCTTATATCTGATGACCTATGATAGAGATCAGGCTAGGGCCGCGATGTTGACAGTTCTTGATGGGAGAGACGATGCTCTATTAGAGAGGGATGAGGCTAGATCAGCCAGGGATGCATTGATCTTGGAGCGGGATGCCGCCCTATCTGCTAAGGATGTGGCCATTGTAGACAATACTTCAGTTAGATCCCAGACAACTGACATTTTTGCTGATATGAGTGCATACATTGATGAGCATAAGGCCATCATGTAGTTAGCCTCAGATCTGCTAGCTCGTGTAGATGTCATTGGGTAGGAGCTTCCATCTTTACCTCCGTCTTCAGAGAGGGATGCTATGTTAGATCTGATAGTCCGCATACACACAGATCTGTAGATAGCTTTGTATTTTCCTGCACAGACTAGCTTAGCCATTTTTTCATGTACAACACAGATGTATATATCAAATAGTAGTATATATGGCAGAGAAATATATTTTGATTTACTTCCCCTTTTAGTCATGCATTGATACTTGCTTGATATTTGCCTGTTTCTTCAGGGCCTTGTGATCTTGATGCATTCTGAACTTATCCTTGATATGTGGACATTGAGCCATCGCAGGATCTCTCAGAACGGATCATTGATATGTATGTATCCCTACCATCTTTGGTGTCTTAGGGCTGGTATCTATATGGAAATGTGGAGAGGAATGTGGCTTTTCCTCTCTGAGATTGACCGCACCACAGATGGTCGCCAATACTTCTGTTTGTGAGAAGCCTAGTTAATTCCATCTCTTATGGATTGGTATTTCTCTTCGAGGCACAACCACAGCTTAGATGGTCACCGAATCTCCTATTTATGAGAAGAGGTTGGGTAATTCCATCCCTTTGGTCTGAAGCCGATGAAATGTGGTGGATCGAATGTTGATCCCAATACCGTGTGACAAGTGTTTTTGTTCTGGTAGGGGTTTAGACTGAACCATAAATGGCTGCCTATGTACTCCTATTGAAGAGGAGATCAAGTCTTCGTAGTTCGAACCTGGTGCAAGAGGTTTAACGCTGAATGTGACAGGCAGATGGGTGTAAAAGCTTTATTTTGTTTTGGTAGAGGAAGGGCAGAAATGTTTTTGTTGTTTTTTGTTTATCGTGACCGAGCCATATAGAATATTATTGCCTACGTACTCCCGTGTATCAGGGAGATCAAGTCGACGTAGTTCGCTCCTCAGGACGAATTTCAGCCAAAGAGAAGTGTGAATCCCATGTAGAGGCTATACTGCGGAGAGAAGAAAGTTTGATCCCAGTGGAATCAATGAAAAAGGTGTTGTAGATTTTCGTGTGGACTGATTTTAGCAAAGGAGTCAAAACTTCAAAATGTCCAAAAAGCTGCTGCCACGTTTTTGTAAGGGCTGTTTCGGCCACTAAATTTATGTGAAAAATTCTGGCCTTTTGGGACATGAAAATATATGCTATAAAGTACCTCCTGTCCAAAAATGAGCTCATTCTGACTTAAAATGAACAAGTTATGACCATTTCAATATTTAGGTTTTTTTGATGAAAATGCTATAAGCGGAGTTCTATAACTCCGATGACCATGAAATTTAAATCGGAGGCTCACATTAACATGTGTAAGGTCCTGCCAAGATTTGGGAATTTTTGGAGTTAAACTTGAGGTAGCAAATTTCTTAAGGAATTAATTAGAAATTGATTTTTAAAAAATAGTAAATGAATTTTAAAATTCGAGAAAAATATATTTTCATTATGGGACTATATTATGCTAAATCCCAGAAAAGAAATATTTTTGGGACTGATTTGGTATTTTTCATGAAAATAGTTTAGTTACTGAACATATGAGTTAAATATGTTATGTGAAGTAACAAAGTTGAAAATATGATTTTATGGCTAGAGAATCCTATATAGAGTATATGCATATTTTTTGATGAGGATTTGATAATTGGTGATGATATCTTATGAGTATGGCATTTTGAATGATTAAATGCATTATATGGTAAAGCGTAAACAATTGAGATAAATTGTTTATAAATTTAAGAAGTGATTAAAATATTGTTATAATATTAATGATATTAGATTATGAGATTATTAAGTGATTGATAACATGGGGATATTCTTGAATCTGGATAAATTATATTATAAATGTTTAATATTTATCCTTTATCTCATTTGATTGATTCTTTATATCATTATCCTCATGTTTATATTATGTTGAAAGTCATACGTGGCACGTAGTGCATAGATGGACTTGGTATGATTATGACCTGAGGATTGTTGGGGTATAATCATAACCGTAATTGAAAACACGATTATCTTTGGTAGTAGTGCATGGATAATTTGTGGTCGTGATACTAATGAATACATATTATCTTTGGTAGTAGTCATGGATAATTTGTGGTCGTGATACTAATGAATACGATTATCTTTGGTAGTAGTGCATGGATAATTTGTGGTCGTGATACTAATGAATACACGATTATCTTTGGCCGTAGTGCATGGATAATTTGTGGTCATGATACTAATGAATACACGATTATCTTTGGTCGTAGTGCATGGATAATTTGCGGTCGTGATACTAATGAATACACGATTATCTTTGGCCGTAGTGCATGGATAATTTGTGGTCATGATACTAATGAATACACGATTAGCTTTGGCCGTAGTGCATGGATAATTCGTGGTCGTGATACTAATGAATATCCTTGGCCTGTAGTGCAGGGATGATTTGATGATATTGATTAATTATTGAGTTGAGTCTCAGCAATGAAATATTAATTCATGGATGTGGTAAAAGTCATCTTTGGACGTAGTGCATTGATAGACTTGGTATGATTATGACCAAGGATTATTCGGTATAATCATGACGGTAATTGAAAACACGAATATCCTTGGCCAGTGGTGCATGGATAATTCGTGGTCGTGATACTATTAAGCTGCGTCTCAGCATTATTGGTTTTACAGTTGTATATCTTTGGCCTGTAGTGCAAAGATGAATTGTTAATGAATATCTTTGGCCGGATTGCGAAGATGAATTTAATATTTTTAACGATAAAGGTATTCAAGGTATCCTCACCTCTTTATCATATCAGGTACGTACCCTAATTTCGAGGGCGAAATTTCATAAGAAGGGGAGGTTGTAAGACCCCAGCTTTTATAAATAAAGATGAATTTTTTATAAATATTATTTTTGAATATTATGGAATAAATTTGATATAATGTTATAGTTGTGGGTAATATTTATAAATTTTGCAAAGTAAGGAAGTTGTTATAAAATATTCGTTTGATCGGGGAATATTCTTTTTGTCGGGGAATATTCGTACGACGGCTCAATCATTGGTGGACCCCACAACGGAAGTATTGTCGTAGTTAGAAAATGACAAAATTATCTTTCTATAAAAATAACGGCAGAGGTGTTACCGTTAAAACTGTTGAACTACCCGGTAGTAAAAGTACAGTAATACGCGTGGTTGCATAGTAGCACACGGTATTGATTATTGATGCTTACGTGAGAAGTCATTCAGTTTTATTCCATTATTGTCAATATTTTATATATTATTAAATCAATAATTGTGATGACAGAGTTATTAATATTATAATTTGCAATATTAACGATGTCTAGAAGTTCTGCCAATGAGAGGTTTGGTCACCTAATTGCGCGCCAATACGGAGAAATCCTTATTGGAAAGCCCCCTCTTTCCTGGGAACGACCTAGTCGATTAATATTGTGAATTATAATAATGATGATAAATGTTGTTAAAAATAATTGAGGAGATTTTTATGGAGTATTCTTCGTTCGTTCTTTCGTAATTCGGTCATCCAAACTCAGAATTCATTCGTTCTTGAGTCCACGACTCACGTTTTCTACGTTCTCTTACATTCTTATGAAACCCCATACGTTCGGGTTCATTTACTAACTTCTTAATTCTCATTCGTCTTTTACAAAAAGTTTACTATAACTTCGTTATAGCTCAATTTTAATCCGTTCTTCATGAACGTTTCTACCGTTACTAACCAAGTAATAAGTATCCAACTTATACGTGATGGTCCATCAACAACAATTATCCTACAATGGTTTTAAATTTGTCCATCAACAACGTTCTTCGTGTTCTTCGCGTGTTCTTCGTGTTCTTCATTTTTAATAGTAATTTTGATTACGATTTCACTTTTTCTTGGAATTTGATGTTATAAAACACAATTCCTTACTAATTTCACCAAATCATTCGTATGATTCACTCGGATCGTTCTAATTCATTACGAATCTTATACTTCCTTAAGAAATTTTTTTACATAAACTTCAAAGTCTTATTTCTTCATTTTTTTTTCATGATGTCAACCATATGAAATCATTCATAACCTCTTTTACCTCTTATTCTCATTAAGCTATGTTTTAACATAGAAAACTTAAAGAAAATTTCTTAAAAGTTGGGTTTTTGGATTACTACTCTTCTTTAATCTTCCTCCGTTGGACAAAGTGTGCACTCAGGCTAGCTTTTCCTCTTCCTTTTCGTCTTCCTTTTCCTCTTCTTTCTCCCATCCGAACTCTCTCTCTCTCTCTCTCTCAAGTTGTAGGATTTTCAAAATCCCATTCAAATGAATTTAAGGCTTCTTTTTATAGATTTTCAAGGCTAGGGGTGTTTTAGTCATTTGGCCAAACCGCCTTACTATTCATAGCTTCTTACTATTCCCACCTCCTTACTATTCACGTAGCTTCCTTGGAAGCTTCGTGATTCCGTCTTTCGGGTTTCGTCCGACAGTTTTAAAAACTGCGATTCTTGGAATCCAAATATTTTTGGATATTTCGTCTTTCCTTTACCGATTAACTTTTATGTATTCTTCGGATCTCCAAAAAATAAAAAAATAGTACATAATAGTGCTTTTTGTCATTTTTATTTCGTCCAATTTTGCACTTTTTTGAGAAAAACTTTTATCGGCTTACTTAACTTTTCACAAAATATTATCATCAAATCTTTCGACGGAATGCCATTTCGACATACCGAACTCTCGGAAAGGCTTAGGTTATTCAAACCCTAACCCTTAGGGTTTTGTCAGGTGAATAGTGTCTATTTCATCTTTTTCCCCAGAAATATTTTTTTCCCAGAAAAATCTTATTTTCCTCTTAAAAATTCCTACTCATTCAGTCTAGCTCGTAGCCAAAATCCTCCCGATTAATAATCATCCTAGGTTATAGAGCGATTAATAAACACATAACACATAATATTATTAATAAAAATTCCTTTTATTAATAACTAATTTTTTAAATCTTAAATTCTGGACAATCCGAATTTTCGGGTTGTCATAGCTACCACGTTCGCTTTTCTAGGATGGTATTGAATGGTATGGTCATAATCTTTCAACAGCACGAGCCAACATCTTTGGCGCATGTTACGTTCGTTTTGGGTGAAGAAATATTTTAGGATTTTAGAAATGAGTTTTGTAATGGGGTCAATCCAAAATTCAATTTTATGCTCTAGGGTAGGCTATGAAGTTCTGCAGCGAATACGTCAGGAAATTTATTAACAATAGAAATATCATTAAAAACTATAACTCTCATCCAAGACTTGGATAACACGTCACATTGATACCTATCAACTTGCCATCGTTATTCATGGCATCCCCTACAGAAAGTCTGGCTTCTGTGCATTCCAAGACTTGGAATTCACTAGCGAAAGGTTTGGGGCTCTTTACTTATGGCTTAATATGACAGTGATTGACTTTAGTGGTTTGGTTACTTGAATTCGCATAACAGGTTGGTTAGGAAGACTAACAACCTTACGAAAATAATCAATTTTAGCATGATGAGTAGTTAACCATTCGATTCCTAAAATCATATTAAAGGCAATTATTTTCAAAGAGATAAGATCGATAGGTAACGTGAGGGTGCTGATTTGAATCAACCAAGATTTATAAATAGTGGATGTAACGAAGGTTTCTCCTAACGGAGTTTCAACAGATAAGTCAAAGTCTAATTTCTCTGGAGTTAAATTTAAACATTGAGCGCAAGTAGGAGAAATAAAAGAATAGGTAGAACCGGTATCGAATAAGGTATAGAGTTTGCAAGAGTTTATGATTAGCTTACCCGTGATAACTTCATTTGGGTTCCTCGACAAACGCTCTCACTTAAACTACCAGCTTTGACTTGTCTGGGACATCCTTTGTGTTAGGTTTGTAATATTCATGAACGCAATCAAATTGCAAAAATAAGCGGAAACGTGTAAAAATCAGGGTTTTAAAATTTTACAAACCATATACCCGGATCACCCTTTATGCACAATTATTAATTAAACGAAAAGATAAAGAATAAAATCATACCCTTGAAGATCGAGCTTCCTCAGGTACAAGTTCACCTCCAAATCCTTTCGCGTTCAACTTGAATCCACCGGGTTTGGTTCCTTCCTTTGATCAACGTTAGCCACCCAAGTGTTTGGCCTCTAGAGGTGATCCACCAAGTAAGAAGAAGAATTTAAGAAGATGGGTGGTTGGCTAAACCCTAGTTTTTCTATCTCTATAGAAAAAAACGTACTCTCCCAACTATTGGAATTATGTCGTATTATTGATATCTGATATAAGACCCCTCTTATAAAGATATTATGTCACCCTATTTAAAATAAGGTATTATTTAATTAAACTCTTTTAATTAAATGGGCTCCCTAATCTTATTAGGGATAATTAATTAAACTCCTTTAATTAATTTTCCCTCCTAATCTTATTAGGAATAAATGAGAGTACTTATATTAAATTAATTCCTAAACTCTTTTAGAAATTAAAATAATAATAATTGTAATAATATTAATAAGACTTCTCTTATTAATTTATATTTAATATTTCTAAAATATTAAATAATAAATATTAAGCTATTTAATTTATTCTATCACCATAGATTAAATTAAATATACTTAACATATTATTACGATTATGCCATTAACTTCTTAAATAATTATTATTCCTTTTATGGTGTGACCCTTTAGGTTCTCCATATTAAACCTAGGTTGTGAATAAATCAATTAGAACAATTCTAATCTTATTTAAATAAATAAATTAAACAATTAATTTATTTAAATAAATAATATTTATTCTCTGATAGGGATAAGCCTCCTAGCGATCGGCGACTTTCCAGATAATATAGATTTCAACATTAATCCTAAAAGAACCTTTGAGTAAATAGTTACCGTGACAATTCAATCCTTCCACCATACAATGTCCCAATTAAATATAAGACATGGAATTCTTTGTCAAGTCTTATTTTATTTAATTATATGTATTTCGATCCTTAAATGCACAACTCAAATAATGCAAATTAGAAACTCCTTTCTAATTTCATTACGCCTTGGCCAAGGACTACATTTATCGGGTTGTCATTTATACCCTAAAGGTCTTAAGGAATAAGTCATAAGTATCTCCATCATACAACTTATTATACCCAAGATACTATGATGATCTCAAGTCCAAGGATCACTTGTATCTATCACTATGATGAGAATTCCTATTGACTACTATCAGTAAGTAAAACTCCATTAGGTATTCCTTAGGTGAGCTTAGCTCACGTTCAGTGAACTTATTCTCTAATAAGCACCTACATACTTGCTTTAGTGTCTCCACACAAATGATCATGAGATCAATCATCCTCATCCAATGAGCAAGCAACGTATGTACCAATCTATCCGGATTCACTAATCCCCAATTTAGTAATCCAATGATTGGGAACTATTTTAGTTTTAAGCTTTCTAAGAATTTAGATCTCATTAGAATGATCATCATCATTATTCTAAAAGCATTGCTTAAAACTATGGGTTTATCACATATTATAAAACAGCATCATGTAGATAATTAAAAGCCTTTAATAAATTAATACTTTTATTAATAAATGAATAAGATTGTTTCAAAGTATATGCTTTATCATCAAACATGATTGGCTTGTGTGCATACTACTTTCAATCTCCCACTTACACTAAAGCCAATCGCCAAGGTATCTCATACTCTTCTTCTCTAAGTGACGATTATCCTGCTGTTGGATAAGCTTTAGTTAATGGATATGTAATGTTGTTCATGAGAGTCCACTATCTCTATAGTGATTTCCCATCTTTCAATGATTCTAATAATCAAATGAAAGTGCCACAACACATGTTTAGATCCAAGATGAGACTTAGGAACTATTCCTAGTTTCGTAATGAACTTTTAATCCAAACAATCAACTTGTACTTCATTTATAGCTATATACTTTGTCTCTATCACTAAACCAAAGAACTCTTTTGCTATTTGGAACCTTTCCAATTCACTGCACCACTGTTCAAGATAACGCTTTACCTTAAAGTGGATTTTCTGTCATCTTGGTTTGTCTGAAAAACTTGAGTCTGTTAAGCCCTCTAGTTTTAATTTAGACCCACCATGAATATGATCACATCCTTAGTGCCGGTTTAAGCACTTTAAGATGTTTTTTCACTGACTCATAGTGATCTTCTCCATAATACGACTGATCAACATCAGGTCTCGTACATTTCATTGCATGCATGATTGTCACTCATGCGACCTCTCTTTTCAGGAGTCTGTGGGGACTATTAAGAGAGATACACTCCATGACTCATCAATATGAGATATCTCTTGGAGTTTGCCATGCTAAACGACTTTAGCATCAAATGAATATACGTTCCTTGGGTTAAGTTGAGCATCCTTTTAAATCTATCTATATAGATTTGCATCCCCAATAATGATACTCTTCCCAAATCATTCATGGAGGATTGTTTAGACAACTTTATCTTTAATGATTGTAGCATTGGTATGTAATTCCTCATCCGTAGTATATCAACATATAATACTAGAAATTTCACGACGCTCCCACTGACCCTTTTGTACACACTAGAACTCTTACCTCATCGTATGTAACTCTGGATCATCATCTTCTATGATGCGTACGTCATCATCATCATCCATGATGAATCCATACCTCCTAGGTA
Source organism: Panax quinquefolius (assembly GCA_020205615.1). NCBI lineage: Eukaryota > Viridiplantae > Streptophyta > Magnoliopsida > Apiales > Araliaceae > Panax > Panax quinquefolius. Next base: position 90,516,172 of record CM035156.1, on the reverse strand, counting down.
TCTTGGTACTATTCGCATTTATGATTCGATTTGTGGTACAATAACAGTCTATCTACTGAGTTCCTCTTATTTGACTTATAGTGTTTTGTGGATCATGAACTCTTCAAGATCTATAATCCTCCCACTAGCCCCTTCAATAATAAACACATTTATCTTAGAAGGCAGCGTGTTTCGCAACAAACACCTTTTGCTAAGTAGGATTATAGAACATATACCCTAAACTTACTTTAGGATGTCCCACAAATTGTACTTGTCAAATCTTGTCCCAAGCTTATCCTTTGAAACCTTTTCACATAAGTTGGACAACCCTTATCTTAACATACTTAAGATTAGGAATCCTCCCCATCCATAACTTTTATGGAGTCTTGAAATTTGGATTTTGAGGTTACCTTTTCGTAGATATGCAGCCATTTCTAGGACATGATCCTAGAAGGATAATGGAATGTCGGTAAAATCATTTTGGACCGCACCATGTCCAACAAGGTATGATTTTTCCTTTTAGATACATCAATCAATTATTACGTATCATGAGGTGTCCATTATGAGAAAAACCATTTGAGATGATCTAGAAACTTATTGCACAAGTATTTATTCCTTGATCTAATCAAAGAATCTTAATATTTTGCCAATTTGTTTCACTTCTGAATTCTTTGAACCTTTCAAATAATTCACACTTGTATTTCAACAAATACATACATTCAACTCTTTGAATGATCATCTCCTTTTCTTATACTAATTTGTTCAATATGCAAAATTATTTTTCATGTAAGTCAAGTATACAAAATCCATTAAGTGATATTCCAAATCTCTATACAAAACATTATTATTATAAATAGAACAACAATTGTTCTTAATTATAATACCAAAGATTTCATTGTCCAACAATAAAATGGAAATAATATTTTTAACAAGAAGCTGGAATACAATAACAACTTATTGACTTAATAGATTTGCTCAGTAGCATTGCTAAACTATAAGTTTCTATGGCTAATATGGCAACCTTTGCTACATTTCCCCGCATAGGATTACTTATATTTGTTTAGCTTTCTACTTCGCTTGGTCCTTCATAAATCTATATTTATGATAACCAAAGTCGGTATCCAATACCTAAGTAGAACCTTGACTTAAAGAAAAATTTATTTCAATCATGAACGAAAACTGTATTGTAACCGAAACTTCACTAAGCTTCTTTGGTTAGCCTCTACAAGATGCTTCTTGCAGTTTCTTTCCAGTGTCCAGGCTTATTGCAGTGGAAGCAAGCTCCTTTGCTATCCGTATCAGTTTTGTTCTTATTATCCTTTGTTTATGCCTTTCTATTTACCTTCTTTGAATCGTTCTTCTTTTCAGAAGATCCTTTGGCCCCTACCAGTAAGACTTGATCTTTCTTGGTTGGAAAGTGACTCTCAACATTTTTCAACATGTTAAGCAAATCAGCGAAAGTGGATATCTAGCTTGTTCATATGAAAAATTCACAACAATTGTGAAAGGAGTCCGGGAGTGAGTGCAAGATCAAATCTTGGCTCAACTCTCCATCCATGACTAAACCAGTTGTCCTAATTGATCAATCAAATTGATTATTTTAAGAACTTTTTGTCTGTACTATAGTGCCATTGGCCATTCTAGATCGGAAGAGTTCCTTAGATATCTGATATCTATCAGTCTTACTTTCCTCACCATCAATTACTTGATGTGCAGGAATATAGTAGGAGCATCCATAGTTTCATGCTGACGCTGAAGCTCGTTACTTATGGATGCGAGCATGATGCATTGAGCCAACTGTGCATCATCCTGCCACTTTCTAAAAGTAGCAATCTCTTCCTTAGAGGCATTATCTGCAACCATTGCAGGGATAGGCATATTAAGGATATAAGATAACTTTTTAGCCGTGAGAACTATTCTCAATTTCCTTAACTAATCCGTTTAATTCGGTTCGATTAAATAACATCTAATATGCTTCGCAGTGATAGTAATTTAGACATTGTAAAATTCTGTAAATGAATTTGTAATTAACAACATTTTAACATACATTCTTTTATTAATTACCAAAATAATTTAGGTCTTGTTTTAAATTGGTATCTCCCACTATTTTCTTCAAACTATATTACCCTCACTTATATAGTTCGGTAAAATCTAATTAAATATTTGCTAGTGAGAATAAGGATCCCATTTCAAATGTATATAGCCTTGTGGTGACACAACAAACTATATATAAATAAATAGGTAGACAACTTTTGTCAATTACATCAACTATGCAACTCCTTTTCTTTTGCCTCTTAGATTATTTTGATTAAGTGGTGGCACATCCGAATCAAAATTATCCAAGTTAAGTCCGACCTAGCACTCCATATATTCAAAAAAGAAAAATATCATCCTTGTGGTGACACAACAAAATAATATTGTTCAATTTTTTTTATAAGCATCAAATGTGATAAATTAACATCTTAAATACTTAATACTTGCCTTGTGGTGACACAACAAACTCATATTAAATATTTAATACTCTATTAATTTTATCATGCTAGAAGGCGACGTTCGATATTCCAAATATCTTTGAACGCTTAGGACTTAATATAAAAAATGAGGGGTTTGTTATTAATTTGTCTCATCTTGTTTTGTTTTAGCACACATATATATATATATATATATATATATATATATATATATATATATAAAATGCTAATATATTAATTAACATGCGAAGCATGTTTGCATAATATATAATATATATAGTATAAGCATGCACATATAGAATACTATATTCTACTCGGATTGATTATGGACTTTTATTCTAGTTTGGTTCACTAGAGCCACCAAGTGAACCAAAAGGTCAAACCCTAGGGGTGCAAGAAATAATATTTAAATATAACTATTACATTTAAACCCGGGCTCCATTACAAACGGGTCTTCAAGCGCTCCTTGCTCCTTGCTCCTTGATCTCCAATTTTTCAAAATTAATTCTAACTATTCCTATTACAAAACTATTTAAAATAAATAGAAACCTTGATCAGCAGTCAAGGGGAAGTACATAGGAGGGAGTTAGAATTTACATTAAGAAAAATTAGAGAAGACGAGGTACGCAGACCCCATTTAATAAAACCCATACATTCATGCATCCAACTAAAATAAAATCCAATCATATTGGTCAATAGTCCATAATCAATACCATTTATTATCATACACATCACCATATGCATCAATAAATAACATTCATCTTATGAATAATAAACATTTAATATATATATTGATATCATTTAATGGGCAAATTTAGTTAGTATAAAATCTAATTTTGAATCAAAATAAACTCCTTTATTTTAATCCAAATTTAAATCAAAATAAAACTATTTTATTTTAATTTATTCAATTTTGAATAAAATAAAATATTTTATTTTAATCAAAATCATTAATCAAAATAAACTCCTTTATTTTAATTAATTATGGAATCCAATTCCATGTAAAAAAAAATTATTAAAGGAAACACGGATTATCTTTCCTATTCACAAATAAACTCCTTTATTTTGAATAATATGAAATCTTATTTCATATTTAAATAAACTCCTTTATTTAAGGAAACATGATTTTCTTTCCTATTCAAAATAAACTCCTTTATTTTGAATAATATGAAATCTTATTTCATATCTAAATAAACTCCTTTATTTAAGGAAATTAGGATTCTCTTTCCTATTCACAAATAAACTCTTTTATTTTTGAATAATATGAAATCTTATTTCATATCTAAATAAACTCCTTTATTTAAGGAAACATATAATCCAATTTCAACTCCAATTAGTTATCATGGAATCCAATTCCAACTCTAATTAGTTAGCATGAAATCCAATTTTAAATATATTTTATATATATATATATATATATATATATATATATATATATATATATAATATTACGGTAATATATATATTTTATATATAATATAAATTACGTTATATATATATATATCATATATATATATAATATCCTGACTTGGTGAATTCCCTAGAAATCCGTGCAAGTCAATTATTTGTTACTTGTATCCTGTAAGTAATTATATTACTTGTGTTACCACTTGTATCACGTCACTTCCGTGCATGGTTCACATTGTTGGCAATATGAAATCAGGAATGCAGTAAGAGTTTTTTTTTTTTTATTAATTTAAATTTTATACAATTAAATTATGCCCAATTAAATTGTTCTAAACACATATCAATATACATATCAAATTAAAATAATTAATAATTCACATAAAGGTTTGGCTCTGATGCCACTGTTAGGTTTGTAATATTCATGAACGCAATCAAATTGCAAAAATAAGCGGAAACGTGTAAAAATCAGAGTTTTAAAATTTTACAAACCATATACCCGGATCACCCTTTATGCACAATTATTAATTAAACGAAAAGATAAAGAATAAAATCATACCCTTGAAGATCGAGCTTCCTCGTGCAAGTTCACCTCCAAATCCTTTCGCGTCAACTTGAATCCACCGGGTTTGGTTCCTTCCTTTGATCAACGTTAGCCACCCAAGTGTTTGGCCTCTAGAGGTGATCCACGAGGAAGAAGAAGAATTCAAGAAGATGGGTGGTTGGCTAAACCCTAGTTTTTCTATCTCTATAGAAAAAAACGTACTCTCCCAACTATTGGAATTATGTCGTATTATTGATATCTGATATAAGACCCCTCTTATAAAGATATTATGTCACCCTATTTAAAATAAGGTATTATTTAATTAAACTCTTTTAATTAAATGGGCTCCCTAATCTTATGAGGGATAATTAATTAAACTCCTTTAATTAATTTTCCCTCCTAATCTTATTAGGAATAAATGAGAGTACTTATATTAAATTAATTCCTAAACTCTTTTAGAAATTAAAATAATAATAATTGTAATAATATTAATAAGACTCCTCTTATTAATTTATATTTAATATTTCTAAAATATTAAATAATAATATTAAGCTATTTAATTTATTCTATCACCATAGATTAAATTAAATATACTATATATTATTACGATTATGCCATTAACTTCTTAAATAATTATTATTCCTTTTTTTATGGTGTGACCCTTTAGGTTCTCCATATTAAACCAGGTTGTGAATAAATCAATTAGAACAATTCTAATCTTATTTAAATAAATAAATTAAACAATTAATTTATTTAAATAAATAATATTTATTCTACAATAGGGATAAGCCTCCCTAGCGATCAACGACTTTTCAGATAATATAGATTTCAACATTAATCATAAAAGAACCTTTGAGTAAAATAGTTAAATGACAATTCAATCCTTCCACCATACAATGTCCCCAATTAAATATAAGGCATGGAATTCTTGTCAAGTCTTATTTTATTTAATTATATGTATTTCGATCCTTAAATGCACAACTCCAAATAATGCAAATTAGAAACTCCTTTCTAATTTCATTACGCCGCCGCCAGGACTCTTTGGGTTGTCATTTATCGAATCACATAGGACATTTCTCTTCTTTTATTAGAAGTGGTAGATTCTTTATTGATCATACATTATCTCCATGTACAACTTATTATACCCAAGCATACCCTTTGATATACCCTAAAGGTCTTAAGGAATAAGTCAAAGTATAACTCATCATACACAAGATACTATGATGATCTCAAGTCCAAGGATCACTCAGACTACTATCACTACTGAGGAATTCCTATAATGGTGCAAGTAAAACTCCATTAGGTATTCCTTAGCGAGCCACGTTCAAATGAACTTATTCTCTAATAAGCACCTACATACTTGCTTTAGTGTCTCCACACAAATGATCATGAGATCAATCATCCTCATCCAATGAGCAAACAACGTATGTACCAATCTATCCGGATTCACTAATCCCCAATTTAGTAATCCAATGATTGGGAACTATTTTAGTTTTAAGCTTTCTAAGAATTTAGATCTCATTAGAATGATCATCATCATTATTCTAAAAGCATTGCTTAAAACTATGGGTTTATCACATATTATAAAACAGCATCATGTAGATAATTAAAAGCCTTTAATAAATTAATACTTTTTATTAATAAATGAATAAGATTGTTTCAAAGTATATGCTTTATCATCAAACATGATTGGCTTGTGTGTATACTACTTTCACTTTGGCATCACCATCCTAGTTGGACTTGACTTTACTACATGAAAAAATTGAGCTAGGTGACCTTCTCTTCCATAATTGAAACACACTTTGGTTTGTTGCGTACAATTTGGATGGATGTGTCCCTCCTGTCTGCATTTAAAACATACGACCGGTGGTCGTTCTCCTTCCTTGGAAATAGGTGTTGGTGCTGCCGTGTTTCCATCATTGTTGAATCTCCTCTTCTTAAAGTTTTTCTCACTTAGTTCACCTTTCCTATTATCTTGGCCATGATTACCACCAAAGTGGTTACCATTTCTTGCCTGATAATTTCCTCCACAATGGTTATCATTGTTTCGATGGCTGTTGCCATCGATACGATTATTATCGTGTTGTTGGTCGTTGCCTTTTGATTGAGCTGACTCAATCGCATTCTAATAACTGAGCCCTATTCACAACATCTGAATATAAATAAAGTTTATGAGAAATGAGGCATTAACGCATTTCGAGTTTTAAACCTCGCAGAAACATTCGCGTCATTCGCTCCTCATTATCAACCAAATGGGATGCAAAACGGGATAACTCCGCAAACTTTGTCTCGTACTGCGATACAGTCATATTATTTTTCTCCAGCTTGATGAATTCTACCTCCTTCATGTGTCGAATACTTTCGGGAAAGTACTTGTCGTTGGATAATTCTTGGAACTTCTCCCAAGACATCTTTAGTGCGGCAGGTTGAGTAAGCTTTATAGATTCCCACCAATGATCTGCCTCTTCATGCAACATAAAAGTGGAGAAGGGAACCTTTTGCTCCTCTAAGCATTCCAAGACATCAAATATCTTGGTGATCTGCTTTATCCACGTCTCTGCCTTAAATGGTTCTGGCTTTTCCAAAAACTACGGTGGTCTGACTCCTTGAATCGCTTAATAATGACCCGGTAGTTAGTTGCCAGTGTTTCCACCTGTATTTTGAACATGAGTCTCTCTCGTTTGGTGTTGCATAAATTCCAAAAAGTTCCTAAACATACCGTCGTTCGTCATTTGGTCGGTGTTGTTATTTACCTGAGGATTATTGCCTTTTTGATGCACATTATCTTGGATATTGATCGGTTGTGACTCAACGGTCTCATGTGCTTTATTGCTTATCTCAACATTTTCATATATCATTCTCAAACACTGTCACAAAACAAGGGTTAATTGACATGCCACATATTATCCCTATACTCTGACCGACCAATTAAATAACAAATAACTTAGGTAGGTCATACTAGCGAAGGATTTCCCCAACTCTCTCCCCTAGTTCTTGTCTCATATCTCAGCCAGGGATCATATTCCTAAGCTTTGATACCAACTGTGACGCCCCCAAAACAGGTATACATCACCCATTCTGAGTCGCCAAATACATGGTACAGAATACAATTACAACTTAATTATACAACTGTCGTGAAAAATATGACAATATAATAGCTGAGAGTTTTAACACAAATATTGTCTTCTAGAAAATATCCAAACTCAAATTCAATTTCAGTACAATTATTATCACACTATTTTATAGAATAGTGAGGACTACTAAAACAACCATCTGGACCGTCAATCCATTCCCCGACTAATCCCAGCTATATGCTCATTTTCTGAAGAGAACATTGAAAGAAAAGGGTTAGCTCAACTAGCCTAGTAAAAAATATTATGACTAAGATAATACAGAATAAATTATTCTTAGCCTTCAACAATATAGCAACTGATAGAATATAATAGACAACAAGTTTTAGATTAACAACTGCAGCGGAATAAGCAATCCATTAGAAGAGTCAAGTAGAGCATGATATCTACTATCTTCTATGATTTAAAAGTTTATCATCAATTTTATCACTAAGACTCAACTTTAATAAATAATCCACATCACTGAATTATCCATGCACTACAGGCCAAGGATATTAATTAGTATCACGACCATGAATTATCCATGCACTACGAGCCAAGGATATTCGTGTTTTCATCAACGGTCATGATCACGCCATAAAACAGTTCATCTTTGCAACCTTGGCCGAAGATAACCCATGGTCATTATCATACGAAAAACTGTCCATCAATGCACTACGGGCTAATGAGGACTTTTACCACATCATTTGTAATATTACGGTCATGATTATACCGAATAACCTCTGGTCATAATCATACCAAGTCCATCTATGCACTACGATCACAGATGACTTTCATCATAATATAAGCATAAGGATGATGACAATGATATAAAAATTCAATCAAACGAGATCAATGATAAATATTAAAGATTTTATAATTTAATTTATCAAGAATTCAAGAATATCTAAATTGTCAACATGATACTGCTTTGTGGAGTAAAATTCAAGAATAATAATGTATCAAAAATGATTTGGACCGAAAAAAGAAATCAATTTTTATCATAAATAGTACCCCGGGTGAATAGTAACTGAGTGAATAGTATCCTGTGAATAGTACTTCGAGAATAGTACCCCGTGAATAGTACTCCGACATGAAAAACTTAAAACTTATCAAGAATGCTCAGAATAATATTTCCATGAAAAGATACTTGATGAAGCGCAAATATCAAGGATATTCTACTAATTTCATGGAGTATAGAAGCTAAAACTTAACAAAATGAGTGTAGAATTTGAAATCTGAAACGAAATAATATTACTTACATACTATAGAGTATGAAAGAAAATATTATTTCATACGAATATTGAACAAAAATAATATCCCTTACGAATATTAAACGAAAATAATATTCCTTATGAATATTAAACGAAGACAATATCCCTACGAATATTGAACGAAAATAATATTCCTTACGAATATTGAACGAAAATAAAATTCCTTACGAATACGAAAAATAATATCGTAAGCGAATATGAAATAAATAATACCCCTTACCTCAAAAAGAAGAGTATTCCAATTAGTATAGCGGATATATTCACGAAGAAAACTTTCACAGTTTTCTACGCTCAAAGCTTCTTAAAACTCTAAAGAAATACGCTCAATTTTATAGAACAAAAATTCTATGATTCTGGTGTGATTTTCAATTCTAACTAAGCATCCTATTTATAGGAGAATGGAAATGATACTATTTGAAAAATTTAATCACAGACGCACAGAAAAAAATCACAGGCAAATTCGTTCGATTGATTTTCTAAAAATTTGATTTTCACTATGAAGCACTATGCAATAAAATATTCTAATAAAACAAAAACTTTAAATAAAATATAATATATTCTATTTATAATCTAATAAAACAAAACTTATATATATATATATATATATATATATATATATATATAAGACCCCAAATTTTATGAAATGAAAGTATTCAATTTTCTTATAATTATTATTTTATTTAGTAAATGGTTAAATTGATAAAAGGATTAAAGTTAAGGGTGATATGTGAAAATTTTGCAAAGTAAAGCAAGTTGTTATAAAATATTATTTTTTGTCAGGGCACAACAGAATTATTATCAGAGTTAGAAAACGACAAAATTATCTTTTTATAAAAATAACGGCGAAAGTTTTACCGTTAACTGTTGAAATACTCAATGATAAAAGTACAGTAATACGCTTAGTTGCATAGTAGCACACGGTATTGATTACTGATGCTTACGTGAGAAGTCACTCAGTTATACTCAATTATTGCTACAGTAGTTACTGTTCAATATTTTATTTTATTGATTCAATAATTGCTACGTTGATATTTTATATTATTGTTACAATAATTGTCATTGCACAATATTTTAAATTATCAAATCAATAATTCATATTATTTGAATAATATTATTAGATAGCATTATTGACAATATCTAGAAAGTTCTGTCGAGGAAAAGGGTTTGGTAACCTAATTGCGCGCTAATAGGAAGAAATCCTTATCGGAAAGCCCCTTCTTTCCTGGGAACGACCTGGTTGACAATATTATAGTTCTGCAATATTATTTGTGAATAATAAATTGTTGATATATATGATAAAGAAATATTTATTTAATATAGATTTAAACGGATGAATTTTTAGCATATGACATTTGTTGAAAGTTGGTATTTTATCTTTTTCGATAAAATAATTAATTCAAATATATTATTATAATATTACATTATAGTAGTATGATGTGACTATATAATAGTATGATTTTTAATTTGAATGGTAGCTTTATTATAGTAAATTCATGGTATAAAAGTAAAATGAGGTGGAAGAAAACAAATTAAATTTGAATTCTGATGATGTAAGCAATTATGTTATCAGAACGATGAGGTAAGCAATGATGTCATCGGAACGATGAGGTAAGCAATGATGTCATATGATTGATGATGTAAGTGATGATGTCATAAATTATGATGAAAAGACTATTTTACCCTTACTCTGTCAAGCCTATAAATAAAAGCTCATTTTTTCATTATTTTTCACCAATTCATTCAAGCTATAGAGAGAGAAAGTATAGAGAAAATAAGAGAGAAAGAAGAAGAGTATTCTGTTACTACACTATTGTAGTATCCAATCTCCTACTAAGGTAAGGGGTATTATTTCTTTCGTATTCCACTACTAGAAAATCAGCCTATAGCGATGATCGGCGACCCTCGCATAGGTTATTGTTTGTGCCACACACTTAATTCTTATATGAGATTAAAGTAGAGCCAAGCTTAACTATTAAACTTATAAGTAACAAAAAGAATTTTAAGTTGTTCGATAATGGGTTTATGTTTTTATATAATTTGGTGCCATTTAATCAGTTTCTGCAGCTCTTAACTACTTTCATGTGGTTATACTAAGTAGTACACCAAGTTCTAAATTAATAGAAGAGTTAAAAGGGCTTCTCCAATTTTCAAAAACATCAACTCAGCTTCTCCAATGTTTTACAAAACCAAAAGACTTTCATGTAATAAAACCCAAAATGGTTACACTCTTCACTATAAATATGACCTAATTTATGTCATTTTTGTCGGTTGATTGTATAGAAGAGTTGCTCCACTACTTTGACTGTTTATACCTAAATTCATTAAGTCTTTACAAAATTAGCTCTGCTAGACTCATGAAACGGTGCAAGATTCCAAACAAATTAAGTACCCTGAAAATCAAATCGTAAAAATTGATCTATATCCTACTAGATGAAATAGAATAAGTAGACATGGCGAATACTTAATTAGATCTATCCATCCTTCAGTTAACAATTAAGTAAAAATAAATCCAATACAGATCTAAGCATATATCAGACGAAACAAATCTAAATCAGAGAATTCAAAAACCAAACAAAAACAATAATATAGAGTTTACAACAATAAAATTGATTAACATAAACTATCTAAGAAGCAAAGTTTACCACATATAATCAAAATCAATAGAGCATAAATCAGTAGAAATGATGAACAAAATGAAGAGAATCACGAAACAGAAAAGATTACCGAAATCTACACATATAGATACATATGTACGGGTTTGAATAAGAGAACGACCTTACCGAAAAGAGGAGGCGAGGTAACAAGAAGAAGCCCTCAGTTATGCTTCCATACTAACAACATATTTCCCATGAGCTCCAAATTTGATCTTCACAATTGAGATATTGATACCTAGCCGCATGATTTGATGTTCTGTAGTCTCGATTGGCTTAGAGAAGAGGGAGATTAGGGTGATTTCTAAGGTTAGGGCTTCTCGTACATGGCGGACGAGGAGGCATATTGGATGGAGCTCATCAAGCCCTTGGGAATTAATTGGGAAATAATTCAGAGAGAGGGAGGGAAATAAGAAGTGGAACGAAAAATAACGAGGGAAAGAATGAAAAAAGGTCAATATCGACGGCCAAATGGTGACCATCGAAATAGATTTTCTTTAAAGTCATATCTGATTTGCCATTTCGCTGATTATCGCTATTGAGACCCTATAGCAATGATTCGCCGATCGATCGTCGCTATAGCTCGTCGCCTTATCTTGATTTTCTAGTAGTGTTCGTAAGTGATATTATTCTTGTTTAATATTCATAAGAAATAATATTTTCTTCTATGCTCTGTAGTATGTAAGTAATATTATTTCATTTTATATTCCTAGTTCTACACTTATGTTGATAAGTATTGCTTCTATACTCCATGAAATTAGTAGAATATCCTTGATATTTGTGCTTCATCCAGTATCTTTTCATGGAAATATTATTTTGAGCATTCTTGATAATTTTTAATCTTTTCATGTCGGGGTACTATTCACGAGTTACTATTCCTAAAATACTATTCATGTGATACTATTCACTCGGGTACTATTCACTCGGGGTACTATTCATGATAAAAATTGATTTCTTTTCGGTCTAAATAATTTTTAATACAATATTATTCTTGAATTTTACTCCACAAAGCAGTATCATGTTGACAATTTGGACTTTATTGAATTCTGGATAAATTAAATTATAAATCTTTAAAATTTATTCTTTGCTTTCATTTAATTGAATTCTTATAGCATTATCATCATTCTCATGTTTATATTATTATGAAAGTCATCTTTGGCCCGTAGTGCACAAATGGACTATTGATTGGTATGATTATGACCAGGGATCATTCGGTATAATCAGGACATGTACTGTTATAAATGATGTGGTAAAAGTCCTCATTGGCCCGTAGTGCATTGATGGACAGTTGTTGGCATGATCATGACCATTAGTGATTACACGATTATTCTTGGCCCGTAGTGCATGGATAATTTGTGGACGTGATACTAATGAATATCCTTGGCCCGTAGTGCATGGATAATTCAGTGATGTGGATTATTTATTAAGTTGAGTCTCAGCGATAAAATTGATGATAAACTTTTAATACATAGAAGATAGTAGATATCATGCTCTACTTAACTCTTCTAATGGATTGCTTGTTTCGCTGCAATTGTTGATCTAAAACTTGTTGTCTATTGTATTCTATCAGTTGTTATACTGTTGAAGGCTAAGGATAATTTATTCTGCATTATCTTAGTCATAATATTTCTTACTGGGCTAGTTGAGCTCACCCTTTTCTTTCATTATTCTCTTTAGGAAATGAGAATATAGCTGGGACTAGTCGGGGAATAGATTAACAGTCCAGATGGTGGCTATAGTAGTCCTCACTATTATGTGAAATAGTGTGATAATAATTGTAATAAGATTAAATTTGAGTTTGGATATTGTCTAGAAGACAATATTTGTATTAAAACTCACAACTTATGTTTTGTCGTATTATGCACGACAATTGTATAATTAAAGTTGTAGTTATTTTTTGTACCATGTATTTGATGACTCAGAATGGGTGATGTATACCTATTTTGCGGCGTCACAATATATATATATATATATATATATATATATATATATATATATATATATATATGGATGGATCCAAATTCCGAGTCTGGACTGGAGTAAAATACGGACCAATTTTTTTTTTTTTTGCTTTTTTGTTTTTTTTAAACAACTAAAAATAAAATTAAGGAATTGAAATTTTTCCATAATACAATGTTTTGGGCGTGATTTGGATACCTATATCAAAAAATATATGTACAGTCTGCATAGACTGTACAGACATGTTTTGTTATATGTATTCAAATCACGCCCAAAATACTATATTATGTAAAAATTTTAGTTTCATGATTTTTTATTTATTTATTTTTATTTGTTTTAAAAAAAAGCAAAAAAAAAAGTCCGCATTTTAAGAAAATGCGGGAGTCCAAATAGGAACCGGACCCTGTATATATATATACACCCCATTTCACACGCCACCTCACGGGCATACATTTTCACCCACACACAAAATTCCATACACACACACACATTATTCCACACACCCGTGACCATCATTCAAGATTCCCCCTATTTTTATTTTCTTTCACGTGGGCCCCATGTGTTTCCCTCCACTAACATATCACCATCACAGGTAGGTCCCACCATATTATATATATACTGAATAACTTTCTACCGATTATTTTGAAAATGGATAAATAGGGGTCCATATAATACGCCAAATTTATAACAAATACTTCATAAAAAATCTCCTCATTATTTTTAACAACATTTATTCATCATTATTATAACTCGCAATATTAACAACCAGATCATTCCCAGGAAATAGGAGGCTTTCCGATAAGAATTTCTCCCTTTTGGCGAGCAATTAGGTGACCAAACCCCTTTCCTCGACAGAACTTTCTAGACATTTTTAATTATGCAAATAATAATATGAATAATTTGTCATCTCAATTATTGATTTAATAATATATAAATATTGACAATAATTGAATCAAATAATGTGAGATACTATGCATCAATTATTATAGCAATAATTAAACAAAACTGAGTGACTTCTCACGTAAGCATCAATACTCAATACCGTGTGCTACTATGCAACAACGCGTATTATTGTACTTTTATCACCGGGTATTTTAACAGTTAACTGTAAAACTTATGCCATTATTTTTATACAAAGTTACTTCTGTCGTTTTCTAACTTCGACAGTAATTCCGTTGTGGGGTCCACAAATAATTGTGCCGTCGTACGAATATTCCCCGATAAAAAGAATATTTCTCGATCAATTAAATATTTTATAACAACTTGTATACTTAGCAAAATTTTTAAATATTACCCACAACTATAACATTATATCAAATCCACACCTTAATATTCAAAAAAATATTTCAAAAAAATTTATTTTTATTTATAAAATTTGGGGTCTTACATAAACTTTAAAGACGACTTTAAAAATAAATAATAACTTAAAAGAACAAAAATGTCATTCAACCATTTTTTGATACTTTCAATTTTCGGAGTAAAAAAATTATTTTGTAGACCGATGTCCTGTTCAATAAATGAACCGCATTAGTTGTCCATTTTTGAGGTTGAGCAATCTTGTCAAATATTTAATTTAAAATAAATATCAAGTTGACCAAAATTAATTTTTCAAAACATTTGGAAAAGATGCATTTCCAAGTTCCAACATGATAACTCTTGCAATTGTGTAAAACTAAAAACAAACTGATGCAAACTGATCATGTGTATAGCATGTGCAATTTATGTTCTTCGATCTTGTTTTGACTGGTCAGACCACGTGCAATTACTGTAGAAGATATGAATAAGTGATGTAGGGTATATATAGATAATAAGTGACGTAGGGGTAGAGCCATACTAAGAGGTAAGATCACGAGCGACAAGCATGATATGTCTCTAGATATGTATTGTGATTTATTTGTTTAAATAAGTTTTATACACGTAAGATTTAAATCGTAAGTAACATATAATTAATTAAGTATTAGTTTATAACCTTAGATAATATAGAGATATTATCCGATAAATTATAATACTTTAATAGAAATAATTTATTTAAATTGTGAAAATTGAATTTTAAATTAAAATATTAGTATATTTACGACGTGCATTAAACATGATCATGAAATTTATATTTTATTTATATAATATATTTTTATGTTTATTAATTTATGAGATACCTTATTTCTGAAATATAAATGAACTTAATCCACTATATTTATTATTCTGATATTCCAATAGGTGCAATTAATTAGTTTATAATCCTGAATATATAGAGACATTATCCGATAGATTATAATATTTTAATAGAGTTAATTTATCTTAATTATGAAAATTGGATTTTAAATTAAAGTACTAGTATATTTACGGTGTGCATTAAACATGATCATATAATCATATTTTATTTTTAAAAATATTTTTTTTAATTTTATTAATTTATGAGATTCCTTAATTCTGAAATAACAATGAACTTAATTCTATTGTGTTAGTTCTCAGTAGGCACATAATAGATCTAGAAGGAGGGTGTTGAATAGATCATTTTTATTTTAAATATTTTATTTTGTATTGCTAATGAATTAGCATATGACAAACATAGTTTATCTTTTCAAGCACAACGGAATAAGTAAAAGATTCACTTCATTGATATATTCATAATCATACAGATATTGTTCTTAGAATTAGTTAAGTTGTAAGCAGTTAATACATACATAGCAGTTATAGCAGTTAAGTACATAATGTAAATGACAAAGTAAAAGACACAAGGGATTTTAAATGGTTCAGAGGCTCAAGCACCTAATCCACTCTTCTGCTTTCAATAGCAGGATTTCCACTAAGGAAGAGTAGCACCCTGAATCACTAAGATTCCTTCAAGGCCAGCAGCCTTGGAACTTCAGTTCACTAAGAACTCTTCAAGCCCAGTAGGCTTGAAACTCCTCTAGTTCCCTGGCTTCTTGTTGTTGTAGTTGTTGTTGTTGTTGGTGCTGAGCTGCTAAGATGTCTTTAAGCTTGAACATCTTTTGTACTTAGCAGCTTGGCATAGTCTTCAAGGCATTCTACTTGGAGTCTGGACTACATCTTTTTTGGTGTAGCTGATCTTTACTCTTTTCTGCTCATCTTCATCTGATGCCAACTGTGCACCATCACTGTGACGCCCCCAAAATAGGTATACATCACCCATCTTGAGTCGCCAAATATATGGTACAAAATTCAAATACAACTTAATAATACAATCGTTGTGTAAAATACGACAAAACATAAACTGAGAGTTTTAATACGAATATTGTCTTCTAGACAGTATTCAAACTCAAATAGAGTCCTCAATACATTTATTATTACACTATTTCATAGAATAGTGAGGACTACTAATGCAAACATCTGGATCGTCACTCCGTTCTCCGATTAGTCCCGGCTAAGTTCTCATTTCCTGAAGAGAACAATGAAAGAAAAAGGGTGAGCTCAACTAGCCTAGTAAGAAATATTATGACTAAGATAATGCAGAATAATTTATCGTTAGCCTTCAACAGTGTTAAACTGATAAAATATAACAAACATCAAGTTTAACTGCAACGGAACAAGCAATCCATTAGAAGAGTCAAGTAGAGCATAAAATCTATTATCTTCTATGGTTTAAAAGGTTTATCGTCAATTTTATCGTTGAGACTCAGCTTAATAAATAATCCACATCATTGAATCACCATTGCACTACGGCCAATGATATTCTTTAGCATCACGACCACAAATTATCCATGCACTACGGGCCAATGATATTCGTGTATTCATCAATGGTCATGATCATGCCAACAACTTTCCATCAATGCACTACGGGCCAATGAGGACTTTTACCACATCATTTGTAACATTATGGTCATGATTATACCGAATAATCCCTGGTCATAATCATACCAAGTTCATCTATGCACTACGGCCACAGATGACTTTCAACATAATATAAGCATGAGGATGATGACAATGATATAAGAATTCTATTAAAAGAAAGCAAAGGATAAATTTTTAAAGATTTATAATTTAATTTATCCCGAATTCAATAACATCCAAATTATCAACATGATACTGCTTTGTGGAGTAAAATTTAAGAATAATATTGTTTCAAAAATAATTTGGACCATAAACGAATCAATTTTTATCATGAATAGTATCCCGGATAAATAGTACCCGAGTGAATAGTACCCCGTGAATAGTACTTTGGGAATAGTAACCCCGTGAATAGTACTCCGACATGAAAAAGTTAAAACTTATCAAGAATGCTCAGAATAATATTTCCATGAAAAGATACTGGATGAAGCGCAAATATCAAGGATATTCTACTAATTTTATGGAGTATAGAAGCCAAAACTTTAACCAAATGAGTATAGAATTAGAAATTTGAAACGAAATAATATTACTTACATACTATAGAGTATGGAAGAAAATATTATTTCAAGCGACTATTGAACAAAAATAACATCCCTTACCTTGAAAAGAAGAGTATTTCAACTGGTATTGCGGGGATATTCTTGAAGAAAACTTTCACTATTGTCTACACTCAAAGATTTCTAAAACTCGAAAGAAATACGCTCAATATTATAGAAGAAGAATTCTCTGATTCTGGTGTGATTTTCAATTCTAACTAAGCATCTTATTTATAGGAGAATAGAGAGGATACTATTTGAAAATAAAAATCACAGACGCACAGTTGTTTTAAAAAAAATTCAGGAGATTTCAACATTTGCTACTATGCATTTACTATGCAGGCACTATGCAAACACTATGCATAATAAAATATAATATATTCTATTTTTCATAAAAAAACAAAACTAATAAAATATATTATATATATATAAACAAAAACCTGTGACTTTGAAAACAATCACCCGTGAACTTTCCCAGCCAATTCATTTTTCACATATGGGCCACACATGTGGCCCCCACATGTGGGCCCACCTTTATAATATTAAATAACTTTTTACCGATTATTTTAAAAAATGAGTAAATGGGAGTCTAAATAATACGCTAATATTTATAATAAATACTTTATAAAAATCCCCTCAATATTTTTAACAATATTTATCATCATTATTATAATTCACAATATTTAACAACCAGGTCATTCCCAGGAAAGAGGGGGCTTTCCAATAAGAATTTCTCCTTATTGGTGCGCAATTAGGTGACCAAACCTCTCCTTGACAGAACTTCTAGACATTGTCAATATTGCAAATAATAATATGAATAACTTTGTCGTCTCAATTATTGATTTAATAATATATAAAATATAGACAATAATTGAATCAAATAACGTGAGATAATAAGCAGCAATTACTGTAGCAATAATTGAACAAAACTGAGTGACTTCTCACGTAAGCATCAATAATCAATATCGTGTACTACTATGCAACCACGCGTATTACTGTACTTTTAACACCGGTTATTTCAACAGTTAACGGTAAAACTTCTGCCGTTATTTTCATAAAAAGATATTTCTGTCGTTTTCTCATTCCAAAAATAATTACGTTGTGGGGTCCACCAATGATTGTGCTGTCGTACGAATATTCCCTGTTAAAACGAATATTCTCCGACCAATCGAATATTTTATAACAACTTGCTTACTTTGTAAAATTTATAAATATTACCCACAACTTTAATATTATAACAAATGAACACCATAATTATTTAAAATGATATTTCTAGAAAAATTCATCTTTATTCATAAAAGTTGGGGTCTTACAACCTCCCATTCTTATGAAATTTTGCCCTCGAAATTAGGGTACGTACCTGGTATGTCGAAGAGGTGAGGATACCTTGATTTCATTTCAGATTCTAACTCCCAGGTCATTTCCTCAACATCGTGGTTTCTCCACAAAACTTTGACTTGATGTATAACCTTGGAGCGTAGAATATGTTCCTTCTTATCCAAGATTTTAACAGGAACCTCTTCATACGTTAAATCTTCCGCTATTTCATCTGGTTCTAACTCAATAATGTGGTTCGAGTCTTTCACATATTTATGTAACATAGATATGTGAAAAACGTTATGAACATGAGACATACTTGGCGATAAAGCGAGTCTATATGCCACAGTTCCTACTCGACCGAGGATTAAAAATGGGCCAATGAATCGAGGATTGAGCTTTCCTCTCTTTCCAAATCTCGTAACTCCTTTCCATGGAGCAACACGTAACAACACATGATCTCCAATATTAAATTCCTCTCATATTCTTTGAGTTGTCGTGAGGCATAGGCTATGAATTTACCATGTTGCATGAGAACACATCCTAACCCTTTGCTCGAAGCATCTTTGAGATGACAAATCCCTCAAAAGTCGGATGGTATTGTCGAATAGTAATCTTGAAATAAGTCTCCTCTTGAGTTCTTGAAAACTCTTCTCACATTCCTCGCTCAACCGAATTTTGTATCTTCCAAAAGTCAAAATTTGAGTTAATGGAGTAGCGATTCGAGAAAACCTTCTACGAATCTCCGATAATAACCAGCTAAGCCGAGAAAGCTACGTACTTCGGTCATTGATTTAGGTTGCTCCCAGCTTTGAATTGCTTCAATCTTTGTCGGGTCAACAGATATTCTGTGATTTGATATCACGTGCCCAAAGAATGCAACTTCCTCAAGCCAGAACTCATATTTCTTTAACTTGGCATAAAGCTTATTTTTACGAAGCTTTTGAAGTATCAGCCTCAAGTGTTTCTTATGATCTTCACATGTTTTGGAATATATGAGAATGTCATCAATAAAGACAACCACAAAATGATCCAAATATTCCTTGAATACTCAATTCATCATGTCCATGAAGGCAGCAGGAGCATTAGTCAATCCAAAAGACATGACTAGAAATTTGTAATGCCCGTACCGAGTTCTGAAAGTCATCTTTAGAATGTCATCAGTTTTAATCTTTAACTGATGATATCCGGAATGAAGCTCAATCTTTGAAAAGAATTTGGCACCTTCCAACTGGTCAAATAGGTCATCAATACATGATTCAACACCCGATAATCAATACAAAGTCGAATACTCCCATCTTTCTTCTTTATGAATAAAACAAGAGCACCCCAAGAAGACGTACTAGGACGAATAAAGCCAATGTCTAACAATTCCTGCTGTTGGGTCTTTAACTCCTGAAGTTCAATAGGAGTCATTCGATACGGGGCTTTGGAAATGGGTTTTGTACCAGGTTCATGGTCGATACAAAATTCAATTTCAAGCTCTGGGGGTAGGTCAAGAAGTTCTTCAGGGAATACGTTAGGAAATTTATTAACAATAGAAATATCATTCAAATTTGACGTATTTTTGTTTAAATCTGTGACATGGGCTAAGAAAGCTTGACATCTATTTTCAATAAATGAATAGCTTTATGGCTTGATATGATAGTGATTGACTTTAGTGGTTTGGTTGCTTGAATTTGCATAATAGGTTGGTTAGAAATATGAAAGCTAACAACCTTACGAAAACAATCAATTTTTGCATGATGAGTAGTTAACCAATCAATCCTTAAAATCACATCAAATGCAAGTATTTTTAAGGAAATAAGATCGACAGGTAATGTGAGGGTACCGATTTGAACCAAGCAAGACTTATAAATAGTGGATGTAATGAAGGTTTCTCCCAATGGAGTTTCAACAGATAAGTCAATGTCTAATTTCTTAGGGGTCAAATTTAAACGTTGAGTGCAAGTAGGAGAAATAAAAGAATGGGTAGAACCGGTATCAAATAAGGTATAGACTTTGCTAAAGTGTATGATAATCTTACTCGTGATGACCTCATTTGGGTTTCTTGCTTTTTGGGAGGTTACGACAAACACTCTCCCTTGAACTACTGGTTTTGACTTTTCTGGAACGACCTTTGGTGCCTCCATCCCAGCTGGACTTGGCTACCCTGAAAGACAAAATTGAGCTAAGTGACCTTCTCTTCCATAATTGTAACATATTTTGGACTGCTGCACACAGTTTGTACTGATATGTCCCTCCCCTACGCATTTGAAGCATATGATAGGTGATCGTTCTCCTTCCTTAACAACGGGTGTTGGTGCTGACATATTTCTATTTCTGGCATGTTAATTCCCTCCACGTTTGTTGTCACCGCTTCGATGACTACTACCACTGGTATTATCGACTTGTTGGTTGCTCTCTCTTGGTTGGGTTGACTCATTATCGCGCTCCAATAACTGAGCCCTATTTACAACATCTGAATACAAACACAATTTGTGAGAGATATGGTATTAACATATCTCGGGTTTCAAACCTCTTAGAAACATCCGCGTCATTCTCTCATCATTATCAACTAAGTGGGACGCAAACCGGGATAACTCGGCAAACTTGGTTTCGTACTGCGACACGATCATGTTATTTTGCTCCAGTTTAATGAACTCTACCTCTTTCATGTGACGAATACTTTCGGGAAAGTACTTGTCGTTGAACAGTTCATGGAACTTCTCCCAAAACATCTTTAGTGTGGTAGGTTGAGTACGCTTTACAGATTCCCACCAGTAGTCTGCCTTTGCTCACAACATGAAGTTGGCAAAGGGAACCTTTTGCTCCTTGGAGCATCCCAAGACATCAAATATCTTGCTGATCTGCTTTATCCACGTCTTCGCCTTAAATGGTTTTGGCTTTCCAAAAAACATTGGTGGTCCCAGCTCCTTGAACTGTTTAGCGATGACCGTCTGGGAGTTGCCAGTGTTTCCACCTGCATTTTGGACAGGAGCTGCTCTCGCCTAATGTTGCATGAATTGCATAAAGCCTCTGAACATCCCATCATTCATCATTTGATCGGTGTTGTTGTTTACCTGAGGATTATTGTCTTCCTGTTGCACATTATCCTGGTTATTAATTTGTAGTGACTCAACGGTCTCCCGTGCTCCATTGCTATTCTCAACATTCTTAGATGTCATTTTCAAATACTGCCACAAAACAAGGGTTAATTGACATGTCACATATTATCCCTATACTCTGACCGACCAATTAAATACCAAATAAACTTAGGTAGGTCATACAAGCGAAGGAATTCCCCGTCTCTCCCCTCCTTGTTCTAGTCTCACATCTCAGCCAGGGATCATATCCCTAAGCTTTGATATCAACTGTGACACCCCCAAAATAGGTATACATCACCCGTCTTGAGACACCAAATACATGGTACAGAATTCAAATACAACTTAATAATACAACTGTTGTGTAAAATACGACAAAATAAAAACTGAGAGTTTTAATACGAATATTGTCTTCTAGACAGTATTCAAACTCAAATGGAGTCCTCAATATATTTATTATCATAATATTTCATAAAATAGTGAGGACTACTAATGCAAACATCTGGACCGTCACTCCGTTCCCCGACTAGTCCCGGCTACGTTCTCATTTCCTGAAGAGAACAATCAAAGCAAAAGGGTGAGCTCAACTAGCCCAGTAAGAAATATTATGGCTAAGATAATGCAGAATAATTTATCGTTAGCCTTCAACAGTGTTAAATTGATAAAATATAACAAACATCAAGTTTAACTGCAGCGGAACAAGTAATCCATTAGAAGAGTCAAGTAGAGCATAAAATCTACTATCTTCTATGATTTAAGAGGTTTATCATCAATTTTATCGCTGAGACTCAGCTTAATAAATAATCCACATCATCGAATCACCCTTGTACTACGGCCAAGGATATTCTTTAGCATCACGACCACAAATTATCAATACACTACGGGCTAAGGATATTCGTGTATTCATCAATGGTTATGATCATGCCAACAACTGTCCATTAATGCACTACGGGCCAATGAGGACTTTTACCACATCATTTGTAACATTACGGTCATGATTATGCCGAATAATCCCTTGTCATAATCATACCAAGTCCATCTATACACTAAGGCCACATATGACTTTCAACATAATATAAGTATGAGGATGATGACAATGATATAAGAACTCAATTAAAAGAAAGGAAATGATAAATTTTTAAAGATTTATAATTTAATTTATCCCGAATTCAATAACGCCCAAATTGTCAACATGATACTGCTTCATGGAGTAACATTCAAGAATAATATTATTTCAAAAATAATTTGGACCGTAAGCGAATCGATTTGTATCATGAATAGTACCCCGGGTAAATAGCACTTGAGTGAATAGTACCCTGTGAATAGTACTTTGGGAATAGTAACCCCGTGAATAGTACTATGGCATGAAAAAGTTAAAACTTATCAAGAATGCTCAGAATAATATTTCCATGAAAAGATACTGGATGAAGCGCAAATATCAAGGATATCCTACTAATTTCATGGAGTATATGTAAGACCCCGACTTTTATGAATACAGATAATTTTTCTATGAATATCATTTTTTTGAATATTATGAAATAAATTTTATATTATGTTATAGTTTTGGGTAATATTTATAAATTTTGCAAATTATGCAAGTTGTTATATAATATTCGATTTGGTCGGGGAATATTCTTTTTGTCGGGGAATATCCGTACGACGACATAAACATTGGTGGACCCCACAACAGAAGTATTATCGTAGTAAGAAAATGATATAATTATCTTTTTATAAAATAACGGTGGAAGTTTTACCGTTAATACTGTTGAACTACCCGGTAGTAAAAGTACAAAGATGTCTGGCGTGGTTGCATAGTAGCACACGGTATTGGTTATTGATGCTTATGTAAGAAGTCACTCGGTTATACTCAATTATTACTATGATAATTCCGTGATCATATCCCTCATATTATTGATTCGATTATTGTCACAGTAAATACGCATTATATATGTTATTTTATTAAATCAATAATTGAGGCGACAAAGTTATTCATATTATTAAATTACAATATTTACAATGTCTAGAAGTTACATCGAGGAGAGGTTTGGTCACCTAATTTGTGCTTGATAGGGAGAAATCATTATTGGAAAGCCCTCTTTCCAGGAACAACTTTGGTTGTTAAATATTATGAGTTATAATATTAATGATGAATAAGTTCGTGTTGATTAAAGATGAGTTACTATTCACGAGTTATTTTTATTCACTAGTTACTATTCACGAGTTACTATTCATGAGTTACTATTCACGAGTTACTATTCATAGGATTATTATTCACTCTATTATATGCATGCATTCGGGTATTTGGGTACAATTTTATTCCATGAGGAGATATGCTAATTTTTGAATAGTTGGTTGAATGAATTAATATGGACCATTGGTGGAAAGTTATAATAGTGAATCAATATGGGTCATTTGGTTTAAAGTTTTAATAGTAAATCGGTATGGACCGACCGCTTTAAGTTTTAATAGTAAATCGATCCGGATCGTTCGTTTTAAAAGTAAATCGATCAGGGATGTTCATGAATTAGTTACTATTCAATCCATTCTTCTATAAATAGAAGCTCATTCCTTCATTATTTCTTTGAATTCACTTTGAAACTCTAGAGAGAGAAATTATAGAGAGAAAGAAGAAGAGTATTCGCTACTTCACTACTTTGATATCCGATTGTCTTTTTACGGTAAGGGGTGTTATTCTTTCTTATTCATGAAGAGAACTTCTGTTATTCCATTCTTTATTATTCTGTTGGAATAACCTGTAAAAGTGGCATACCCTATACATAACCTGTATACGCGGCATACCCTATACTTGGTGAAATCCTTATGTTATTCCATTCTCGTTTATTCTGTTGGAATAACCTGTATACGCGGCATACCCTATACTTGGTGAAATCCTTATGTTATTCCATTCTTTATTATTACATTGGAATAACTTTCATGTATGTGGTTTACCTATACTTGGTGGAATGACACATATGTATACGGTTTACCCAATACTTGGTG
This sequence comes from Panax quinquefolius, assembly GCA_020205615.1. Classification (NCBI taxonomy): domain Eukaryota; kingdom Viridiplantae; phylum Streptophyta; class Magnoliopsida; order Apiales; family Araliaceae; genus Panax; species Panax quinquefolius. Next base: position 90,490,998 of record CM035156.1, on the reverse strand, counting down.
ATCTTCTTACATTATTCCATTCTTTATTATTATGTTGGAATAACCTGTTTATGCGAAGTACCGCATACTTGGTGAAATTCTTTTATTATTCCGTTCTTTATTATTTTGTCGAAATATCCTATCGGTGTGAATTTCACCTGACCTGGTTCCAATATTTATTATTCCGCATTTAATATTACAGCCGGAATATCACTGTCGATGTAATAATTTCACGATCGGTTCCATTATTTATTATTTCGTATTTATTATTCCGTTAGAATAACCTGTCTATGCGAAGTACCGCATGCCTGGTGATTTCTTTTGTTATTCCATTATTTATTATACTCAGTTGGTTTAAGTTTTAACTTCTATACTCTATGAAATTAGTGGAATATCCTTTATATTTGTGCTTCATCCAGTATCTTTTCGTGGAAATATTCTTCTATGCATTCTTGAATTTTACTCTACAAAGAAGTATCATGTTGACAATTTGGACGTTATTAGTTCCTGAATAAATTAATTCGTGAACTTGTTTTATTGAATTCTTATATCATTGTCATCATCCTCGTGTTTATATTTTTGAAAGTCATCTGTGGCCTGTAGTGCTAGATGGCCTTGGTATGATTATGACCAGGGATTATTGGGTATAATCATGACCGTAATGTTACAAATGATGTGATAAAAGTCCTCATTGGCCCGTAGTGCATTGATGGACAGTTGTTGGCATAATCATGACCATTGATGAATACACGAATATCCTTGGCCCGTAGTGCATGGATAATTTGTGGTCGTGATACTAATGAATATCCTTGGCAGAAATGGGGGATGATGTGGATTATTTATTAAGCTGAGTCCCAACGATAAAAGTGATGAAAAACTTTTTAAATCATAAAAGATAGTAGATTTTATTCTCTACTTGACTCTTTTAATGGATTGCTTATTCCGCTGCAGTTAAACTTGTTGTCTATTGTATTTTATCAGTTTAACATTGTTGAAGGATAATGATAATTTATCCTGCATTATCTTAGTCATAATATTTCTTACTGGCTAGTTGAGCTCACCCTTTCTTTCACTGTTCTCTTCAAGAAATGAGAACGTAGCAGGGACTAGTCGGGGAACGGAGTGATGGTTCAGATGATAGTATTAGTAGTCCTCACTATTCTATTAAATAGTGTGATAATAAATGTAATGAGGACTGAATTTGAGTTTGTATACTATCTATGAGGACTCCATTGAGAATGGATATTGTCAAGGACGCAATATTCTTGTTTAAACTCTCAGTTTATATTTTGTCGTATTTTACACGACAGTTGTATAATTATGTTGTATTTGATTTATGTACCATGTATTTGGCGACTCAAGATGGGTGATGTATACCTATTTTGGGGGCGTCACAGTATAGAAGCCAAAACTTTAACCAAATGAGTATAGAATTCGAAATCTGAAATGAAATAATATTACTTACATACTATAGAGTATGGAAGAAAATATTATTTCAAGCGAATATTGAACAAAAATAACATCCCTTACCTTGAAAAGAAGAGTATTCTAACTGGTATAGCGGGGATATTCTTGAAGAAAACTTTCACTATTTCTTACACTCAAAGATTTCTAAAACTCGAAAGAAATACGCTCAATATTATAGAAGAAGAATTCTCTGATTCTGGTGTGATTTTCAATTCTAACTAAGCATCCTATTTATAGGAGAATAGAGAGGATACTATTTGGAAATAAAAATCACAGACGCACAGTTATTTTAAAAAAAATTCTGACGATTTCAACATTTGCTACTATGCATTTACTATGCAGGCACTATGCAAACACTATGCATAATAAAATATAATATATTCTATTTTTCATAAAAACAAAACAAAACAAATATATTATATATATAAACAAAAACCTGTGACTTTGAAAACAAACACCCGTGAACTTTCCCAGCCAATTCATTTTTCACATATGGGCCCCACAAGTGGCGCCCACATGTGGGCCCACCTTTATAATATTAAATAACTTTCTACTGATTATTTTAAAAAAATGAGTAAATGGGGGTCTAAATAATACGCCAATATTTATAATAAATACTTCATAAAAATCCCCTTAATATTTTTAACAATATTTATCATCATTATTATAATTCGCAATATTTAACAACCAGGTCGTTCCCAAGAAAGAGGGGGCTTTCCAATAAGAATTTATCCTTATTGGCGCGTAATTAGGTGACCAAACCTCTCCTTGACAGAACTTCTAGACGTTGTCAATATTGCAAATAATAATATGAGTAACTTTGTCATCTCAATTATTAATTTAATAATATATAAAATATCGACAATAATTGAATCAAATAACGTGAGATATCTTATCAAGAATTCTTTGTAGCAATAATTGAACAAACTGAGTGACTTCTCACGTAAGCATCAATAATCAATGTCGTGTGCTACTATGCAACCACGCGTATTACTATACTTTTAACACCGGTTATTTCAATAGTTAACGGTAAAACTTCCGCCGTTATTTTCATAAAAAGATATTTTTGTCGTTTTCTTATTCCGACAATAATTACGTTGTGGGGTCCACCAATGATTGTGCCGTCGTACGAATATTCCCTGTTAAAACGAATATTCCCCAACCAATCGAATATTTTATAACAACTTGCTTACTTTGTAAAATTTATAAATATTACCACAACTTTAATATTATAACAAATCAACACCATAATTATTCAAAATGATATTTATAGAAAAATTCATCTTTATTCATAAAAGTTGGGGTCTTACAATCACCATCTGGATATGCTAAGTCTCTGAGCTTTTGGTAGGCTTCGTCTGACACTTAGCAATCCCTGAACCCTTATTGAAAGCTTTGGAGACATGATTCTGCAACTGTCCTTTTCTAGCCTTTGGTTCATGGTGATCTGTAGAGTGGCTTTCTTGATCTTCTATGTACTCTGCCACTTTTCTAAATGATATCTTCTTGTCCTTCTCGGCTCTCAGCTTAGCTGCCATCTTTAGTGACATTCTCATCTTTGTTGAGTAAAGATCTAAAGGTTGCTTCACTTCTACCTATGTAGTCTCACTGTCACTGAGATTTGTTCTTGTTGATCTCTGGTGGAACTCGTAGAGTCAATAATAGCATTCCAACAACTCAACGATTCTGCAACTTAGCAATCATCAGCAACCCTTGATCTTTGAAGCTCTGTTAATTTATACTCCTTCCCAATCTTCCCGTTAGAAAGTAGCCGTTAAAGGCTTTTTGAATTGCTTCGCAGATCTCGAGTTATTTGGTGTAAACTGCAGATGTGACATGACATCCCCTTTTCTGACTTTCTGACACTACAGTCTTGTGACACCCCCAAAATAGGTATACATCACCCATTCTGAGTCGCCAAATACATGGTACAGAATACAAATACAAACTTAAATATACAACATAAGCTTGGAGTTTTAATACAAATATTATCTTCTAGACAGTATTCAAACTCAAAATAAGTCTTCAATACATTTATTATCACACTATTTCATAGAATAGTGAGGACTACTAATGCAAACATCTGGACCATCACTCCGTTCCTCGACTAGTCCCAGCTATATTCTCATTTACTGAAGAGAACAATGAAAGCAAGGGGTGAGCTCAACTAGCCCAGTAAGAAATATTATGACTTGATGGAAAAATTTAAAACCATCTTAATTAGAGCATGTTGTTGATGGACAAGTTTAGAACCATCGTGCATAGGCTAGTTGTTATATGATTGGTTAGGAAATATTAGAAGTGGTTAAGTTACGTAAATGTTCATTTGGAACGAATTAAAATTATTCTATAACGAAGTTATGACAAATATTTTAATAAAAGATATTAATACACTACAAGAAAAAGGTTTATTAACGACTTCCCATCTGCAGCCATATTCGGTCGCCGATAGGTATCCGCGACCGACTCTGGTCGCAGATATTCTAGTCGCTGACTGTACATTAGCGACCAATATTAGAGACTAGAAACTCAGTGACTGACATATAGCGATCGATTTCATCGCTAAGCTGTGTCACTATGAGTCAAGACTCATTGGTGCCGTGGCCCATATGTCAGTGACCACCATTACCGACCACTACGGTCGCTAACATCTTCAAGCCACCAGCGGTCGCTGATATTTGAAGTCTGTTTTGTGGATTTTCCAAAAAATCTATGCCTGTTTGTACCTGTTTTATATCTCAACACACATCAATACATATAAATCACCAAAAGTATACAAATCCATTGATCCACGTGCATAAAACAAGCACAATAAATAAACCGAGCAATTAAAATTTATATACAAATTATATATTAAATCTAAAACTATAATTAACTCCATTGCCTTTGACATCAAACAACTCAAAAACCAAACGATTATTCGTAGTGAAAGGAAATATTACAATCTAAATTTTTTCTATTTTCTTTCTAGATATAGCATCATCGACTACTCTTAGTAGTCATATTTATAGACCTCCTGCAAAGAGAAACTCTTCCTAAAGAAAAGATAAACAATAGAAGAACCATAAATAACTAAAGATAAAGCTAAATTCATGACAAGATTACCCCGACATCATCATCCTGCTGTTGTGTTGCTCTCGCCATTGCATAAGCTAATGTCCGCCAAGTGTAAGAAGTAGATTATGATTTTGATAGTCGATCGTCGTGGATAAAGTTTTTCTCCAATTCTCCTTAAGAAGTGTAAGCTAGTTGTGGCTCACCTCTCCATGAAATTGGGAAACATCCTCGGTTTTATAGTCCTAGGCATTTCAACCGTGACTCTTGTTATTGCAAAATCAATTGTCATTGAGTGAAGGGTTGCCAACTGAGAATTTTTTTACTCATAGTCTTATCTGCATCAAGGTCTGCATGTACTAAATGTGAAGTAGAGAATGTACCAAAGGTATCATTGATCAGATAATTAATCAACAAAGAACCATAATATTTCCTACAAAATCAGACTTATTGGGAAATATGAGAGACAAAGGAAGATTTGTAGGAAATTCAACAATTCTCAATAAGTAGTTCACCATACTGTACTTCCTCTTTAATTCCCAAACAAAGTGGCTCTCGAACAAAGTGGCTCACCGTTTATCCACTTTGTTTAGGAATTCAAGAGGAAGTACAATTGAATTAAGTGAATCACTTATTGAGAACTGTTGAATTTTCATGCAACTCTCCCTTTGTCTCTCATATTTCCCAATAATTCTTATTTTACAAGAAATTAAAAAGTTTTTTTATTAAATAATTATCTGATCAATGATACCTTGGGTACAATCTCTACTACACATTTAGTACATGCAGACCTTGAGTCAGATAAGACCTTGAGTAAAACATGTCTCAGTTGACAACCCTTCACTCTATGGTAGTTGATTTTGCAAAAACAGGAGTAAAAACTGAAAGGCTTAGGGCTTTAAAGTAAGGATGTTTACTGATTGCATGGAGAGGTGGGACAAACCAACTTTTACACTTCTCAAGGAATACTGAGGGTAAATTTTACGTGCTAGTCTTGAATCTATAGTGAATGATAAGTTGCAATTTGTTTGTTCATAGAATATAATATCATCAAGATGTTTATATAAAATACTGAAAGATATATATGTTTATATACTTAAATGACAACGATTTAATTAAAAGAATATAAAATACTGAAAGATATATATATTTATATACTCAAATGACAACGATTTAATTAAAAGAATAGAATGATAATGATTTAATTAAAATAAATAAAAGAGAGAACATACTCTATCAATAACTCAACTGCAACATCCTTAATTAAGATTGACTTATTTCGAATGTTTTGTAATGAAATATCAATATTTTCTTGGAAAATACTTTTTCTCACAATCTCTATCATGAAAGTATAATATGAACTGCGATCAACCTAATTAGTCTTGAATTTGACTCCACAAAGCATTATCTCCAAAATATATATAACAAATTGGAGAAAAATGAAAGTGTGCACTTACACTACAAAAAAACAGGTCATTGGCGATGGCAGAATCCCCGTCGAGAATAACCTCATTGGCGACGGCCTAGCCGTCGCCAATGTATCCCGTCGAGAATGACCCTTCCCGGGTCCAAATTTGGTGGGAATTTTTTCGCGGGCGTGGGAAAAGGTCATAGGCAACGGTCTTGCCTTCGCTATTGAGTCATATCCTTATTGCCGTCGAGAATGAGGTTTTATTTAATCCCTAAAATTAAATTTTCTTTTCCTTCTTTCTGTTCTCTTTCTCCCGCTCGACTTGTCCATCGCCTCTGCACCTCTGCCATCGCCTCTTCACCTCTTTCGTCGCCTTTGCACCATCCTTGTCGTCGCCATCTCCATCAACGTTGTCGTCCGCCTCTCCATCTTGCTTTCTATCACACCGACTAGCCTTCCCCTTTCTTGCTCCCCTTTCCTTGGCCTATTCTGTGCGACCTGCTACCTTAACCTCTTTTCGTCCCTCTTGGTTCTACTGGTTCTCCATTTCTCAGAGAACAATTAGTAAGTTAATTTTTTTTTATTCTTAGGCTTTAATTTGTAAGGTCCAATTTATTTATGTTAGGGTTTAATTTGGGTCTTCAATTTTCTTATATTATCAGGCTTCTATTATTGTCTTTGCTGCTAAGTAGTATATATTCTACCTTTTTTTTAGCATTATCCATCTTTATTATATGTTAGCTTACAGTACTAGTGTAGAATTAATTATATGTTAGCAATTTGTAATTTGTGATGTGTAAAATGGTTCTGTAATTTGTAATGTCTTTGAGGCTTTGGTGACTGTATTGGCGTATGTGTATAGTGGTAAAGTGAGGCTATTTCCGAAGCTTACTGTACACTCCATGATTTCAGATAGAAAAGACTTCAATTATGGTTAAGTAGCAATTTATTAGAAAAGCAGAAACTGTATTGGATTTTTGTTGTAAAAAAAGGTAAAGGGGAAAGGTGAAATTGTATTGCCTTTTTTGCTGTAGAAAGTAAAGGAAGTATCTTGAAATGTGACCTACAGAATGTTAACTTAAGCTCTAATGAAAACATTTTACAATTTTGGCATCCTATTGTTGGTGCATTAGAGCTTCCGAGCATTACCCTGCTATTAAAGATTATAACTTGATTAACTTGTTATATATAGTTACTATTGTTTGCCTCAATTGTCTCAACTATGATAATCTGATGGCAAAGTCTAATTGGCCATGACTTATCAAGTATAAAATAAAGACTAATTCGCATTGAACAACAAAAGCTTTCCAACTTTTTCATTGATTGTAACGACCCCAAAATTCATGCAATACAATTACCGAATTTGGTCGTTAATAATATGTCTAACTTCTGATTTTACATCATTATTCGATGTTAAACTTAATAATACAACGATTGAAATTTGTGGAATAATTAAAATTTTATATATTTCCATTCCATATTGCCCTAAATCGCAACCTTTATAATACATTTCCTTGATTCAAATTTATATCATGAATCGTTACAACAAAATAACTTTACAAAGTCTTACATCATAAATAGATATCCAAATACACCAGATAGCTAAACTTACAATTTAACAACATGCTACATACAAAATATCAAATACATTTCTCGTAAAACATAGATAATATTCATGAATATGGTTCTCTAAAATTCACTTAGCACATATCCTTACCTTGAATCTTTAACCTGTAAAAGTGGTTATTTGCAAGGTTAAGCTCGACAACACAACAAAATCTAACAATTTTCATGCATCACGTATCACATAATAACATGCTCAACATATATCTCATAAACATTGAACTAACCTAAAATACATGCTACAGTTCATATTACAAGTATAAAGATTGAGTTCCTTACTCAATCAGCATGCTTTATTCAATCAACGTAATCATAAGTTGACTTTAACATTTCATACATTCACAAATATATAACACATCATGCTCTTTGCGATAAAACTTTAAAATAGTTAATCATCAAGTTCACATAACAAATAGGAACTGAAAGACTTGCCTTGATCATTGTTTACCAATAAACGTTTAACAGCTTATAGATATCTGCACTTCACGTGCCCTACACAATTATATAATCATGCACATTAACTATTAGTCACATAGAAACACATATTAGTTGTAATGTAAACTTTATTCTACGTCTTATAACCCTTCCTATCACAAATACACAATGTTCAATTTGTTTGTGTTAACTTTCAACTTATATCTCAATGTATCTCAAATGTTTAAGTCTTGCTAGGACCTCTTATTGGTTTTATATTAACACTATTCAATATCTTATTATATTCATTTCATTTGATTTAAAACACTTTTTACGTTCATTATCACTTATCACGGCGTTTCGACGTTTATTCATCACACGCCCAATTTGTTTCTCTTGTGTGTGCTTAGTATGCGTATACAACTTATCTAATATATCATTTATTAATGTTAAGCATCATTATACTTCCTAATATTCATGTTCTATCACTTAGAACAACATCTCTTATCGTCAAGAGCATTACACTTGCATACGTGCATGCCCGACGCCCTCCGATTGCCTCCGAAAACACAATAGTCCTACAAATGACAATTTTGACCCTTCGTAAAGACATCAAATTTAAAAACTTAAAGAACAAAACTTGTAGGTATATTCGTCCTCGTTCCGGATCATCTTGAATAACCTCAATCGGAGTTCGTATGAAAATGTTATGATCGTTTTACACAAATAGGTCAAAGTAGTCACACCTTGCACACTTGGTGCGCGGCCGCGCCCAATTCCCTCACAAATACCGCATGCCCACATGACATGGTAACGCCCAGCTGCGCGCCCGCGCTCCTGGGATGCGCGGCCGCGCTTGGCTATGCCCAGATTACAATGTTCTCAATGTACAAACTTCAAATCTTCATAACTTCTTCGTTTAAAGTCGGAATTAGTTGGTTTTCGATTTGTTGGACTCGTAATTCATAGAACTACAACATACCAGAATTCTAACAATTTATAAAAATATTAACCAACCTAAAATTTGACCCAAAACACATGTTCATACTCAATTTTCATGTTTTAAACACATTTTGCGAATTCATTCACCATAAATTCGTTATTCAACCAAATTGATCCGTTTAAACTTCGTTCTTTTTGTTTCTCAGAGAAGAACAACATATATCCATCAATTTACAACTTTAATCATGGATTCATAACTAATTTTAGTCTTTAAACAGACCATATCATACATACTAAACCAAAAGACTAATTCTTCTCTTCTTTATACAAATTTAGAAATCAATTGGTTTAATTATTCTTGTTATACTATCATCAAATCATCTAATAGGTTATTAATCAATTAACATGTTTGATTTCTTCTCCATTATTTTTAACCAAAATAACTCTCAACATAGCAAAACTTAAGAAATAGGAATTAGGAGTTTTGAAGTTCTTTCCTACCTCTTGATTCCTTCTTACTTGGTTAGATGATCAATTACTTTATCAATCTTCTTCTTCATTGAGCTTTCTTCCAATTTCTCATAGAAAATTCCCACACACACTCTCTCTCTAAAAACTCAGTCTTCTCCTTGCAAATGAACGATAGGAGTAAAGGCAAGAATGGGGCTTAAGTGTGACTTTTAAATTGGGTTGATGCCATTCTGAACGAAAAGACCTCAAAGAGTTAGGAAAATATGAAGGGTCTAATGCCATGTTTGGGAGAGCTCAATTGCTCCACGGTATATTTTTATTTTTCCTTTTACTATATGTTATGATACCTCTTCTTCCTTTAATTGAAATAAAAATGGCACACTTACACTTCTCCAATTATCCATACAGATAACTATATTATTTCTCATACAATTATGAATTCACATTCATAATTAAAATAAACATCTCTATTAAAATAAACATTTTCGGTAAAATAATTAATATTTAACCCACTCATTATTTTAATAAATTATACAATTATTATGTATAATATTTAATTTCTTTCCATCTATAAATTGCCCCAAATCAATTTATTTAATCTATATATATTAGTCACATCTTAAATATTAACTCAATTTATTAGTCTTGACACCAATATTTATTTATAGACCAATTTATATTCGCTTGGCATAATATAATACATTAGGCCATTACATAACAGTATTACATTTATATGTCATATATTATATCTCTCATTTCATTAAAACAATGTATATTTACGTTAATTCACTATTTTAGTTAAGTGGATAAATCCTTTCATTTAACTCACAAAAACACCCTTGCCATCCAAGATTTTAATATTCAATTATATTATTTCATAATATAACTATTATCTTAATTTTAAATTAATCAATATTATTGATTAATTTCCTTCGCCACCATACTCCTTTTCACAACAACTTCGTTTACTATCTTTAATAGTTAAACTAACTATTAACCTCATTTTCCCAATATATAGATATATATACTTCTCTTCATACCAAATCACATATCTCAAAATATATATGACATATCTCAAAATATATAACGAGGATGTATATATACATTTTCAAACTCAAAACATCTCATAATAAGGTCCCTTTTTAATTATTAAATTTCTATTTTAATAACTGGTCATAAAAATTAGGTTGTCACATCCTTCCTCCTTATAAGGATTCCATCCTTCCCTCTTATAAGAATCACCGAAACCCTACCTTACTAAGGTTTTCACAAAATCTCTTTCACAATTATCATTGAATAACTTCAACAAATTAACTTAGCAAAAAGTTTATATATATATATACTTCATTCATTTCTTCTACAATTTTTTATAGGTTTTATCACATAACCTTCAATTAAACACAGTCATATATCAAATATTATATATTCTTTAACCCATTCATTTCCTTTTCTAAGGATCGTTATCATAAACACTCGGGATATTACATTCACCCATTCTTCTAAGAATTTCATCCTCAAAATTTTATCTATTAATCTTTATTCATTCAATCTATAAAAATAGATTTTATGTTAATACTTTATTCATTCATTGGGTTCTATAATCACTTCTTTCCACAAAGATCTTTCTACAATTATTAAACTTTTCTATTAAAAGTTTTACATTATTCTTTGATAACTCATCTCCTTCTCATTTAAAAATTTCTTTTCTCACTTATTCAATATATTCATCATTTAGTGTCGCATTCTATGACTCACTTCTTTATAAGGAATATCATCCTTACCACATTCACCTTTTAGAATAGCAAGAATCTTCCACAATTACTCAATAATTGGGAAGTAGTATGAATAACTCAGGAATTTAAAAGATTCGAAATCATGCTGAGGGTCATATGACCTTGAACTACGTCCATGGTTATAAGTACTCTTTCAACTTAAACCTTAACAGTCATTAGACTATAGGGACTCTCGTACTTAGGATGTTAAGCCCTTCGTACGATGTATTGTGCACAAACATTTAAACGCTATGTGTATGTCCATAGTTATAAGTAATCTTTCAACTTAAACTTTAACAGTCATAAGACTATAGGGACTCCTCGTACTTAGGGTGATCAGCCCTTCGTACAATGTATTGTGCACAAACACCACAACGCCTCCGTGTAATCCCTTATAAAAGGGTTGTTCATCTCAGCTTTTCAACATCTAAATCTGCACCAAAATAATTTGGTTTGGCATAACTTTTCAAGAAACGCTTGAATTTCATGAACATCTTTCAATATTCGTCTAGCTGAATCAAATAGCATAGACTTCTACAACAATTCAGACATCAATCGAAATATACATATACATATATATAAATATATATATATATATATTCTCATATCTTAAAGAAATCTCAAAAATATTTTTTGACGACATACGATACAAAGATTGTATTTCTGATTCGTTGAAGATTCCGTCATTTGGTGATTTTATCATACTACATCATACCATAGTGGGCTGACGATCCTTAGATCACATCCAACACTAAGTAATACTGCATTGATGACTCCATCATTTTTATCATCTCTGCACCAGGTTCCATGATGCATTGATGATGTAAAAAAACTACATTTTGATATATTTCAAATCATTTTTATCTAGCTGAAGCAATTAGCATAAACATACGAATAACGGTATTATTTTTAAAACTTGTTGGTTTCATCATTTGATCCAATGTTTTTTAAGAAAATAGAAGTGCAAACATCAGCACGAAGTCAATAAATTTTAAAAGTCTAGCATAGCTAGTAGATTTAGAATATCTAGGTATCCATCAACTTCAATCATTACTCTATTACTTCATTACTTAACCCTTCTATCAATCTTCAACTTCATTTATGCTCTCTATACTATAACTGTTTCCTACCCAAAATAGTTCATCAAACTTACCGCACATTGGAAGTTCAGGAACTTGCCACAATAATATGAGTTTAAGAACTTATCCTAGTCAGACCATAGGCATCCATTCGCTGAGGAGTTCAAAACATACCATATTATTATGAGTCACGAACTTACCATATGCATTAGTTTTAAGAACCGCACCTAATCCTAATAATATCTAACTAATATTAATAGTTTCTAACTATCAAATATACACATGAGAAAAGAATCACCTTTTCACCACATATACATTGATAGCGCGACACCAACATTCCAATGATTATCAATATGATAAATTAAGTCCAAGCACAAAACCCTCGCCCATACAAAGATTTGTACAACTCAACCATCACATGAGTCCTTAATTGAAATCCCACCTAACTCTATCTCGCTTATAACTTTCCCTTTACTCGATACGAATTCCTCGTATCACATCATCTATAACTCCTCGTGAGTTATCTCGTACTATTTCATAGTACATCATCTTCATAGCATCAAGCTATAATTATTCAAACATCACAGACCATCTTTCTTTTATAACTTAAACAGATCACGTCGTGATCTTATTCTATAATCATCTCCCTTAAAATTCTTTTCTTAACTCATGATCGTTTTGTTTTACGATCGTCTTTCTTTCCTTTTTCACCATACGTATCCATTTCTATACTTGGTACACATCGAGTCTCTAATAGTTTCAATATGGTACACTGAGTGGTTTCCCACAAATAACCAACAAACTAGGGTCCGAGTTGCTAGTTCGTATATACCTCCGCTCTATGAAGAAATTGTTTAGCCTAGATACCACACATCAACTATTAAAGAGTACAATTGTACCATACTTAAATATAACTTTTTGATTCTGAACTTCTTTATCACTCTCTTCTTATAGACATTATCTATTTATTATCACCTTACATCCTTATTATTGGAGTTGGGTAACCCCACATTCATACTCCTTATAACTCAGCGATATTCTTCTTTGAATCCTCTCACGCATGCTTTAATCCTTTCTTTATATATATTTTTTAAATTACTTCTTATCGTTCAAACTATATTTGAGCGTATTCTTTCATTATCTTCACCTTCCTTCTCTAAGGTTATAGCCTACGGTACTCCTACCTAAGGTTTATAACCTACAGCTTTGATACCTACTGTAACGACCCCAAAATTCATACAATTCAATTACCGAATTCGGTTGTTAATAATATGTCTAACTTCTGATTTTACATCATTATTCAATCTTAAACTTAATAATACAACCACTGAAATTTGCGGAATAATTAAAATTTTATACATTTCCCTTCCGTATTGCCCTAAATCGCAACCTTTACAATATCCTCGATTCAAATTTTTATCATGAATCGTTACAACAAAATAACTTTACAAAGTCTTACATCATAAATAGATATCCAAATACACCAGATAGCTCAACTTACAATTTAACAACATGTTACATACACAATATCAAATACATTTCTCGTAAAACATAGATAATCTTCATGAATATGGTTCTCTAAAATTCACTTAGCACATATCCTTGCCTTGAATCTTTAACCTACAAAAGTTGTTATTTGCAAGGTTAAGCTCGATAGCCCAGCAAAATCTAACAGTTTTCATGCATCACGTAGCACATAATAACATGCTCAACATATATCTCATAAACATTGAACTAACCTAAAATACATGCTACAGTTCATATTACAAGTATAAAGATTGAGTTCCTTACTCAATCAGCATGCTTTATTCAATCAACGTAGTCATAAGTTGACTTTAATATTTCATACATTCACATATATATAACACATCATGCTCTTTGCGATAAAACTTTAAAATAGTTAATCATCAAGTTCACATAACAAATAGGAACTGAAAGACTTGCCTTGATCGTTGTTTACCAATAAACGTTTAACAGCTTACAATATCTGCACTTTACGTGCCCTACACAATTATATAATCATTCACATTAACTATTAGTCACAGAGCAACACATATTAGTTGTAATGTAAACTTTATTCTACGTCTCATAACCCTTCCTATCACAAATACACAATGTTCAATTTATTTGTGTTAACTTTTAACTTATATCTCACTGTATTTCATATTTGAAGTTCATTCAAATGTTTAAGTCTTGCTAGGACCTCTTATTGGTTTTATATTAACACTATTCAATATCTTATTATATTCATGTCATTTGATTTAAAACACTTTTTACGTTCATTATCATTTATCATGGCGTTTCGACGTTTATTCATCACACGCTCAACTTGTCTCTCTTGTGTGTGCTTAGTATGCGTATACAACTTATCTAATATATCATTTATTAATTTTAAGCATCATTATACTTCCTAATATTCATGTTCTATCACTTAGAAAAACATCTCTTATCGTCAAGAGCATTACACTTGCATACGTGCATGCCCGACGCCCTCCGATTGCCTCCGAAAACACAACAGTCCTAAAAATAACCATTTTGACCCTTCCTAAAGACCTCAAATTTTAAAACTTAAAGAACAAAAGTTGTAGGTCTATTCGTCCTCCTTCCGGATCATCTTCAATCACCTCAATCGGAGTTCGTATGAAAATGTTATGACCGTTTTACCAAAATAGGTCAAAGTAGTCACACCTTGCACACTAGGTGCGCGGCCGCACCCAATTCCCTCATAAATTCCGCGTGTTCAAGACGACATGGCAACACCATTAATGCGCGCCAAGACTGGGATATACGCTGGCTGCGCTTGGCTACGCCCAAATTACAATGTTTTCAATGTACAAACTTCAAATCTTCATAACTTCTTCGTTTAAAGTCGGAATTAGTTGGTTTTCGATTCGTTGGACTCGTAATTCATAGAACTACAACATACCATAATTCTAACAATTTATAAAAATATTAACCAGCCTAAAATTTGACCCAAAACACATGTTCATACTCAATTTTTATGTTTTAAACACATTTAGCGAATTCATTCACCATGAATTCGTTATTCAACCAAATTGATCCGTTTAAACTTCGTTCTTTTCGTTTCTCATAGAAGAACAACATATATCCATCAATTTACAACTTTAATCATGGATTCATAACTAATTTTAGTCTCTAAATAGACCATATCATATATATTAAACAAAAAGACTAATTATTCTCTTCTTTATACAAATTTAGAAATCAATTGGTTTAATTATTCTTGTTATACTATCATCAAATCATCTAATAAGTTATTAATCAATTAACATGTTTGATTTCTTCTCCATTGTTTTTAACCAAAATAACACTCAACATAGCAAAACTTAAGAAATATGAATTAGGAGTTTTGAAGTTCTTTCTTACCTCTTGATTCCTTCTTACTTAGTTAGATGATCAATTACTTTATCAATCTTCTTTTTCTGTGAGCTTTCTTCCAATTTCTCATAGAAAATTCCCACACACACACTCTCTCTCTAAAAACTTAGTCTTCTCCTTGCAAATGAACGTATAGGGAGTAAACTGAAGAATGAGGCTTAAGTGTGACTTTTAAATTGGGTTGATCAGTTACAGAACGTAAAAGACCTCAGCAGTTAGGAAAATATGAAGGGTCTAATGCCATGTTTGAGAGAGCTCAATTGCTCCACGGTATATTTTTTATTTTTCCTTTTACTATATGCTATGATACCTCTTCTTCCTTTAATTGAAATAAAAATGGCACACTTACACTTCTCCAATTATCCATACAGATAACAATATTATTTCTCATACAATTATGAATTCACATTCATAATTAAAATAAACATCTCTATTAAAATAAACATTTTCAGTAAAATAATTAATATTTAACCCACTCATTATTTTAATAAATTATACAATTATTATGTATAATATTTAATTTCTTTCCATCTATACATTGCCCCAAAGCAATTTATTTAATCTATATATATTAGTCACATCTTAAATATTAACTCAATTTATTAGTCTTGACACCAATATTTATTTATAGACCAATTTATATTCGCTTGGCATAATATAATACATTAGGCCATTACATAAGCTGTATTACATTTATATGTGATATATTATATCTCTCATTTCATTAAAACAATGTATATTTACGTTAATTCACTATTTTAGTTAAGTGGATAAATCCTTTCATTTAACTCACAAAAACACCCTTGCCATCCAAGATTTTAATATTCAATTATATTATTTCATAATATAACATTTATCTTAATTTTAAATTAACCAATATTATTCAGTTAATTTCCTTCGCCACTATACTCCTTTTCACAACAACTTCGTTTACTATCTTTAATAGTTAAACTAACTATTAACCTCATTTTCCCAATATATAGATATATATACTTCTCTTTATACCAAATCACATATCTCAAAATATATAGCATATACATACTCAAACTCAAAACATCTCATAATAAGAATTTTAATTACTAAATTCCTATTTTAATAACTCATAAAAATTCAGGTTGTCACATCGACCTTGAATTAGTTATAGTTATGGCTTGCAATGAGATCCTTTGCTATCTAGTTTCGATATTGCAAATAGTTATTTCCTAAAAAGTTTCACCTCTTTCATTAATTACAGAGTCACCTACTAGACCTTACGACCCTCGTTGGTTAAAGCACTTGCAAGCATTAGTAACCCATCATAATAACTATTCCCTATATAATGCATTTGCTTTCAGTTTTTCTATTTTTATTTTTTTCCCCTGGTGTCTAAATCTTTGCCTGCGGTTGCTTGTTAATTTGAGTTATTTATTTTCTTTTCTTTGTATCATATTCAAGTTTAAGAAAGTGATTTAGTATCTTTTAATAGCAGAGTTACAATATCCAGGTTGATTTTACTGCATTTGATTTGCCCTTTTACTGTAGTGTTTGACTAGCTATAAACTTGTTTTAGGATCTGTTGTTGGTTTTCCTTTTCCTAGTTGATTCGATATTTCCTTAACCAGATCTTTGGTTATGGCTTGAGAGGTATATACTTGGACTAACATGATAGCTAAAGAAAGGTAATTGATATACTTTATGGTTTTGGCTAAAAATTGTATCTTTCTTGTTGAAGTTAAAATATGTTTTGGCATCTATATCTGCATGCCTTCTCTTGACATACAGACGAATATTAGTTTGTTGCGGAGAGATTTGATTTGAGTTTAACTGATTTATATGTAACATGTAATATATTGATGTTCCATTAAACTGCAAACATATTCAAATTCTCAATATTTTTCCCTATTTGAGGGTGGGTTAAGAAATTTACTAGCTCTTTATACTTTCACATGTGCATATTTTCATATAGTTTAGGAAGCTTAGAAACCCATTTGAGATTCACTTAGTTTGAGTGAATCTCAAATAGTCCCCATTTTGGGACTATTCTTGTATGTTTCGATCTCACTTAGGTCGATGTTAACGACTTGAGCACGTCTTTATAATTTTTGAATTTTCGGTCAGTATATATCTCTTGATGTTCTTCGGGTGCATATTTGGACTACAATGTCTTAGTCTATTTCATGTACTTTAAGACCATGGGGAGATGCTGCCGAAATTTCTGAAAAATTTAAAGATGTGTTCAAGTTGTTGGCATTAGTGAGACGACACATCCGGGAATGGGATAGAAACCTAACCTGTTAGAGGTGGGGATGAAGTTAGGAAACTTATAAGATTGCATATACATTAACTTGGAGACTTGATTATGTTTGTCTGACTTTCCATATATATAGCAGACAGTTATCCGAGATGTCTGTTGATCGAAGTTGGATGTAATGTAGGGTAGCCACTGATAAGAGTGGACTTAGCTCTGAGTATCATAGCGGGGTTGAACAGTTTCTCAACTTCGCATTTAAGTAAGTTAGCGGCGATGAGATCAGATGTCCTTGTAAGAGGTGTGTGAATGAAGTGTGGAAGGAAATGAGTGATGTCATGTGCGACTTATTTGCGTATGGGTTTAAGCAAGGTTATACGACATGGATCTATCATGGGGAAACCTAGTTGGATGAACATTAATCAGAACCGAAATCCAGAGGTGACGAAACCTTTGATTGTACTAACATGATAGTCAAAGCTGCTGGTTCATACTTCTAGTGGAATACAAACAGGGATGGCAGTAGTGTCGAGCAAGAGCCTAATGATGGGCCTAAGGTTTTCTATGAGTTATTGCATGAAGCAGCGACGCCACTGTGTGACGGGCACGAAAAGCACACCGTCTTATTTCTCGTGACTAAGTTTTTACACTTCAAGAATGAGCATGACTGTAGAGAAAGAGGTTTTAATGAACTGTTAAGCATTGTGAAGGAGTGCTTACCTGCAGGCAATAAGTTACCGGAGTCTTACTATGATATAAAGAAAATGGTCAAAAGGCTTAATCTAGGGTATGAGAAGATTGATGCTTGTGAGAATGACTGTATGTTGTATTACGGTGATGTCAATAAAGATAAGAGGTCATGTGATAATTGTGGTACAAGTAGATACTATGAACAACACAAGAAAAAGGGAAAATGCATTCCGAGAAAGATCTTACGTTACTTTCCCATTACCCCGAAGCTTCAGCGGTTGTTCATGTCAACACATATCGCCGAGGATATGAGGTGGCACTCTACACGGGACATAGTCGAAGGTCAATTGACGCACCCGGCAGATGGGCTTGAGTGGAAAATTTTTGATAGCAAGCACCCCTCGTTTGCTGAAGAGGTTCCCAATGTTAGGCTTGGACTTACTACGGATGGGTTTAATCCGTTTAACGGGGCTTACACAAAGCCCTACTCAACTTGGCCGGTTATTATTGTTGTGTATAACCTCCCGCCTTTGATGTGCATGAAAGATCCCTACATGTTCATGCCTTTACTGATTCTGGGTGATAAGAGTCCGAGTAAAGACATCAATGTATACCTCAGGCCATTAGTTGATGAGTTGAAGTTGTTGTGGGAAAAAGGGGTTCAAACTTATAATGTATCTCTTTAGAGGAACTTTGACATGATGGCAGCTTTAATGTGGACAATAAATGACTTTCCGGCGTTAGGAATGATCAGTGGATGGTCGACTTATGAGGGCTTGTCATGTCCCGTGTGAATGGGGTTAGTTAAAGCTCTGCGGCTCAAACATGGGGGGAAAATGAGTTTCTTTGCAACATCCAAACAATTTTTGTCGATTCAACATCATTATCGACGAATGAGTAGACAATTCAATCGAAAAACAGAGAAACCTCAAGTACCTGGCTGTCTTTCTGGGTTAGCAGTGTTGAGTTGGATTAGTCATTTGAAGTTTCCACCTCTAGGGAAGAATCACAAATTAGAGCGAGCTTATGGTTACGAAAAGGTTCACAACTGGACACACAGATCCATGTTCTTTGACCTGCCTTATTGGGCTACACTCTGCATCCGTCATTGTTTAGATCCGATGCATACTGAGAAGATCATATTTGATAAAAAATTTATACAGTCCTAGATGTCAGTGGTAGAATAAAGGACAACAACAAGTCGAGGCTTGATTTGGTAGAAATGAACATTAGGGAAGATCTGTGGCTGTATCAAGAAGGTAGTAAGACGGTAACGCCTAAAGCTGAATATAATTTGACCAGGGAATAATTGATATTGATATGTAATTGGATCAGTGGACTGAAGCTCCCAGATGGGTATTCTTCGAATATAGCAAGGTGTTATAAAGTCGAAGAGCTGAAGTTTCGGGGTCTCAAAAGTCATGATTATCACGTATTCTTGCAGAAGTTGATCCCTGTGGCATTTATCGACTTGTTACTGAAACGTGTGGTTGAAGCACTGACAGAGCTTTCTAATTTCTTCAGAGATCTATGCTTGACATAGCTTCAGCTCAAAGACATAGATAAAATGGAGATGCAAATAGTGGAAATAATGTGCAAGTTAGAAATAATCTTCCCTCCATCGTTTTTTGATTCAATGGAGTATTTGCCTATTCACTCGCTTGCCACTGGGCTAAGTTTGGTGGTCCCGTACAATATAGATGGATGTATCCATTCGAGAGGTAATGACATTAATGTTTTTAATATGGTAAAATGTTCATTCTTTTTTACTAATCTATATATCACATAGGTATATGCGACGTCTAAAGAAAAAGGAGAAGAATAGAGCCCGTGTAGAGGTGTCAGTTGCTGAAAGTTATGTTATGGAGGAACTTAATAATTTTTGCTCGTTGTACTTTGATCCGAATGTTCAGATGAAGCACAATCGCTTACGTTAGAATTAGGCTGTTGCGCACGAGGAAAATGGAGAATTAACGGCCTTTAGTCATCCTGTACGCCCATTCGGTGGTAAAAAAAGGCGATTCTTGACCGATAGTGAGTATGCAGCTGCCACATTGTATGAACTTGTCAACGTGAATGAAGTAGCGTCATACATTAAGTAAGTAGTCATAACTATATATGTCTGGTGTAATTGTGTCAAGTTCCTTTACAAACACATTAAGTATATAACTGTGCTGCAGTCAATATGATGCTGAAGTACGTGAAGCAAATCTGAGTATATCGGACGAGGATTTGAAAAATTTAAGAAATGGAGAATTTGTTCAATGGTTTAAAGATCATGTAAGTCTAACCTTTACAAGTTCAATGAATCTACCATCATAGATTTATTCTTATGGCATAATTAACTTTAGAATATGTTGTGTTAATGTACATTAGGTCCTCACAGATGAGTTAGCTGACAATCGGCTAAAACTTATAGTCGATGGCCCTGAAAGATATGTAGATACTTATACATGCTGAATTGTTAATGGTTACAGATTTAAGTGTTGCGATATTGGGGAAGTCACTTCTGCTGATTCTGGTGTTATGGTGAAGGTAGATGTTACGATAACATTTGGGATGACTGGTATGGACGATTGCTAGAAGTTGTCGTTCTTAAATATTGGGGTCATAAAGAATTAGTTTGCTTCAATTGTCATTGGTTTGATGTTAACAATGGAGTTAAAATAGATAAAAAATTAGGACGGGTGACTGTTAACGTGAAGTCAAAACTAAGACTGATGAGTGGTATGGACGAGCCTTTTATTTTAGCAAGTCAAGCAACATAGGTGTACTACGCGCAGAGTGTTAAGACAACTACAAGCCCATGACATGCTGTTATAACCACCAAAGCCAGTGGTTTTCAAGGCACAACTTCTTGTCCAGATGATGAACCTTTACAAGTCGAGTCTACTAGTGTCACACCTGCTAATCTGACAATTATTAGTGAGTCTAGTGAAGAAGAGGATGATGTTTTCACTGTCTAAAGTGAAGACGATGTTGTTGAGGAGGTAGATATAATTGAAGAAATTGTTGAGGACAACGAAGATGGTGATGACAATGATAGTGAAGATCTACTGCTCGAAGATAACGATTCTGATATTGATGGCTTTAGCGATATAAATGATTACGAGTATGTACTCTTTGTGTCCTTTTAGTTGTATTCAAATGTAATAATTTGTAGTAGTACAATCATTATCTTCAACTTATATTAATCTACTAAATAAGGTGTTAGTTGTTTTAGGTTACTATTTATGTTGTATCCTTTTAGGTTACTGTTTATGTTGCATTCTTTTAGTTGTATTTGTATGTTATCCTCTTTGTTACTGTTCACAAATATAGTATTTACAAATGTTTAATAATATTTTTTTATGATTTGACAGTATACATACATATGGCGAGCACACCACACGGTGATCATGGTGGGCGTGCAAGTCATGGGGGCCGTGGCGATTCTACGCGTGATGATCAGGCCAGATCGTCAGGTATAATTACATATTTTATTGGGATACATCTTATTATTTTTTATTTTATATTGTATTAACATTATATTCGTTTATATAAATATTGATTTATTTCACTACATAGGTGATCGATGTAGGCTTCCGCGGGGACTAGCGTGGCTTGCTAGGGAATCCCCCCCAGGCGCTGCTTATATGTCGTGTTAGGACTCATAGGTAATTTCATAATCCTATATAGTATTACTATAACATAAGTATTTAGTTCTTATATATTCTTTGTAATTTGCATTGTATTAATTTTAATTGTAGTATCCTTGACGCCATGCCAAGGAACAAGTTGCTTGGGATTGTCCAAAACCGATTCTCAAGCCCATGGATGAGGTGGGTGGATGTGAATGACCGCACACGGCAGCTGATTATTGCTGAGTTTAGGGTAGGATGTCAATCATTCATATTCTAGTTTTATATTCCATTTGAATATACTGTTACCTCTTTGATTTATGTTGTCTACTAAGCTTCTTAATGTGCAATGTACAGAGATATTATCATTTTGAGGACTGTCAGGAAGCCCATAACATGACTGTTCTGCACAGATGCCTAGAGATGAATTGGCACAAGTCAGTCTACGACTTGAAGAAGAAGGCCCAGACGAAGATGGCTGATGGACAGACACTTTAGGATGTCCGGCCAGATTTCATATCTTCTGCGGTGTGGGACTAGATGTGCATCATTTGGGATGGCGAGCCCTTCAAGAAGATGTCGGCACAACGTTCAGCTTCCCGACAGCAGAGTCGTCTCCCACACTACACTGGGTCTCAGTCGTACGACCTGTACCAGGAGAGACTCGAGGTGAGTTTAAAGCATGCACCCTCCCGCTTGGAGTTTTGGTGGCATGCCCCCACCAAAAGAAAAGTGACAGTGGTTATATCTCACCTAAGGCAGAACGCATTGCTGTAAGTTATTTAATTCTTTTACTTAGTATTTATTTAAAATTCGGATATTCTTTTGTATTATTTCATTTTATACTTTGCGTATCATCCACTAATGTGTTTTTTCAGCGACGGTTCGAGGATCTTGTAGTGGCCCGGAGCAGCCAGAGAGGTGACACTCCAGTAGACGAGTTTATGCGTGTGGATGAGGAGATAGAGGACTGGCTGCAGGCTATAGGGGGACCGAAGAAGGGTAAAGTTGTGGGCATTCCCCATGTCTCAGCTTACACCCTAGTCCCTGTTGCGAGATCTCGGCGACGCCCACCCACTGGAGGTAGTGGTGCGAGTGGATCGGGCGCCGACCCTTCTTTATTCGACAACTTCTTCCGGCGGATCATAGAGGGGTGCATGGCGAGCAGTGTTGTGCAGTCAGGTGCACCATCACGCGAGCGGATCTACAAGCTAGCTCAGGAGGTTGTCCACGACTCTATCGATCCTACAACTACCGTGGACGACCTCATCAGTGTAGTACGGGAGGAGAACATCCGCGTATGTGCAGTTGTCTTGACCAACATCTTCCCACCACATATTCAACACGTAAAAACAATAAAATTCTGTATTTCCTTATTTAATTTATGTAATTTGTAATTGTATTGTTTAGATAAACTTAAGATAAAACCCTAACTTTCATTATGAAACACATCAGCCTTCCGAACACCACGTAAACACACACATAGCACTGCGTAGGTATTAGAGACGTGTTACAACTTACGGGACTCGATTCTGACATACGGAGACCGAGTTATCGCCCAGTTTGCAAAACTCGCCAACACTTATGCAAAAAGCCAATAAAGAGCCCAAAACCCGCCTCGGCCGTCCGAACAACATGCAAACACACACATAGCACCACGTAGGTATTAGACACGTGTTACAACTTACAGGACTCTATTTTGACATATGGAGACCGAGTTATCGCCCAGTTTGTAAAACTCGCCAACACTTAGGCAAAAAGCCTAAAAAGAGCTCAAAACCCACCTCGGTCGTCCGAACGCTACGTAAACACACACATAGCACCGTGTAGGTATTAGACACGTGTTACAACTTACGAAACTCAATTTTGACATATGAAGACCGAGTTATCGCCCAATTTGCAAAACTCGCCAACACTTAGGCAAAAAGCCGAAAAAGAGCCCAAAACCCGCATCGGCCGTCCGAATGCCACGTAAATACACACATAATACCGCGTAGGTATTAGACACCTGTTACAACTTACGGGACTCAATTCTGACATACGGAGACCGAGTTATCGCCTAGTTTGCAAAACTCGCCAAAACTTAGGCAAAAAGCCAAAAAGGAGATCAAAACCCTCCTCGACCGTCCGAACACCATGCAAACACACATACAACACCGCGTAGGTATTAGACATGTGTTACAACTTATGGGACTCGATTCTGACATATGGAGACCGAGTTATCGCCTAGTTTTCAAAACTCGCCAACACTTAGGCAAAAAGCCAAAAAAGAGCCCAAAACCCGCATCAGCCGTCCGGACGCCACACAAACATACACATAGCACCGCATAGGTATTAGACACATGTTACAACTTACGGGACTTAATTCTGACATACGGAGATCGAGTTATCGCCTAGTTTGCAAAACTCACCAACACTTAGGCAAAAAGCCAAAAAAGAGCTCAAAACCCTCCTCGGTCGTCTGATCGCCATGCAAACATACACATAGCACCGCGTTGGTATTAGACACATGTTAAAACTTATGGGACTCGATTTCGACATACGAAGACCGAGTTATCGCCCAGTTTGCAAAACTCGCCAACACTAGGACAAAAAACCAAAAAAGAGCCCAAAAATCTCATCGGCCAATCAAATGCCACGCAAACACACACATAACACCGCGTAGGTATTAGAAACGTGTTACAACTTACGGGACTCAATTCCAACATACGCAGATTGAGTTATCGCCCAGTTTGCAAAACTCGCCAACACTTAGGCAAAAAGCCAAAAAAGAGCCCAAAACCCACCCCGGCTGTTCGAACGCCACACAAACATAGACATAGAACTACGTAGGTATTAGACACGTGGTACAACTTACGGGACTCAATTTTGACATACGGAGATCGAGTTATCGACTAGTTTGCAAAACTCGCCAACACTTAGGCAAAAAGCCAAAAAATTGTTCAAAACCAGCATTGGCCGTTCGAACGCCATGAAAACACACACATAGCACTGCGTAGGTATTAGACATGTGTTACAACTTACGGGACTCAATTCTGACATACAGAAAATGAGTTATCACCCAGTTTGCAAAACTCCCCAACACTTAGGCAAAAAGCCAAAAAAGAGTCCAAAACTCGCCTTGGCCGTCCGAATGACACACAAACACACACATAGCACTGCGTAGGTATTAGACACGTGTTACAACTTACGAGACTCGATTTTGACATACGGAGACCGAGTTATCGCCCAATTTGCAAAACTCGCCAACACTTAGGCAAAAAGCCAAAAAAGAGCCCAAAACCGGTATTGGCCGTTCGAATGCCACGTAAATACACACATAGCACCGCGTATGTATTAGACACGTGGTACATCTTACGGGACTCGATTCTGACATACGAAAACTGATTTATCGCCCAATTTATAAAACTCATCAATACTTAGGCAAAAAGCCACAGTAGAGCCCAAAATCCGCCTAGGCCGTCCGAACGCCACACAAACACCCACATAGAACCGTGTAGGTATTAGACACGTGTTACAACTTATAGGACTCGATTCTGACATACGGAGACTGAGTTATCGCCCAGTTTGCAAAACTCGCTAACACTTAGGTAAAAAGATAAAAAAGAGCCCAAAACCCGCCTCAGCCGTCCGAACGCCACACAAAAACACACATAATACCGTGTAGGTATTAGACATGTGTTACAACTTACGTGACTCAATTTTGACATATAGAGACCGAGTTATTGCCACGTTTGCAAAACTCGCCAACACTTAGGCAAAAAGACGAAAAAGAGCCCAAAACTCACCTCGGACATCCGAACGCCACACAAACACACACATAGCACTGTGTAGGTATTAGACATGTGTTACAACTTACGGGACTTGATTCTGACATACGGAGGCCGAGTTATCGTCCAGTTTGCAAAACTTTCCAACACTTAGGCAAAAAGCCAAAAAAGAGCCCTAAACCCGCCTCGGTCATCCAAATGCCACGTAAACACACACATAGCACCATGTAGGCATTAGACACGTGTTACAACTTACGGGACTCAATTCCGACATACGGAGACCGAGTTATCGCCCAGTTTGCAAAACTGGCCAACACTAAGGTAAAAAGCCGAAAAAGAGCTCAAAACCCTCCTCGGCCGTCCGAACAGCACGCAAACACACATATAGCACAACATAGGTATTAGGCATGTGTTACAACTTACGGGGCTTGATTCCAACATACGGAGATCGAGTTATCGCCCAGTTTGCAAAACTTGCCAACACTTAGGTAAAAAGCCGAAAAAGAGCTCAAAACCCTCCTCGGCCATATGAACAGTATGTAAATACACACATAGCACCGTATAGGTATTAGACACGTGTTACAACTTACGAAACTCAATTCCAACATACGGAGACCGAGTTATAGCCTAGTTTGCAAAACTCGCCAACACGTAGGCAAAAAGCCGAAAAGAGCCCAAAACCCGCATCGGCCGTCCGAATGCCACACAAACATACACATAGCACCGCGTAGGTATTAGACACATGTTACAACTTACGGGTCTCGATTCAGACATATGGAGACCGTGTTATCGCCCAGTTTACAAAACTCGCCAACACTTAGGCAAAGAGCCGAAAAAGAGCTCAAAATTCTCCTCGGTCGTTCGAACGCCACACAAACACACACATAACACCGCATAGGTATTAGACACGTGTTAAAACTTATGAGACTCGATTCTGACATACGGAGATCGAGTTATCGCCCAGTTTGCAAAACTCGCCAACACTTAGGCAAAAAGCCTAAAAAGAGCTCAAAACCTACCTCGGTAGTCCGAACGCCATGCAAACACACATATAGTACCGCGTAGGTATTAGACACGTGTTACTACTTACGGGACTCAATTTTGACATACGGAGACCAAGTTATCGCCCAATTTGTAAAACTCGCCAACACTTAGGCAAAAAGCCGAAAAAGAGCCCAAAACCCGCATCAATCGTTCGAATGCCACGTAAATACACACATAACACCGCGTAGGTATTAGACATGTGTTACAACTTAAGGGACTCGATTCTGACATACGAAAACTGAGTTATCGCACAGTTTGCAAAACTCACCAATACTTAGGTAAAAAGCCACAAAAGAGCCCAAAACCCGCCTCGACCGTCCGAACACCACGCAAACACCCACATAGCACCGCATAGGTATTAGACACGTGTTAAAACTTACAAGACTCGATTCTGACATACAGAGACCAAGTTATCACCCAGTTTGCAAAACTCGCTAACACTTAGGTAAATAGTCGAAAAAGAGCTCAAAACCCGCCTCGGCCGTCCGAACGCCATGCAAACACGCATATAGCACCGCGTAGGTATTAGACACATGTTGCAACTTAAGGGACTTGATTTTGACATACGGAGACCGAGTTATCGCACAGTTTGCAAAACTCGCCAAAACTTAGGCATAAAGCCGAAAAAGAGCCCAAAACGCACCTCGTTTGTCCGAATGCCACACAAACACACACATAGCACTGTGTAGGTATTAGACAGTTATTATAACTTACGGGACTCGATTCCGATATACGGAGACCGAGTTATCGCCCAGTTTGCAAAACTAGCCAACACTTAGGTAAAAAGCTAAAAAAGAGCTCAAAACCCGCCTCGGCTATCCGAATGCCATGTAAACACACACATAGCACCGCATAGGTATTAGACACGTATTATAACTTACGAGACTTGATTCTGATATATGGAGACCGAGTTATCAAACAGTTTACAAAATCGCCAACACTTAGGTAGAAAGCCAAAAAAGAGACCAAAACCCGGCCCGGCCGACCGAACGCCACGCAAACACACACATAGAACTGCATAGGTATTAGACACGTGTTATAACTTACGGAACTCAATTCTGACATAAGGAGACCGAGTTATTGCCCAGTTTCCAAAATAAGCCAACATTTAGGCAAAAAGCCAAAAAAGAGCCCAAAACCCGCATCGGCCATCCAAACGCCACCCAAACGCACACATAACACTGCGTAGGTATTAGACACGTGTTACAACATACGGGACTCGATTCTGACATATAGAGACCGAGTTATCGCCCAGTTTGCAAAACTCGCCAATACTTAGGCAAAAATCCAAAAAAAGAGGCCAAAACCCGCCTCGACCATTCGAACACCATGCAAACACACACATAGCACCGCGTAGGTATTAGACACGTGTTACAACTTATGGCACTCGATTCCGACATACGGAGACCGAGTTATCGGCCTGTTTGCAAAACTCGGCAATATTTAGGCAAAATGCCGAAAAGGAGGCCAAAACCCGCCTTGGCCATCCGAACACCATGCAAATACACACGTAGCACCGCTTAGGTATTAGACAAGTGTTAAAACTTACGGGACTAGATTCCGACATACGGAGACCGAGTTATCGTCCAGTTTACAAAACTCGTCAACACTTAGGTAAAAAGCTAAAAAAGAGCCCAAAACCCGCATCTGCCGTCCGAATGCCACATAAACACATACATAGAACCGCGTAGGTATTAGACATATGTTACCACTTACGGGACTCAATTTTGACATACAGAGATCGAGTTATCGCCCAATTTGTAAAACTCGCCAACACTTAGGCAAAAAGCCGAAAAAGAGCCCAAAACCCGTATCGGCTGTCTGAATGCCACGTAAATACACATATAGCACCGCGTAGGTATTAGACACGTGTTACAACTTACGAGACTCGATTCCGACATACGAAAATTGAGTTATCGCCCAGTTTGCAAAACTAGCCAATACTTAGGCAAAAAGCCAAAAAAGAGCACAAAACCCACCTCGGCCGACCGAATGTCACGCAAACATCCACATAGCACTATGAAGGTATTAGACACGTGTTACAACTTACAGGACTCAATTCTGACATACGGAGACCAAGTTATCGCGCAGTTTGCAAAACTCGCCAACACTTGGGCAAAAAGCCGAAAAAGAGCTCAAAACCCGCCTCGACCGTCCGAACGCAACGCAAACACACACATAGCACCGCATAGGTATTAGACAAGTGTTTCAACTTAAGGGAGTGGATTTTGACATACAGAGACCGAGTTATAACACAGTTTGCAAAACTCGCCAACACTTAGGCGTAAAGCCAAAAAAGAGTCCAAAATCCACCTCGGCCGTCCGAATGCCACACAAACACATACATAGCACTGCGTAGGTATTAGACATATATTATAACTTATGGGACTCGATTCTAACTTACGGAGACCAAGTTATCGCCCAGTTTGCAAAAGTAGCCAACACTTAGGTAAAAAGCTAAAAAAGAGCCCAAAATCCCCTCGGCCATCCGAATTCCACGTAAACACACACATAGCACTACATAGGAATTAGACACGTGTTACAACTTACGAGACTCAATTTTGACATACGAAGACTGAGTTATCACCCAGTTTACAAAATTGCCAACATTTAGGCAAAAAGCCAAAAAAGAGTCCAAAACCCGCCTCGGCCATCCCAACGCCACGCAAACACACACATAGCGCCGCGTAAGTATTAGACATATGTTACAACTTACGGAACTCAATTCTGACATAAGGAGACCGAGTTATCACCTAGTTTGCAAAACTCACCAACACTTAGGTAAAAAGCCAAAACATAGCCCAAAACCCGCATCGGCCGTCCAAATGCCACGCAGATGCACACATAGCACTGTGTTGGTATTAGACACGTGTTATAACTTACAGGACTCAATTCCGACATACAAAGACCGAGTTATCGCCAAGTTTGCAAAACTCATTAATACTTTGGCAAAAAGCCAAAAAAGAGCCCAAAACCTGGCTCGGCCATCCGAACGTCATGAAAACACACACATAGCACCGTATAGGTATTAGACACGTGTTACAACTTACGGGACTCGATTCTGACATACAGAGACCGAGTTATCACCTAGTTTGCAAAACTCACTAATATTTTGGCAAAATGCCGAAAAAGAGGCCAAAACCCGCCTCGGCCATCCGAACACCATGGAAACACACACATAGCACCGCTTAGGTATTAGACATGTGTTAAAACTTACGGGACTGGATTCCGATATACGGAGACCGAGTTATCATCCAGTTTACAAAACTCGTTAACACTTAGGTAAAAAGCCGAAAAAGAGCCCAAAACCCGCATCAGCCGTCCGAATGCCACGTAAACACACACATAGCACCAAGTAGGTATTAAAAACGTGTTAAAACTTACGGGACTCAATTTCGACATACAAAAACCGAGTTATCGTCCAGTTTGCAAAACTCATCAACACTTAGGCAAAAAGCCAAAAAAGTGTCCAAAACTCGTATTTGCCCTCCGAATTGCATGCAAAACACACATAGTACTACATAGGTATTAGAAACTTATTACAACTTATGGGACTCAATTCTGACATACGGAGACCAAGTTATCGCCTAGTTTGCAAAACTCGCCAACACTTAGGCAAAAAGCCAAAAATGAGCCCAAAACCCACATCGGTCGTTCAAATGCCACACAAACACACACATACCACTACGTAGGTATTAGACACATGTTAAAACTTACAGGACTCGATTCTGACATACAGAGACCGAGTTATCGCCTAGTTTGCAAAACTCGCTAACACTTAGGCAAAAAGCTAAAAAAGAGCCCAAAACCGACATCAGCCGTTCGAACGCCATACAAACACACATATAGCACCGCGTAGGTATTAGACACATTTTACAACTTACTGGACTCGATTTAGACATACGGAGACCGAGTTATCGCCCAGTTTGCAAAACTCGTCAACACTTAGGCAAAAAGCCAAAAAAGAGCTTAAAACCCGCCTCAGCCGTCTGAATGCCACGTAAACATGCACATAGCCTCGCGTAGGTATTAGACATGTGTTACAACTTACGGAACTCCATTCCGACATACGAAGACCGAGTTATCGCCCAGTTTGGAAAACTCACCCATACTTAGGCAAAAAGCCAAAAAAGAGCCCAAAACCCGCATCGGCTGTCCGAATGCCACTCAAACACACACATAGCACCGCGTAGGTATTATACATGTGTTACAACTTACAGGACTCGATTCTGACATACGGAGACCGAGTTATCGCCCAGTATGCAAAACTCACCAACACTTAGGTAAAAAGCCAAAAAAGAGCCCAAAACCTGCCTCGGTCGTCCGAACACCACGCAAACACACACATAGCACCGCGTAGATATTAGACACGTGTTACAACTTACGGGACTCGATTCTGACATACGGAGATCCGGGTTATCGCCCAGTTTGTAAAACTCACCAACCCTAAGGCAAAAAGCCAAAAAAGAGCTCAAAACCCGTCTCGACCGTCCGAACGCCATGTAAACACACATATAGCACCGTGTATGTATTAGACACGTGTTACAACTTACGAGACTCAATTTCGACATACGGAGACCGAGTTATCGCCCAGTTTTTAAAACTCAACAACACTTAGACAAAAAGCCGAAAAGAGCCCAAAACTCGCCTCGGCCGTCTGAACACCACACAAACACACACGTAGAACCGCGTAGGTAATAGACACATGTTACAACTTACATGACTCAATTCTGACATACGGAGATCGAGTTATCGCCTAGTTTGCAAAACTCAACAACACTTGAAGAACACAAACAAAACTAATTTAAATATGCTCTATTTTCAAATTCGTTATTAATATTTTTATTTTGTAGGGTCTTGTTGATGAGACTTTGGAGGGTGGAGACTGCGGCACAGGTGATGCCCGTGGTGGAGATGGTGATGACCGTCGAGCTGATGCTGATGAGACTATGGTGTGTGGGACTGGCAGTCAGACCGACGGTGGGACCGTAGGTGGGACCAGCTGTGATGATGATACCGACATTCCTGATCTTGGGTTGTAGTACCCATTATGTTTATATTTTAACTTTTATATATTTATATTTATACAACTTTTGAGTTGTATAAACTAGATTTTAGTATCTAGTTAGGTTGATGGTATATGTATCTAACTATATTGATTGTTTATGATTACATTTTGTATTTACATTGTACGACTTTTATTTATAAGTCATTACGTTGTTTACATATTTGATGGTTGATATAACAAAAGCTATTATTGTTATTGATATGCTTTCGTGAAGAATTCTTTATTTTTCTTTAGTTTCTAACAAGTATAATTATGTATATGTAAATGAACATGGGTGTTTTGCAATTTTTCAAATTTTTTTTAAAAAAAAAAACTCATTGGCGACGGGAGTGGAGGGTCATTGGCGACGGCTATGCCGTCGGCAATGACTGTTTTTTAATTTTCTAAAATAGATATTACTGATGGTCTATTTGTCGCCAATGTCGTCGCCAATACCTCATTGTCAATGGCCAGCCGTCGCCAATGACCTCGTTGGTAATGACACACTTGCTGACGGCGAGCGACGGGAACCAGGGGTGATGACCCATACGACAACAGGAAGTGTGATGAACAATGGCGTCGCCAATGACCTCATTGCCGACGACAATAGGGTCATTGGCGATGGCAGAGCCCGTCGGCAATGACCTATTTTTTTGTAGTGTTACTGAAAGATAACTTGTCATAATTAGATGGAAACTTCATGTTATAATCATTGTGATAAAGTTATTTTTTATAAGTGCACACTTTCATCTTTCTCCACTTTGATATATATATTTCGGAGATACTGCTTTGTGGAGTCAAATTCAAGACTAATTAGTTTGATCACATATTCATATTTTACTTTCATGATAGAGATTGTGAGAGAAAGTATTTTCCAAGAAAAATGCTGATATTTGATTACAAAACATTCGAAATAAGTCTGTCTTAAGGATGACGTAGTTGAGTTATTGATAGAGTATGTTCTCTTTTATTTATTTTAATTAAATCATTGTCATTCTATTTTTTTAATTTTTTTATTTTGTATTATATTATATGATATTATATTATTTAAATTAATAAATTTAAGGAATGTTATTAAGTTAATTAATTTATTTCATTTTATGTTGTAATGTCATGGCACGTTATGATATATTATTTTATTTTATTTTATAGTATCTTATATTATACAAAGTAATTTTAGTTTATGTTATTATATTATATTATTTTATTTAGTAGTGTAAAACTAAGTAAATTAGTGCTACTTCATTTATTTTAGTATTGGGAAACTAGTAATATTAACTAAGTCAATACTACTTAGTTGATATAAATTTAGTTGAAAACTAAGTATATGTTACTTAGTTGATTTTAGTAGGGGAAAATTAAGTAAACTAAAAAAATTATTTTTTATTTTATTTACTTTATTTTGTAGTATTTTTGTTATATTAATTATTTTATTTTATTTATACGTTATTATATCTAATTTAATTTAGTTTAATATTTAATTTATGTGTTTTAGTTTAGTTTATAAATTTTTTATTATATTATATATTAATGAACATTATATTATTTTAATTAAGTTATGTTCAATTTAAAAAATGTATTATCTATTATATTATTTTTATTTAGTTTATATTATATAATATACCCAATATTTGCATACACGGTGGATACACATACATAAATTTACAAGCGCAATCGAGATATAAATTGAAGCTCTACCAATTCAAAATGACAGTTGCTAGACATACATAATTCAAAATGACAGTACCAAATATTTGCATACACAGTAATACAATTAACAAATTAAAGTTCTACTAATTTATAACTCCAAATCCAATTGACAATAAAAAATTGATACACATATATAGAATTTACAATGCCAATTAAGATATATGATATATATATATATATATATATATATATATATATATATATATTTATATTTCAGTCTCGCTTGGAGTTTACTTCGTGACGGTTGATTATGTCTATATATATTTATATTTCCATCTTGCCTGGAGTTTACTTCATGGTGGTTGATCGTCTCTCTATATATATATTTACATTTACGTTCCTCCTGGAGTTTACTTCGTGGCGGTTGATCGTCTTTATATATATTTACCACTTTTATATATATATTTATATTTCCAATCCCCCATGGAGTTTACCACTTTTATATATATAATTGTTTACAGCTTTCATACAAACTGTGACATCATGTGAGCCTAAAAATCATGCGATCACAGATTCAGACTCCTGAACCTAGATTCGGTTCCCGTGATGGATATTTTCGGCTGTGACCAGCTTGTAAATTATTCACGGTGTTTGAATTTCCTTAGATGGCTCTCGTGCCCACAAAGAGTTCGGCACTGCTATGTATCTTATTTTCTCAAAAATGCTTCGCATCTCAAAAATAAAAGAAATCAAGCCGAACACATAATAAAATGGAAGTATCAAAGGCCTCAATTACTATTGAGCATAAGGGTTTGAAAAACCTCTTTTACAAAACATCATTGCTATATTTTGTTAAAATTGAACTTTTATACAAAATTTAAACCCTTTGTATATAGGTGCAAACGAGGCATAACACTACTTCCAGATAATTGGACATTGACCCACACACACACACACACATATTCATATAATAATTTAATTGAAAAGTGGAGGTCACCGTGTTACCACGGATGTCGGGGGGGGGGGGGTGCCTAACACCTTCCCTCCGCATAATCAAGCCCCCGGACCCTAACGAATCTTAGTTTCACATACCAGTTAAGCAGTGTTACATCACTAGATCAATGTGCAAACCTTTTCTCGGTTGAGTTGGTGCAACCATTTAAAAATACCAACTAGCAACTCTTACTGTCAAATCGTCGACATATACATGTCGGGCCTTTTCAAATTTCTTTTTCAAACAAATCTCACCTAACATGAGAACACCAAAAAACAAGAACAGAAAGGAACAAATAAAATCCCGACGTCGACACATACCACGCTTGATTTTAACCACATAAACAACATAAACTATCAAATTAAAACCTTTAAATTCCATGTTCTTACTTAAAACTCAATTTTCAAACATCCTTAGTGAATTCAATCATCGTAAATTCGTTTCTCAACCAAATTAGTCTATTTAAATTACGTTCTCTTCGTTTCTTCATGTAATAAGATAACCTATCATTAATTTACAATTTATCATACAAATTTAACATAAATTTTAATATAACATAAGCCATACTCATATATATTTCACTCTAAACTTACTGTAAACATAATTTATTAACATTTATCATGTTTTCATGGATTAATCAATCCTAAATCACATACAAACCACATAAAAGAGATTATATATACAAATTAACATATACAACCCATAGATTCAACAAATTAATCATCAATATCAATTAAAGATAACCTTTAAACAAAACAAAACTAAAACCTTAAAACTAAAATTATACATTTGATTGCTTGTTTATACTCTGTTAGATGATAGGGAATTGTTTTGAATCCTTCTCCTCAAAACTTAGCTTCAAAATCACAGAGAATGATTTTCTCTCTTCTCTCTTCTCTCTTCTCTCTACTCTCTGTTTTCTTCTTTCTCGTTCTTCTTTAGAGTTAGGCTTAATACTGATAAAACTAACGTAAAATATATACTTAATACAATATAATACGTATACTTAATATTTATTAGTTACAAATTTTTAAAAATCAAAAGCGATAAGGTTTGTTTGGAAAAATGAAATAAACTTCATTTTTAATTTATTTTAATAACTCCTTTACTATATAGTTTATTTGTCACACTTTAATTCATCAAACTCAATTAAATTAAAGTTTAATATTAACCTATTAAATCAAATTACCACATAAATCAAATTGCTACATAATTATAATTTCTATTATAAATTATAATTTTATTTAACATATTAGTACATCTAATTTAATTATTAAATTAAATTAGAACAATAGTATAATTATTTAACAATTCATCTTATAATTTAATTAAATAACAATTTAAACAATACATTAGCGTAATCAAATACGCATAACTTATAAAATTATTTAATCATCAAAAAATCAACATACACACTTAACTAAACTAATCCAACACAACTCTTCAATTATTTATTTAATCAATAAAAAATAATCAATCAACACATAAACTAAAATATTTATTTAACCTAATAAATATTTTAAATTAAATATTAAAATTCTCGATCGTTACAAGCACAGTAGTAAGTAGGGATCGATCCCACAGATAGTGATTTGTTTTTATATTTATTTGATTGTTTCCAATAAGAAGGGGTTTTGAATTGATTTAATCAAATTAACAAGAATAGACTTATAAGAATTAACTATGAATAAAAAGTTTCAGTTCTTCAGTTCAGTATCACCTTTTTACAACCATGGATTAATCAAGTGTAACATTATTTACCCTTCAATGAAATTAATAGCCCTAGGTAACAGCAAACTCTGCTACCGGAAACTCCCCTTAGATTATCACTCAATGAAATAAGCTCTTCACAAGATTCTAACCATTATACAACCTTGAACAAGCTCTCTAGATTTAATATAACAGCAGCATTAAGAACTAGAGAATTAGACCATTCCAAGTAATAAACACATAAGCTCGGATTGTTTAACTTGTGTTATGATAATCATAGCAATACTCAAAAGCTTTTCCATAACCAGGTATTATTAATTACTACTTCTGATTAGGAACAATATCAATTACACATAATATTATTCCTTAATCTAGCATATTATATTCGTTAACCAATTCAATCCTGCAGAAATCAAATCAGTTAAGCCAAATATTATTCAGAAATTAAATCAGATTATCAAGAATGAATTTCATTTGAGAAGAAATAAATAATTAATACTCAATTAACCATTAAATATAAAAAAGGTTCAACATCCCTTAGACTGAATAAAGAACTTAGCTCATGTCTTCCAAGTCTGCATTTCAATGGTGTAGATCAGAGAATGTAGTACATGATTGAATGATTAAAACCCTCACTATTACATCTATTTATAGTGCTAGACAAAGACCTAAATCCTATGAGAACTAGAAATTCAAATCCTAAAAGGAATTCAAAATCTCAACTAGTTTCCATAAAGAAATAGAATTCAATTTGGAAATAAAATCTCAATCTAAAAAGATCCTAAACTTGATAGCAATATCAATCCAAGTCCATGTAGAAGTTTGTTAAAATCTACTTTTAGAAACTTTCCAAAAATCCAAGATTCCTAATTTTCCCTACTGAATCCACTAAGGCGGAATCCCTGTACCTTCTAAGTCCATCGAGGTGGACTGGTTTTTCTTGAGTTTTAAAGGGCTATCCGTCGGGGTGAATATTTTTATACTGCTGATTCCACCGGGGAGGACTTGGACAAAGATGAGTGGGCTGGGGCGGACACCAAACTCATTGGGGCAGACTAGAACAGAGAGGTATCCGCGAGGAAGACTTTTCTAGGCCAACAAATTCGTTGGGGTGCATTGCATGCTTTCTAAATTTTGTTCTTTTTGCTTCTACTTACCTC
The DNA here is from genome assembly GCA_020205615.1 of Panax quinquefolius. Lineage (NCBI taxonomy): Eukaryota > Viridiplantae > Streptophyta > Magnoliopsida > Apiales > Araliaceae > Panax > Panax quinquefolius. The sequence continues at coordinate 90,453,475 of CM035156.1, read as the reverse complement.
CAATTCGAATCAAGAAAACACATTATTAGGCACATGTACAAAACAAATTATGTAATATATTAAATGTAAAGGAATCAAAATCAAGGAATATTATGCACTTATTGTAAGACCCCAACTTTTTGAATAAAGATGAATTTTTTATAAATATCATTTTGAATATTATGCAGTGAATTTGATATAATATTATAGTTTTGGGTATTATTTATAAATTTGCAAAGTACGCAAGTTGTTATATAATATTTGATTGGTCGGGGAATATTCGTTTTAACAGGGAATATTCATACGACGGCACAATCATTGGTGGACCCCACAACAAAATTATTGTCAGATTGAGAAAACAACAAAAATAAAATAACGGCGAAAGTTTTATCGTTAACTGTTAGAATACCTGGTGGTTAAAATACAGTAATGCGCGTTGTTGCACAGTAGCACACGGTATTAGACAGTATTTTTGAATTATTGATTCTTTCATAAGAAGGCACTACTCAATAATTGTTACAGTAGTTACTGTTCAATATTTTATTTTATTGATTTAATAATTACTGCGTTGATATTTTATATTATTGTTATTTCAATAATTGTCACTACACAATATTTCCCATTACCAAATCAATAATTCATATTATTTGAATAATATTATTAAATAGCATTATTGGCAATGTCTAGAAAGTTCTATCAATGAGAGGTTTGGTCACCTAATTGCACGCCAGTAAGGAGAAATCCTTATCGGAAAGCCCCCTCTTTCCTGAGAACGGTCTGGTTGTCATTATTGTGATTCTATAATATTATTTGTGAATAATTATTTATTGATTTATATGATAAGGAAATATTTATTTTATGTGGACATAAATGATAGATAGGAAAATATTTATTTTTTGTGGTTATAAATGAAGGAATTAAATGTTGAGGTGTTTTATCAGTATTTTTGTTGGAAGGGAGGTATTAAAAATCAAATCGGTGTTCTTAAAGCTCTATTGTGTGAGTTATAATTTTGATCCGACCGTTGGATCGTTTTGATTTTTGGATATGTTATGCATATATAAGTTGAGTATATGTCCATAAATTTTGAAGCGTTAAAAATTAGCATATGATTTGTTATGATTTTTAAAAGGTGTTAAAAATCATCCGTTTGTGGATTTCGGATATTTTTTGTCTAAAATTTGGAAAAACTTAAAGCTAAAAAGTTGTATAGAATTCGATTTCGTGTGGAATGGACATAAAATTTGTATTTTTTTGATAAAAGGGCTATTTATTATGAATTACTGAAGTTTTGGAAAATAAAATATTTTTTATTAAAAATGGGTGGGACCCACTTTTGTTTTTCAAACTTGTGGGCTGAATTCTTGTTCCAAGTTGGCTGCTCATTTGGTGGTTGGCGTAAAGATTGGAAATAATAATAATAATATTATTATTTTATTATTTTAGTCTCCTATGGCGTTCTAGCATTTTCCATTAAATAGGCGCTTAAGTTAGAATTGAAAATCACACCAGAATCAGAGAATTCTTCTTCTATAATATTGAGCGTATTTCTTTCGAGTTTTAGAAAGCTTTGAGCGTAGAAAATAGTGAAATTTTTCTTCAAGAATATTTCCGTCATACCAGTTGGAATACTCTTCTTTTCAAGGTAAGGGATGTTATTTTTGTTCAATATTCGCTTGAAATAATATTTTCTTCCATACTCTGTAGTATGTAAGTAATATTATTTCGTTTTAGATTTTGAATTCTATACTCGTTTGTTAAAATTTTGGCGACTCAAGATGGGTGATGTATACCTATTTTGGGGGCGTCACAGTTGGTATCAAAGCTTAGGGATATGATCCCTGGCTGAGATGTGAGACAAGAACTAGGAGGGGAGAGACGGAGAATTCCTTCGCTAGTATGACCTACCTAAGTTTATTTGGTATTTAATTGGTCGGTCAGAGTATAGGGATAATATATGGCATGTCAATTAATCCTTGTTTTGTGGCAGTATTTGAAAATGACATCTGAGAATGTTGAGAATAACAATGGAGCACAGGAGACCGTTGAGTCTCCACAGACCAACAATCTGGATAATATGCATCAGGAAGGCAACAATCCTTAGGAAAACAACAACACTGACCAAATGATGAACGATGGAATGTTCAGAGGCTTTCTGTAATTCATGAAAAATCAAGAAAGAGAGACTCCTGTCAGAAATGCAGGTGGAAACACTGACAACTCTCAGACGGTCACTGCTAAACAATTCAGGGAGCTGGGACCACCGGAGTTTTTTGGAGAGCCAAAACCACCTAAGGCGGAGACGTGGATAAAGCAGATCAACAAGATATTTGATGTCTTTGGATGCTCAGGAGCAAAGGTTCCCTTTTCCACCTTCACGTCATGTGGCATGAGAGGCATTACTACTCTGGAAATCTAAAAGCGTACTCAACCTGCCACACTGAAGATGTCTTGGGAGAAGTTCTAAGAACTATTAAACGACAAGTACTTTCCCAAAAGTATTCGTCACATGAAAGAGGTAGAGTTCATTAAACTGGAGCAAAACAACATGACCGTGTCACAACACAAAGCCAAGTTTGCCGAGTTGTCCCGGTTTGCGTCCCATTTGGTTGATAATGAGGAGAGAATGATACGAATATTTCTAAGAGGTTTGAAACCCGAGACACATCAATACCTTATCTCTCATAAACTGTTTTTGTATTCAGATGTTGTGAATAGGGCTCAGTTATTGGAGCAAGATAATCAGTCAACCCAACCAAGAGAGAGCAACTGGCAAAATGATAATACCAGTGTTAGTAGTCATCAAAGCGGTGACAACAAGCGTGGTGGTAATCAACATGCCAAAAATGGTAACCACTTCGGTGGTAATCATGGCCAAGACAATAAGAATGAACATTTCAAGAAGAGGAGATTCAACAATGATGGAAAGACGTTAGCATCAGCACCTGTTGTTAAGGAAGGAGAACGACCACCTATCATATGCTTCAAATACGGAGGGGAGGGACACATCAGTCAAAATTGTGTGATGCCATCCAAAGCATGCTATAATTATGGAAGAGAAGGTCACCTAGCCAAATTTTGTCATTCACCGAAGACAAGTCTAGTTGGGATGGAGGCACTAAAGGCCGTCCCAGAAAAGTCAAAGCCGATAGTTCAAGGGAGAGCATTTACCGTGACCTCCCAGAAAGCAAGGAATCCGAACGAGGTCATCACGGGTAAGCTTATCATAAACTCTAACGAAGTCTATACCTTATTTGATACCGGTTCTACCCATTCTTTTATTTCTCCTACTTGCGCTCAACATTTAAATTTGACTCCGGAGAAATTAGACTTTGACTTATCTGTTGAAACTCCGTTGGGAGAAACGTTCATTACATCCACTGTTTATAAGTCTTGTTTGGTTCAAATCGGTACCCTCACATTACTTGTCGATCTTATTTCATTGAAAATACTTGAATTTGACGTAATTCTAGGGATTGATTGGTTAACTACTCATCATACAAAAATTGATTATTTTCGTATGGTTGTTAGCTTTCATATTTCTAACCAACCTATTATGCGAATTCAAGCAACCAAACCATTAAAATCAAACATTGTCATCTCAAGCCATAAAGCTATTCGTTTATTGAAAAATGGATGTCACGCTTTCTTAGCTCATGTCACGGATTTAAACAAGAATACGTCAGTTTTGAATGATATTTCTATTATTAATAAATTTCCTGACGTATTCCCTGAAGAACTTCTTGGCCTACCCCCAGAGCGTGAAATTGAATTTTGTATCGACCTTGAACCCGGTACAAAACCCATTTCCAAATCCCCATATTGAATGACTCCTATTGAACATCAGGAGTTAAAGACCCAATTACAGGAATTGTTAGACATCGGCTTCATTCGTCCTAGTACGTCTCCTTGGGGTGCTCCTGTTCTATTCGTGAAGAAGAAAGATGGGAGTATGCGACTTTGTATTGATTATCGGGAGTTGAATCATGTCACCATCAAAAATAGGTACCCATTGCCACGTATTGATGACCTGTTTAACTAGTTGCAAGGCGCCAAATTCTTTTCAAAGATCGATCTTCATTCCGGATATCATCAGTTAAAGATTAGAACCGATGATAATCTAAAGACGGCTTTCAAAACTCGGTACGAGCATTATGAATTCCTAGTCATGTCTTTTGGATTGACTAATGCTCCTGCAGCCTTCATGGATATAATGAACCAAGTATTCAAGGAATATTTGGATCACTTTGTGGTCGTCTTTATTGATGACATCCTCATATATTCCAAAAGCCGTGAGGATCATAAGCAACACTTGAGGCTAACACTACTACAAAATATTAAATAGACAACACTTAAGCCACAACGTTTTTTATAAAAATGTTGTGGTATTTTTTTTACAACATTTTTAAAAAAAGTTGTAGATAGATATGCAAAAACGTTATCTATTTAAAAGGGCATTTTTTTGGTTTTAACTAAATAACATTTTTTTAAAAAACGTTGTCTATTTGATAAAACACGAAGCTCACTTAAAATTAAAAGACTTAACTCTTTTTCTCACCGAGGCTCTCTTATTCTTTATCTCTGTGCTCGTCGTTCTCCGTGCAGAGCTTCAGTCCTTCTCCTAAGTCCTTGCAGAGGTTCGTTCCTTCTCCCTCAGTTTCATTCCTCTCTCTCTAGTTTCGTTCCTTTTCTCTTCAGTTTCCTCTCTTCGTTCCTTCTCTTTTAGTCTTCTTCTCTCGTTATGCTCTGTTACCTTACGTTCGGTGATTGGGTGTACCTTCTCTCTGAGGGTGACATTTGAGTTTGAAGATAAGCTGTTTTGGGGCTAGGGTTTCATCGTAAGTTCTGCATCTCTTTGGATTTGTTCTTGCATGTGTTTATTTTCAACCCATTTACAGTCTTTGAATATAAACGTGCTTGAGGTGCTCCATTTGTTTTGTTATAATTGTTTTTCTGCTTTCATATTGGTAGCATAGTGGTGGCTGCGGTGGCAGCAGTGGTGGTTTCTTTGTCTCCTCCACTAAAATTAGGTTTTAATTTCTCACTTGTTAATTTTCCCTAAAATTTAGGTTTTAATTAGAAATTTTTCGATATTTGGAGCTAATTTAGAGCTTCTAAGTGTTATTGAAGGCTAATTAAATCTAGAGGATTACATTAAGTGTTATTGACTGTATTTTTAGCTCTGAAGTTTAATATCGGGTTCTCTTCAAAAATGTCATAGCGTCTGATTTGTTGACTGTATTTGTCTATAAATGTGGTTCTTCAATGGAGGTTTTTCTTTTGGAATCCAGAATTGTAGATTTATGTGCTAGTATAATCATTAGTTTTTGGTTTTTCAACTAACATTTGCCTCTGTTTTCTCTTGTATGGTTGATACTGATATCAAAGTGGACACAAATTCCAATGTAATTTGCATCTTATTCATTGGGTGAAATAGTAACATTTCTTTTATCTAGTTTAGCCAATTGATAGTTAACTGAGTGCTTATGCAGTGTTTTATATTTAAATCTAGAGGATTACATTAAGTGTTATTGACTGTATTTTTAGCTCTGAAGATTAATATCGGGTTCTCTTCAAAAATGCCATAGGGTCTGATTTGTTGACTGTATTTGTCTGTAAATGTGGTTCTTCAATGGAGATTTTTCTTTTGGAATCCAGAATTATAGATTCATGTGCTAGTATAATCTTTAGTTTTTGGTTTTCTAACTAGCATTTGCCTCTGTTTTCTCTTGTGTGGTTGATACTAATATTAAAGTGGACACAAATTCCAATGTAATTTGCATCTTATTCATTGGGTGAAATAGTAACATTTCTTTTATCTAGTTTAGCCAATTGATAATTAACTGAGTTCTTATTCAGTGTTTTATATTTAATGTTGGACTTTAGATGACATGTTTTGTTTTTTCTTAAGATGGATAAGTCATGGATGTGTGCTGATAGAAGGTCACGAGGATATGAACTAGGCGTTGATGAATTCTTGAGGTTTGCGGTAGACAACGCAAGAAATGTGAATCTTATTCATTTCCCTTGAGTAAAATGTGGAAACATTTTAAAATTTGGTGCCAGAATTATACGGGATCACTTGTATTGTAATGGGGTTGATACTAGTTATCACACTTGGATATGGCATGGAGAACCTAATATGTTGAGATGCAGATGCAAATAAACCTTTTATAGGCACTCTTGAGCAAGGCTATGTCTACGAAGCTTGATAGATATGGAAGATAATGGTTTTGGGGATTTCTCAAATGATCCTTGTGAGTTTCTTAATGTGATTGGGGATGGAGATGAACCCTTGTACCCTGGTTGTAAATTTAGTAAGTTAGGTGCACTTGTTAGACTCTATAATTTGAAAGCAAAGCATGGGTTGAGTGATGTTGGTTTCACGAGGCACTTGATTTTTCTGACTGAACTTCTTCCAGAAGGTAACCAATTACCTTGCTCCTTGTACGAGGCAAAGAAGTCTTTACATGCCTTAGGAATGGATTATGAGAAAATACATGCTTGCCCTAATCATTGCATCTTGTATAGAAAGGAATTTGACCAAGTAACTAATTGCCCAAATGTTCTCTCTCAAGGTGGAAGATGGATAAGAATGAGCATTAAGAGAAGGGGTGCCTGCGAAGGTGTTGTGGTACTTTCCTCCTATCCCGAGGTTTAAACGTATGTTTAAATCTAGCAGGATAGATGAGAGTTTGACTTGGCATGCTAATAATAAAATGAGCGATGGTCATATGCGTCATCCATCAGATTCACCATCTTGGAAGCTAGTGGATGATACGTGGCCGGAGTTTGGTAAAGACCCTAGAAACCGTAGACTTGCTCTTTTAGCTGATGGGATCAATCCTCATGCTTCTCTTAGTAGTAGATACAGTTGTTGGCCTGTTATAATGATTATTTATAATCTTCCGCCTTGGTTATGTATGAAAAGAAAGTTCATGATGTTGACTTTGTTGATCTCGGGTCCTAAACAAGCCGGTAATGATATAGATGTCTACTTGGAACAATTGATTGATGATTTGAAGTGTTTGTGGAAGGGGGTTCTAGGGGTGTATGATGCATTTAGAGGAGAATACTTCATGCTCAAAGCCCAATTAATGTGGACTATTAATGGCTTTCCTGCCTATGGGAATTTATCTGGATGTGTTGTAAAAGGTTATAAAGCATGTCCTATATGTGGCGATGATACACCTAGCCATAGGTTGACACATGGTAACAAAGTTTTTTACATTGGCCACCGAAGATTCTTGCCTAAAGATCATTCATTTCGGAAGCAGCGAGTAACAATTAATGGAGAACAAGAATTTAGACCACCTCCTGTGTCACTAATGGGAGAAGAAGTATTTAGAAAGGTTGATGGTTTGACTCATGCTGTTGATAACAAGGATAACAGGCCTTGTTGGAAGCGGAAGTCAATATTCTTTGAACTAGAGTATTGGAAGTTTCTTCATATTAGACATTGTCTTGATGTTATGCATATTGAGAAAAATATATGCGATAGCATTATTGGTACATTATTGGATATTCCGGGGAAAAACAAAGATGGGGTTGCAGCTCGATTAGACCTCTTAGAAATGGGGGTTAAGACTTATTTGCGACCAGATTTTGGGGGAAAAAGGACACGTTTGTCTCCAAGTACTTGGAATCTATCGAGGGCAGAGAAATGTGTTGTATGTAATTCTTTGTATGTCATGAAAGTCCCAGAAGGTTACGCTTCTAGTATCAAAAGTCTTGTATCATTGCAAGACCTAAAACTCTATGGGCTTAAGTCTCATGACTGTCATACCTTAATGCAACAATTGCTCCCTGTTGCCTTACGTTCGGTGATGGAAAGACCTATGAGGTATGCAATAATCAGATTGTGTTTTTTCTTTAATGAGATATGCAATAAAGTCATCAACATTTCAAAACTAGATAAAATGCAAGCTGATGTAGTGGTAGCCTTGTGTTTGCTTGAGAAGTATTTTCCACCATCATTCTTTGATATCATGATTCATGTCTTGGTGCATCTTGTTAGAGAAGTTCGATTCTGTGGGCCAGTTTACCATAGATGGATGTATCCATTTGAAGGATTCATGAAAGTACTAAAAGGGTATGTATGTAATCGTACTCGGCCTGAAGGTTGCATGGCTAAATGTTATTTTGGTGAAGAAGCTTCAGAGTTTTGCGAGGAATATTTATCTGATGTAGTACTATTGGGATCCCATCAAAGCGAAGAATGGGTCGTACACAACCCTTATCTGGTGCTACCGTATAATCTACGAAGCATGACATGTTAGACCAAGCACATCGTTGTGTATTAGAAAACACGAATGAAGTTGAACCATATATCAGGTAATTTAAACATTTTTTCAAGTTGAACCATAATTGAAAACACGGATGAATTCAAGAAAAAAGTATATGAAGGTTTGTTGACTGTGATCGGCAGCCATGATATTCTCACAATGGCATTGGGGACTTCAGAGCGTGCTGGATGAGTTAGAGGTGTGGGAGGTTATGTGACTCCAAGTTCCTACTTTTACCTACCAAGACGCCAAACCGAGTATGTGAGCCAGAGTATTAAACAAACTATCCACAAACTTCATGAAGAAGAGCGAGATAAAGGGCAACTTGTGGCAATAAAACTTGTAGTGAAGGAGTGAGATTTTTGGGTACAGAAGATTATGCAAATAGTGGCAAAACTGGATGGAACGTGTATGGCCCAAGGTGAAAAAATTCCCCCAGGTCACTACTTGACTCCCACCACCCTTAACGGTGCACATTTTTCAGACAAAGCTAGTTGTTCTGCTGTTAAAAAACTGAAATTTGGATTGATGAGAAGGAGGATGTTGACAATGGTGAGAAAAAAGACAATGATAGAAGTATAGCAGGTGTAGCAGTATAGCAGTATAGCAGGTGTTAACATATATTTCACATCAGTATAGTAGTATAGCAGGTTAGGAATATGTGTGAATATGTGTTATATTTCATATTTCCTGTACAACCAAAACATATTTCACATCAGTACACCAGCTTGCTCCTCAAATATGTGTTAACATTTTACATGGTTAGGAATTATGTTAAAAGTCATTTCTGTGATTGGTCAGTTATCTTGCCATACATCAGTATAACAGTCGATTTGGTATCCTTGTGATTTGGTATCTTTGTTGAATACTAAATTTGTTGTTCTTTTATTTCAGTGGGATAAGGCATGTGGATTAATGTACACACAAGAACAAATTGACGAAGTACGGGATGAGTGGGCAACATACGTGAGCAGCTATATGTAGAGCCTCGAGTTAACGATGAATATGTTAGATGAATGTATGTATTTTGGGAGAACTAGGCTTTTTTGCACATGCTTAGGTAGTAGCTTAATTTTATGGATAGTTTGGTTTATTTTGTGAATGCATGTAATCAAATTCATAATTCAATATAGTAGTAATTTATATTGAAAAGTGAATTTGAGATGCATATATGGATACATTTTGGTATATATTTCGTGGATGTAGCAATTTGAAACTGTAAACGAATGGTTATTATTGGGATGTATTTTGAATGGTTGATACATTTTGGCTATATATCATAGCATTAGCATATTGCAGGTGCATTGGTAATATAGGTGAACCACATCCTTTTTTTTTTTTTTTTTTTATCTACAACATTTAAAAAACGTTGTCTGGTATACTAAACAACAACATTTTTTTTATTCTACAACATTTAAAAAACGTTGTCTTATATACTATACAACAATTTTTTTTTATTCTATAATATTTAAAAAACGTTATCTTATATACTAAACAACAACATTTTTTTATTTTTTTTATTCTACAACATTTAAAAAACGTTGTCTTATATACTAAACAACAACATTTTTAACCAAAAAACGTTGTGGAATCATACCTTCTACAACGTTTTTAAGCATCTGCTAATTTTTTGAAAACAAATCTACAACGTTTTTTCCTAAAAAACGTTGTGTATTGTGCTTAAATACAACATTTTTAAAACGTTGTGTAAGGGTGTCAAATAGACAACACCCTTAACCATGACGTTTTTCTGACAGAAACCACAACGTTTTTTCTGTGTTGTCTATTTACTGTTTTGTAGTAGTGTGATACTCCAAAAGCTTCGTGAAAACTAGCTTTATGCCAAGTTGAAGAAATGCGAGTTCTGGCTTGAGGAAGTAGTATTCCTTGGGCATGTAGTATCAAGTCATGGAATATCTGTTGACCCGACAAAGATTGAAGCTATTCAAAGCTAAGAACAACCGAAATCAGTGACCGAAGTACGTAGCTTTCTCGGCTTAGTTGGTTATTATCGGAGATTCGTAGAAGGGTTTTCTCGAATCACTACTCCTTTAACTCAGCTAACTCGGAAAGATACTAAATTCGGTTGGAGCGTGGAATGTTAGAATAGTTTTCAAGAACTCAAGAGGAGACTCATTTCAGCATCTGTTCTAACAATACCATCTGGCTCGGAGGGATTTGTCATCTACAGTGATGCTTCGGGCAAAGGGTTATGATGTGTTCTCATGCAACATGGGAAAGTCATAGCCTTTATGCCTCTCAAGAACTCAAAGAATATAAGAGGAATTATCCTACTCATGATCTAGAGTTGGCGGCGTTTCTCTTCATGACTTAAAATTTGGAGGCATTACACGTATGGAGAGAAAGTGGAGATCTTTACGGATCATAAAAGCCTCAAATATTTCTTCACTCATAAGGAACTCAACATGCGACAATGACGTTGGCTTGAACTGTTGAAAGATTATGATCATACCATCCAATACCATCCAGGAAAAGCGAATGTGGTAGCTGACGCATTGAGTAGAAGATCATATGCGGGTATAAGTGTGATATTGTTAATGCAAAGGCGCATTTTGTATGACTTGCAAAGGATGGAGATAGAGTTAAAGACTCCAGGGACCCATGTGATGATGGCAAATATACGAGTAGAACCGACTTTGATCGATAAAGTTAAAATTCGCTCAAGCTACGGACTAGAAATTGATGCGCGTGTGAGGAAGAAAGTGCAAGAAGGTGCTATGCCGGAAGAAAGAATCGATGAAGAAGGAATACTTAGAGTCAACTCCAGACTTTGTGTTCCTAATGACCCTGATTTAAAGTATGAAATCATGATGGAGGCGCATAATACACCGTTTGCAATCCATCATGGGAGTACCAAAATGTATCATTATCTTCGACATACATTTTGGTGGAACAATATGAAAAGAGGGATAACAGAGTTTATCTCAAGGTGTTTAACTTGTCAACGAGTCAAGGCAGAGCATCAAGTACCAAAAGGTCCATTGCAACCACTTGAAATTCTAGAATGGAAGTGGGAGCACATTACTGTAACGATCGAGAAATTTATAATTTAATTTAAATATTTATGAAATTAAATAAATATTTTAAATAATTTATTTATTGAGAAAAATAAATAATTGATAAATTGTGGAGAATTAATTTAGTAACTAAATTGACTAATGTTAATTAAATTGAGTAATGATAATTTTATTTGAAGGATTTAATTTAAGGAAATAATTAAATTAAATCAATTACTTAATATTTAAGAAAATAATTAAACTAAATGAATTGTTTAATTTAATTGGAATAAATAAATTAAATAAAGTGACGTTTCTAATTTATTAATTAAATTAGATATATAATTATTTATTAATTATAAGTATAATTATAATGAGATTATAATTATTATTAATTATTGTTATTATAAGTTATTTGAATTAATTAAGTTAATGGTGTGACATGAAACTATATAAAATAAATAATATTAAAATAAATTAGTTTTGGGAATATGTGCTTAGCCAAACAAGGCCTTGTGGCCTTTGGCTTATTTTCAACTGACGTAAACTTTTTATTCTTTAACTGAAAGAGAACGTGGGTTTTAGTTTATGTTTACGCATATTATTCCTAAGGTTAGCGTTCAGTTTTGTTTTATTCTCATATTTGGCTAAGGAGAAAGAGCATAGTTGAGAGAAAAGAGAGAGCATAGGAATTGAGAGAGAAGAAGAATTACAAGAAAATTGAGAGATTAAGTGAAAACCTAAGCAATTTCAGTGGTTAGCAAGGGATTGTTAAGCATACTGAAGGTATTTTATCTAACCCTTGTATTATATATATATATATATATATATATATATACATATATGAAGTTACAGCAAAGTTGTTTATGTTCTGTGAATTCTAAATTTTTTCAAAATTGTTGTTGTGTAACTAAATTATGGGGGATATATGTGATATAATGCTAGAGTTTATGTTTAAACAAGGAAATTGTATGTTAATTTGGTTCTAATAGAAGAAATAATGTCAGTATGTGTATTTTTGCATGTGGCTAGGGTAATTGTCAATTTTAGTGGCTAATTTGGATGTTAAACTGTAAAGTGACGCTTGTAAATGATAGTTTATTAAGGAACGAGCATAAAACAATTTGAATGAGGTGAATTGGCCAAATATTGAATTCGCAGTGTGGATTTTTGGGGATGAATATCAAAATTTGAGTTTTATATGAAAATCATGAAATTTGAGAAATTAACTTAACTTAAATTGTTGTTAAATTATTTTAATTGGTGGAATATGTTCGCAAACATGTTTGTGATGGCTCTATATCATTTTTACCTGTTATGATCACTGTTAGGTGGGTGAATTTTGTGTTAGTTGGGCTAAAAGCAGCATCGTTTCACCGCCATCTCTCGCCTCTGTTTGCAATTGCACCGTAGCAATGCATTCTAAGCAATGCAAAAAAACAGCGTTGTCGGTTCTAGTATAAGTGTGTAGCAATTGCTACCACACCTCGACTATGTGATAAAGAAAGTATGCTTATTTGTAGGTCATGCGTAGTGGACTTGTGTTGGTTTAGCAAGCATGTTAGGGATATTAAAACATAATGTGGACGATAATAATAGATTGTATAGTGTTGTAATTCAAAGTGTGAAGATTTTAAGTAATTCTTTAAATAAGCTATAAAATGAAACCAAATGAGCTGTTTTCGAAAGATAAAGTTGAACGATTAAGTTATGTTGATCAATGTGTGATTTCAGAAGCGTTAAGTATGTTAGCCTAAATGGTTAGGTTCTAGGTTAGGGTTATGACCTAAATGATGGTTTAAACCCTAAAGCTAATATTCATACAACTAATTGTTATTGCGACTTCAATGATATATGTAGGGTAATTGGAGATTATTTTACAGTAGTGTAGATTACAAACAAGGCAAGTCCCTAAACTTTAACTCTTTACATTGAGCAAGTTTTTTTTAACTTCATTCTTTTCATATTGGATGCATGTTTCCATTCCTAAATCATTATTGTACATGTTTCTAAAATTCTTTGTAAAGTTGAGCAAGCCTAGTCTATGTTGTACAAGCTCTTATAACCTAATTCGTTACATCGAGCGAGTTTCACTTTCCTAATTATTATTCAAAGCATATAATGTTCTAATACATTGACTCAAGTGAGATTGTTCTAATTCTTTGAATATAGTATTTTGCATGTATATCATATTATTCAATTATATATTGTTGATGTCCGATCTTTGACTTTGATAGTCTTGTTCAGTTATACATGCCTATATTAAACCTTCAATTAGTAAGCGAACTCTTATTGTTCTATAATTGTCTAGTGTTCTAAAATTCTAGAAACACTGATATACTAGTTCTAAACTAAACTTTCTTTAGTACGGAAATTCTAAATTTAAATCGAAACGAACAACCCTAATATAGGGGATTTTGTACGTGTAACGTTTAGATGTTTGTGCACAATACATGGTACAAAGGGTTGATCCCCCTAAGTACATTAAGAAGGGTCCGTATAGTCCAAATGAGTGTTAAGGTTGGGTAATAATACCTAAGTAGCGGGGACATAGTTCGTGGTCTTAAGACCCTCAAATAATTAAAGCTCAAACTTGTTTTCTATTTTGATTTGTAGAATAAGTTCCTTATTGTTCAGCTTTCGTTGTTCACTCTCATGTTACTATCATTGCTACTTTCTACATCAATGAGTATTTGTTTGCCCACTCTTGCAATTAACACTGTAGGTAAAGTGGAGAAAGTTGATAAGCCGTCTACTAGCAAAGGAAAGGGCAAATTGCTGAAGACTTATGAGAAATTATTTTAAATATTTTACGTTTCAAGACTTGTTTATTTTAAGATGTATTCCAAAAACTAATGTAATAAATTTAAGGTTAGATTACCTGGGATTGTTTTTAAAATGATGATGTAACCCTTAAATGAGAAAGATTATTGTTTAAGTTTTTTTTTAAAATTATGTCTTTATCCTTTATGATGGGTAGTTAGATGTAATGGTTTTGGATAGTGAGCACCAAATCCTATGGGAATGGAATACCTGGATTTGGGGGTGTCACAGTTATCATGGATTTCGTTACCGGTCTTCCTAGGGTTTCTCAAGGCATAGATACGATTTGGGTCATTATTGATAGATTGACCAAGTCGGCTCATTTCTTACCTAAACGAGAAACTTATACACTTGAACGTCTTGCTCGTATGTACATAAATGAGATTGTAAGACTGCATGGTATGCCAGTATCTATAGTTTCTGATTGAGACCCAAGATTCACTTCACGATTTTGGGTTAGTTTGCAGAAAGCTATGGGAACGGATTAACGATTTAGCTCGGCATATCATCCTCAGACGGACGGGCAGTCGGAGAGGACTATTCAAACTCTTGAAGATCTATTAAGACTCTATGTCCTTGACTTCAAGGGAAGTTGGGACAAATTCTTACCATTGGTGGAGTTTTCCTACAACAACAGTTATCAAGCAAGTATTGGCATGGCTCCATTCGAGGCATTGTGTAAGACCCGAACTTTTATGAATAAAAATGAATTTTCTATAAATATCATTTTTGAATATTATGAAGTAAATTTGATATAATGTTATAATTGTGGGTAATATTAATAAATTTTGCAAAGTACGCAAGTTGTTATATAATATTCGATTGGTCGGGGAATATTCGTTTTAACAGGGAATATTCGTACGATGGAACAATCATTAGTGGACCCCACAACGGAATTATTGTCGGATTGAGAAAACGACAAAAATATTTTTTATGAAAATAATGGTGGAAGTTTTACTGTTAACTGTTGAAACACTCGATGTTAAAAGTATAGTAATACGCGTGGTTGCATAGTAGCACACGGTATTGATTATTGATGTTTACGTGAGAAGTCACTCAGGTTTGTTCAATTATTGCTACAGTAATTGTTGCATAGTATCTCACGTTATTTGATTCAATTATTGTCGATATTTTATATATTATTAAATCAATAATTTAGATGACAAAGTTATTAATATTATTATTTGTAATATTGACAATGTCTAGAAGTTTCACAAGGAGAGGTTTGGTCACCTAATTCTTGGCATAATAGGAGAAATCCTTATTGGAAAGCCCCCTCTTTCCTGGGAACGATCTGGTTGTTAAATATTGCGAATTATAATAATGATGATAAATGTTGTTAAAAATATTGAGGGAATTTTTATGAAGTAATTGTTGTAAATTTTGGCGTATTATTTGGACTCCCACTTACTCATTTGTCAAAACTATCGGTAGAAGTTATTTCAGTTTTGTTATATATATATATATAATATTATATTTTATTTAAAAGTTTTTGTTTTATTAGAATATTTTATTGCATAGTACTGCATAGTAAATCAAAAAATTTCAAACGTTCGGCCGAAGAATTGCGTCCGTGACTTTCCTTCACTATGCATCCAAATAGTATCCTTTCCATTCTCCTATAAATAGGATGCTTAGTTAGAATTCAAAATCACACTAGAATCAGAGAATTCTTCTTCTATAATCTTGAGCGTATTTCTTTCGAGTTTTAGAAAGCTTTGAGCGAAGAAAATAGTGAAAGTTTTCTTCAAGAATATCCCCGCTATACCAGTTGGAATACTCTTCTTTTCAAGGTAAGGGATGTTATTTTTGTTCAATATTCGCTTGGATTAATATTTTCTTCCATACTCTGTAGTATGTAAGTAATATTATTTTGTTTCAGATTTCGAATTCTATACTCGTTTTGTTAGAGTTTTGGTTTCTATACTCCATCAAATTAGTAGAATATCCTTGATATTTGCGCTTCATCCAGTATCTTTTCATGAAAATATTATTCTGAGCATTTTTGATAAGTTTTAATTTTTTCATGCTGAAATACTACTCACGGTGTTACTATTCCCGAATTACTATTTATGGGGTACTATTCACTCGAGTACTATTCACCTGGAGTACTATTCATTATAAAAATTGATTCGTTATCGGTCCAAATTATTTTTGGTACAATATTATTATTGAATTTTACTCCACAAAGCAGTATCATGTTGACAATTTGGACGTTATTGATTTCTGGATAAATTAAATTATAAATCTTTAAAAATTTATCCTTGAACTTGTTTTATTGAATTCTTATATCATTGTCATCATCCTTATGTTTATATTATGATGAAAGTCATCAGTGGCCTGTAGTGCATAAATGGACTTGGTATGATTATGACCAGGGATTATTCGGTATAATCATGATCGTAATGTTACAAATGATGTGGTAAAAGTCCACATTGGCCCGTAGTGCATTGATGGACAGTTTTGGCATGATCATGACCATTGATAAAAACACGAATATCCTTGGCCCGTAGTGCATGGATAATTTGTGGTCGTGATACTAATGAATATCCTTGGCCGTAGTGCAGGGATGATGTGGATTATTTATTAAGCTCAGTCTCAGCGATAAAAAGTTTAAATCATAGAAGATAGTAGATTTTATTCTCTACTTGACTCTTCTAATGGATTATTTGTTCCGCTGCAGTTAAACTTGATGTTTGTTATATTTTATCAGTTTAACATTGTTGAAGGCTAACGATAATTTATTTTGCATTATCTTAGTCATAATATTTCTTACTGGGCTAGTTGAGCTCACCCTTTTGCTTTCATTGTTCTGTTCAGGAAATGAGAACGTAGCTTGGACTAGTCGGGGAATGGAGTGACGGTCCAGATGATAGCATTAATAGTCCTCACTATTCTATGAAATAGTGTGATAATAAATTTATTGAGGACTTCATTTGAGTTTGAATACTGTCTAGAAGACAATATTCGTATTAAACTCTCAGTTTATGTTTTGTCGTATTTTACACGACAATTGTATTATTAAGTTGTATTTGAATTTTGTACCATGTATTTGGCGACTCAAGATGGGTGATGTATACCTATTTTGGGGGCTTCACAGTTCGTATCAAAGCTTAGGGATATGATCCCTGGTTGAGATGTGAGACAAGAACTAGGAGGGGAGAGACGGGGAATTCCTTCGCTAGTATGACCTACCTTAGTTAATTTGGTATTTAATTGGTCGGTCAGAGTATAGGGATAATATATGATATGTAAATTAACCCTTGTTTTGTGGTAGTATTTGAAAATGACATCCGAGAATGTTGAGAATAGCAATGGAGCACAGGAGACCGTTGAGTCTGCACAAATGAATAATCAGGATAATGTGCATCAGGAAGGCGATAATTCTCATGCAAACGACAACACTGACCAAATGGTGAACGATGGAATGTTCAGAGGCTTTATGCAATTCATGCAACATCAGGCGAGAGCGGCTCCTGTCCAAAATCAAGTTGGAAACACTGGCAACTCTCGGATTGTCACCGCTAAACGGTTCAAGGAGCTGGGACCTCCGGAGTTTTTTGGAGAGCCAAATCCACTTAAGGCGGAGACGTGGATAAAGCAGATCTGCAAGATATTTGATATCTTGGGTTGCTCCGAGGAGCAAAAGGTTCCCTTTGCCACCTTCATGTTGCGAGCAGAGGCATATTACTGGTGCGAATCTATAAAGCGTACTCAACCTGCCGTACTGAAGATGACTTGGGAGAAGTTGCAAGAATTGTTCAACAACAAGTACTTTCCCGAATGTATTCGTCACATGAAAGAGGTAGAGTTCATTAAATAGGAGCAAAACAACATGACCAAGTGTCACAAAGACGAAGCCAAGTTTCTTTGAGTTGTCCGGTTTCGTCACACTTGGTTGATAATGAGGAGAGAATAGCGGATGATGTTTCTAAGAGGTTTAAAACCTGAGATACGTCAATACCTTAACTCTCACAAACTTTGCTTGTATTCAGATTTTGTTAATAGGGCTCAGTTATTGGAGTGCGATAATGAGTCAACTCAACCAAAAGAGAGCAGCCGGTAAAATAATAATACCAGAGATAACAGTCATCGAAGTGGTCAGAACAACCATGGAGGGAATCAACATGGCAGAAATGGTAACCACTTCGGTGGTAATCATGGCAAAATAATAAGAGTGGACATTTCAAGAAGAGGAGATTCAATAATGATGGAAAGACGTCAGTGTCAGCACCCGTTGTTAAGGAAGGAGAACGATCACCTATCATATGCTTCAAATGAGGAGGGGAGGGACATATCAGTCCAAACTGCGCGATGCAGTCCAAAGCATGTTATAATTATAGAAGAGAAGGTCACCTAGCCCGATTTTGTCGTGCACCGAAGATAAGTTCAGCTGGGATGGAGGCACCAAAAGCCGTCCCAGAAAAGTCAAAGCCGGTAGTTCAAGGAAGAGCGTTTATCGTGACCTCTCAGAAAGCAAGGAACCCGAACGAGGTCATCACGGGTAAGCTTATCATAAACTCTAGCGAAGTTTATACCTTATTTGATACCGGTTCTACCAATTCTTTTATTTCTCCTACTTGCGCTCAACGTTTAAATTTGACTTCGGAGAAATTAGACTTTGACTTATCTGTTGAAACTTCGTTGGGAGAAACGTTCATTACATCCACTATTTATAAGTCTTGTTTGGTTCAAATCGGTACCCTCACATTACTTGTCGATCTTATTTCATTGAAAATACTTGCATTTGACGTAATTCTAGGGATTGATTGGTTAACTACTCATCATGCAAAAATTGATTGTTTTCGTAAGGTTGTTAGCTTTCATATTTCTAACCAACCAATTATGTGAATTCATGCAACCAAACCATTAAAATCAAACATTATCATCTCAAGCAATAAAGTTATTCGTTTATTGAAAAATGGATGTCAAGCTTTCTTAGCTCATGTCACGGATTTAAACAAAAATACGTCAGTTTTGAATGATATTTCTATTAAAATAAATTTCCTGACGTATTCCCTAAAGAACTTCCTGGTCTACCCCCAGAGCGTGAAATTAAATTTTGTATCAACCTTGAACTCGTTATAAAACTCATTTCCAAAGCCCCATATCGAATGGCTCCTATTGAACTTCAGGAGTTAAAGACCCAACTGCAGGAATTGTTTGACATCAGTTTCATTCATCCTAGTACGTCCCCTTGGGGTGCTCCTGTTCTATTTGTAAAAAATAAAGATGGGAGTATGCGACTTTGTATTGATTACCGGGAGTTTAGCCATGTCATTATCAAAAATAGATATCTGTTACCTCGTATTGATGATCTGTTTGACCAGTTGCAAGGCGCCAAATTCTTTTCAAAGATCGATCTTCGTTCCGGATATCATCAGTTAAAGATTAGAACTGATGACATTCCAAAGATGACTTTCGAGAACTTCGATGACGGGCATTATGAATTCCTAGTCATGTCTTTTGGATTGACTAATGCTCTCGCCGCCTTCATGGATATGATGAACCAGAGTATTCAAGGAATATTTGGATCACTTTGTGGTCGTCTTTATTGATGACATCCTCATATATTCCAAAAGCTGTGAAGATCATGAGCAACACTTGAGGCTGATACTCCAAAAGCTTCGTGAAAACAAGCTATATGCTAAGTTGAAGAAATGCGAATTTTGGCTTGAGGAAGTTGCTTTCCTTGGGCACATAGTATCAAGTCATGGAATATCTGTTGACCCGACAAAGATTGAAGCTATTCAAAGCTGGGAGCAACCTAAATCAGTGACCGAAGTACGTAGCTTTCTCGGTTTAGCTGGTTATTATCGGAGATTTGTGGAAGGATTTTCTCGAATCGCTACTCCACTAACTCAGCTGACTCAAAAAGATATAAAATTTGGTTGGAGCGAGGAATGTGAGAATAGTTTTCAAGAACTCAAGAGGAGACTCATTTTAGCACTTGTTCTGACAATACCATCTGGCTCGGAGGGATTTGTCATCTATAGTGATACTTCGGGCAAAAGGTTAGGATGTGTTCTCATGCAACATGGGAAATTCATAGCCTATGCCTCTTGGCAACTTAAAGAATATGAGAGGAATTATCCTACTCATGATCTAGAGTTGGCAGCTGTTGTCTTTGCACTTAAAATATGGAGGCATTACTTGTATGGGGAGAAAGTGGAGATCTTTACGGATCATAAAAGTCTCAAATATTTCTTCACTCAAAAGGAACTCAACATGCGACAACGACGTTGGCTTGAACTATTGAAAGATTATGATCATACTATCCGATACCATCCTGGAAAAGTGAACGTAGTAGCTGATGCATTGATTAGAAGATCATATGTGGGTACGAGTACAATATTTTCTACGCAAAGGCTTATTCTGTATGACTTGTAAAGGATGGAGATAGAGTTAAAGACTCCAAGGACCCATGTGATG
This sequence comes from Panax quinquefolius, assembly GCA_020205615.1. Taxonomy (NCBI): domain Eukaryota; kingdom Viridiplantae; phylum Streptophyta; class Magnoliopsida; order Apiales; family Araliaceae; genus Panax; species Panax quinquefolius. The sequence goes on along the minus strand of CM035156.1, from coordinate 90,432,939 downwards.
ATGGCGAATATACGAGTAGAACCGACTTTAATCGATAAAGTTACAGCTGCTCAAGCAACAGACCTGGAGCTGATACGTATGAGGAAGAAAGTGAAAGAAGGTACTATACTGGAAGCAAGAATCGATGAAGAAGGAATACTTCGAGTCAACTCTAGACTTTGTGTTCCTAACGACCCTGAATTAAAGTATAAAATCATGCTGGAGGCTCACACCGTTTATAATCCATCCTGGGAGTACCAAAATGTATCGTGATCTTCGACATATAATTTGGTGGAGCAATATGAATAGAGAGATAGCGTTGTTTATCTTAAGCTGTTTAACTTGTTAACGAGTCAAGGCGGAGCATCAAGTACCAAAAGGTCCATTGCAACCACTTGAAATTCCAGAATGGAAGTGGGAGCACATTACCATGGATTTTGTTATTGGTCTTCCCATGGTTTCTCAAGGCATAGATGTAATTTGGGTCATTGTTGGTAGATTGACCAAGTCAGCTCATTTCTTACCTATACGAGAAACTTATACACTTGAACGTCTTGCTCGTATGTATATAAACGAGATTGTAAGATTGCATGGTATGCCAGTATCCATAGTTTCTGATCGAGACCCAAGATTCACTTCAAGATTTTGGGTTAGTTTGCAAAAAGCTATGGGCACGGATTTACGATTTAGTTTGGCATATCATCCTCAGACGGACGGACAATCAGAGAGGACTATTCAAAATCCTGAAGATTTATTAAGACTCTGTGTCCTTGACTTCAAGGGAAGTTGGGACAAGTTCTTACCATTGGTGGAGTTTTCCTACAACAACAGTTATCAAACAAGTATTGGCATGGCTCCATTTGAGTCGTTGTATGGAAGAAAGTGTCGTTCTCCAGTATGTTGGGATGAGGTGGGTGAAGCAACGTTGTTGGGACCGAAGTTGGTACGTATGACTACGGAAAAGATTCAAACGATCCGACAACGTATAAAAACCTCACAAGATCGACAAAAGAGTTATGCTGATATTCATCAAAATGGCGTGGAATTCGATATTGGAGATCATGTGTTGTTACGTGTTGCTCCATGGAAAGGAGTTACGAGATTTGGAAAGAGAGGAAAACTCAATCCTCAATTCATTGGCCCATTTTTAATCCTCGATCGAGTAGGAACTGAGGCCTATAGACTCGTTTTACCGCCAAGTATGTCTCGTGTTCATAACGTTTTTCACATATCCATGTTATGTAAATATGTGGAAGACCTGAACCACATTATTGAGTTAGATCTGGACGAAATAGCGGAAGATTTAACGTATGAACAGGTTCTTGTTAAAATCTTGGTTAAGAAGGAACACATTCTACGCTCTAAGGTTATACCTCAAGTCAAAGTTTTGTGGAGGAACCACGATGTTGAGGAAATGACCTGGGAGTTAGAATTTGAAATGAAATCAAGGTATCCTTACCTCTTCGACATACCAGGTACGTACCCTAATTTCGAGGGCGAAATTTTATAAGAAGGGGAGGTTGTAAGACCCTAACTTTTATGAATAAAAATGAATTTTCTATAAATATCATTTTTGAATATTATAAAGTAAATTTGATATAATGTTATAGTTGTGGGTAATATTTATAAATTTTGCAAAATCACGCAAGTTGTTATATAATATTAGATTGGTCGGGGAATATTCGTTTTAACAGAAATATTAAATACGGCAGCACAATCATTAGTGGACCCCACAACGGAATTATTATCGGATTGAAAAAATGGCAAAAAAATATTTTTATGAAAATAACGGCGGAAGTTTTACCATTAAGCTGTTGAAACACCGGTGTTAAAAAGTACGATGAATGGCGTGGTTGCATAGTAGCACCGGTATTGATTATTGATGCTTACGTGAGAAGTCACTCAGATTTGTTCAATTATTACTCACGATGAATTTGTTGCATAGTATCTCACGTTATTTGATTCAATTATTGTTGATATTTTATATATTATTAAATCAATAATTGAGATGACAAAGTTATTAATATTATTATTTGTAATATTGATAATGTCTAGAAGTTCTATCAAGGAGAGGTTTGGCCACCTAATTGCGCGCCAATAGGGAGAAATCCTTATTGGAAATCCCCCTCTTTCCTGAAAATGACCTGGTTGTTAAATATTGCGAATTATAATAATGATGAAAAATGTTGTTAAAAATATTGAGAAAATTTTTATGAAGTAATTGTTGTAAATTTTGGCGTATTATTTGGACTCCCACTTACTCATTTTTCAAAACTGTCGGTAGAAGTTATTTCAAATTTTGTTATATATATATATATATATATATATATATATATATATATATATATGTATATGATAATGATGGGTGGGGGGTTTGACATTAGTCACGAGGGAGGATAACAAAAAAGTGGCAGGAAGGGAGTACATATATTATATATATATAATTGATTTTTGCATGTGTGCAAATGAAGGAATGCATTATATATATATATATATATATATATATATATATATATATATATATATATATATATGTATGTGTGTGTGTGTGTGTGTGATAAGCTGATTAGTGTGGGGACGGATGGAATTCACGGGGCATATCCCGTGACTATTTTTTAACATATGTTATATATATAATATATATATATATAATATTATATTTTATTTAAAATTTTTTGTTTTATTAGAATATTTTATTTCATAGTGCTGCATAGTAAATCAAAAAATTTCAAACGTTTGGCCGAAGAATTGTGCCCATGACTTTCCTTTACTATTCATCCAAATAGTATCCTTTCCATTCTCCTATAAATAGGATGCTTAGTTAGAATTCAAAATCACACTAGAATCAGAGAATTCTTCTTCTATAATCTTGAGCGTATTTCTTTCGAGTTTTAGAAAGCTTTGAGCATAGAAAATAGTGAAAGTTTTCTTCAAGAATATCCCCACTATACCAGTTGGAATACTCTTCTTTTCAAGGTAAGGGATGTTATTTTTGTTCAATATTCGCTTGAAATAATATTTTCTTCATACTCTATAGTATGTAAGTAATATTATTTTGTTTCAGATTTTAAATTCTATACTCGTTTTGTTAGAGTTTTGGTTTCTATACTCCATGAAATTAGTAGAATATCCTTGATATTTGCGCTTCATCCAGTATCTTTTCATGGAAATATTATTCTGAGCATTTTTGACAAGTTTTAACTTTTTCATCCCGAAATACTATTCACGGGGTTACTATTCCCAAATTACTATTCACGGGGTACTATTCACCCGGAGTACTATTCATTATAAAAATTGATATGTTATCGGTCCAAATTATTTTTGGTACAATATTATTCTTGAATTTTACTCCACAAAGCAGTATCATGTTGACAATTTGGACGTTATTGATTTCTGGATAAATTAAATTATAAATCATTAAAAATTTATCCTTGAACTTGTTTATTGAATTCTTATATCATTGTCAGCATCCTCATGTTTATATTATGTTAAAAGTCATCTGTGGCCTGTAGTGCATAGATGGACTTGGTATGATTATGACCAGGAATTATTCGGTATAATCATGGTAGTAATGTTACAAATGATGTGGTAAAAGTCCTCATTGGCCCGTAGTGCATTGATGGACAGTTGTTGGCATGATCATGACCATTGATGAAAACACGAATATCCTTGGCCCGTAGTGCATGGATAATTTGTGGTCTTGATACTAATGAATATCCTTGGCCGTAGTGCATGGATGTGGATTATTTATTAAGCTGAGTCTCAGCAATAAAAAGTGATGAAAAATCTTTTTAAATCATAGAAGATAGTAGATTTTATTCTCTACTTGACTCTTCTAATGGATTGTTTGTTCCTCTGCAGTTAAACTTGATGTTTGTTATATTTTATCAGTTTAAAACTATTCAATGCTAACGATAATTTATTTTACATTATCTTAGTCATAATATTTCTTTCTGGGCTAGTTGAGCTCACCCTTTTGCTTTCATTGTTCTCTTCAGGATATGAGAACGTAGCCGGGACTAGTCGGGGAATGGAGTGACGGTCCAGATGATAGCATTAGTAGTCCTCACTATTCTATGAAATAGTGTGATAACAAATGTATTAAGAACTTCATTTGAGTTTGAATATTGTATAGAAGACAATATTGTATTAAACTCTCAGTTTATGTTTTGTCGTATTTTACACGACAGTTGTATTATTAAGTTGTATTTGAATTTTGTACCGTGTATTTGGCGACTCAAGATGGGTGATGTATACCTATTTTGGGGGCGTCACACGTTGTATGGAAGAAAGTGTCGTTCTCCAATATGCTGGGATGAGGTGAGTGAAACAACGTTGTTAGGATCGGAGTTGATACGTATGACTACAGAAAAGATTCAAACGATCCGATAACCTATAAAAACCTCACAAGACCGACAAAAGAGTTATGTTGATCTTCATCAAAAGGACGTGGAATTCAATATTGGAGAACATGTTTTGTTACGTGTTGCTCCATGGAAAGGAGTTACAAGATTTGGAAAGAGAGGAAAACTCAATCCTCGATTCATTGGCCCATTTTTAATCCTCGAACGAGTAGGAACTGTGGCCTATAGACTCGCCTTACCGCCAAGTATGTCTATTGTTCATAATGTTTTTCACATATCTATGTTAATAAAATATATGAAAGACCCGAACCACATTATTGAGTTAGAACCAGACGAAATAGGGGAAGATTTAACGTATGAAGAGGTTCCTATTAAAATCTTGGATAAGAAGGAGCATATTTTACGCTCCAAGGTTACCTCAAGTCAAAGTTTTGTGGAGAAACCACGATGTTGAGGAAATGACCTGGGAGTTAGAATCTGAAATGAAATCAAGGTATCTTTACCTCTTCGACATACCAGTGCACGCACTTCTAATTTCGAGGGCAAAATTTCATAAGAAGGGGAGGTTGTAAGACCCCAACTTTTTGAATAAAGATGAATTTTCTATAAATATCATTTTGAATATTATGGAGTGAATTTGATATAATATTATAGTTGTGGGTATTATTTATAAATTTTGCAAAGTACGCAAGTTGTTATATAATATTCGATTGGTCGGGGAATATTCGTTTTAACATGGAATATTCGTACGACGGCACAATCATTGGTGGACCCCACAACAGAATTATTGTCAAACGGAGAAAATGACAAAAATAAAATAACGGCGAAAGTTTTACTGTTAACTGTTAGAATACCTGGTGGTTAAAATATAGTAATGCGCGTTGTTGCACAGTAGCACACGGTATTGCACAATATTTTTGAATTATTGATTCTTACGTAAGAAGGCACTACTCAATAATTGTTACAGTAGTTACTGTTCAATATTTTATTTTATTGATTCAATAATTGCTGCGTTGATATTTTATATTATTGTTATTTCAATAATTGTCACTGCACAGTATTTCCCATTATCAAATCAATAATTCATATTATTTGAATAATATTATTAGATAATATTATTGGCAATGTCTAGAAAGTTTTGTCAAGGAGAGATTTGGTCATCTAATTGCGTGCTAGTAAGGAGAAATCCTTATCGGAAAGCCCCCTCTTTCCTGGGAACGGCCTGGTTGTCATTATTGTGATTCTATAATATTATTTGTGAATAATTATTTATTGATTTATATGATAAGGAAATATTTATTTTATGTGGACATAAATGATAGATAGGAAAATATTTATTTTATGTGGTTATAAATGAAGGAATTAATGTTGAGGTATTTTATCAGTATTTTTGTCGGAAGGGAGGTATTAAAAATCAAATCGGTGTTCTTAAAGCTCTATTGCGTGAGTTATAATTTTGATCCGACCGTTGGATCATTGTGATTTTTGGATATGTTATACATATATAAGTTGAGTATATGTCCATAAATTTTGAACCGTTAAAAATTAGCGTATGATTTGTTATGATTTTTAAAAGGTGTTAAAAATCATTCGTTTGTTGATTTCGGATATTTTTTGTCTAAAATTTGGAAAACCTTAAAGCTACAAAGTTGTAGAGAATTCGATTTCGTGTGGAATGGACATAAAATTCATATTTTTCTGATGAAAGGGCTATTTATTATGAATTACTGAAGTTTCAGAAAATAAAATATTTTTTATTAAAAATGGATGGGACCCACTTTTGTTTTTCAAACTTGTGGACTGAATTCTTGTTCCAAGTTGGCTGCTCATTTGGTGGTTGGCGTAAAGATTAGAAAAAATAATAATAATAATATTATTTTATTATTTTAGTCTCCTATGACGTTCTAGCATTTTCCTATAAATAGGCGCTTAAGTTAGAATTGAAAATCACACCAAAATTAGAGAATTCTTCTTCTATAATATTGAGCGTATTTCTTTTGAGTTTTAGAAAGCTTTGAGCGTAGAAAATAGTGAAAGTTTTCTTCAAGAATATCTCCATCATACTAGTTGGAATACTCTTCTTTTCAAGGTAAGGGATGTTATTTTTGTTCAATATTCGCTTGAAATAATATTTTCTTCCATACTATGTAGTATGTAAGTAATATTATTTCGTTTTAGATTTCGAATTCTATACTCGTTTGTTAAAATTTTGGCGACTCAAGATGGGTGATGTATACCTATTTTGGGGCGTCACACTTATCACATGTTGCATATATATATATATATATATATATATATATATATATATATATATATATATAAGTATTCGGATATAAAATACTATATTCTACCGGGATTTATGGACTTTATTCTAGTTTGGTTCACTAGAGCCACCAAGTGAACCAAAGGGTCTAACCTAGAGTGTAAGAATTAAATTTAAATATAACTGTTACATTTAAACTTGGGTTCCATTACAAACGGGTCTTCAAGTGCTCCTTGCTCCTTTGTCTCCAATTTTTCAAAAATTAATTCTAACTATTTGTATTACAAAACCATTTACAATAAATAGAAACCTTGATCAGTTGTCAAGGGGAAGTACATAGGAGGGAAATAGAATTTACATTAAGAATAATTAGAGAAAACGAGATACGCAGACCCCATTTAATAAAACTCATACATTCATACATTCAACTAAAATAAAATTCAATCACATATGTCAATAGACCATAATCAATCCCATTTATTATCATACATATTAACATATGCATCAATAAATAACATTCATCTCATGAATAATAAATCCAATCCATATATGCATCGATATCAATTTAATGGGAAAAAGTTAGCTAAATTTTAGTTTAAAAAAATAAACTCTTTTAATTTAATCAAAAACCAAACCTAAATTAAACTCTTTAATTTTTAGCAATCTAAAATTATAGTTCAGATAAAATAAACTCCTTTATTTTAAAGTTTTATCAATTAAATAGACTATTTATGTTAATTGAAAAATAAAAAAAAATCAGTTCTTGGGGTGTGGTGCGGCCGCGATGCAAAGCAAGAAACAGATTCTAAGTTAGGGCGTGGTCGCGTAGCGACGGAGAATTAGAAAAATAATTGATTCCCATAAAATTCGATTCAATCGCATATCAATTTGTCGATGTCGGGATTTTTAGTTGTCCCTTTTCGTTACTTGTTCTTTGGTGTTCTCATTTTAGGTGAGATTTGTTTGAAAAAACAAGTGAAAAAGGTCTGACATGTGTAATGTCGACGATGGACTGTTAAGAGTCGCCAGTTGGGGTTTTTAACTGGTTGCACCAACATAATGAAAAAGGTTTAGTATTGACCTAGTGATTTGACAACGCTAAAAGCAGTCGTGAAACCGAGATTCATTTGGGTCAGGGGCTTGATTATGCGGAGGGAAGGTGTTAGGCACCCCCCGACATCCGTGTTGCCACGGTGACCGCCACTTTTCAAAGAAATTGTTATACGAATGTGTGTATGTGTGTGTGGATCAATGTGCAATTATTTAAAATTAGTGCGAGGCCTCATTCTCATCTATATACATGGTTTGAATTAATAGAAAAATTCACTTTTAAATAGAATATAGCAATGATGTTTTGTAAAAGAGGTTTTTCAAACCCTGTTCTCAATAGGAATTGAGACCTTTTCATACTTCCATTTTATTATTAAATGTTCGGCTTGTTTGCTTTTATTTTTGAGATGCGAGGCATCTTCGAGAAAATAATATACAGTAGTGTCGAACTCCTCGTAGGTATGATAGCGATCTAAGGAAATTTGTACATCAGAATAATGTACAAGTCGCCATAAATTGAAAATGTCCATCACGAGGCAAGAATCTAGATTGAAGAGATGAATCTGTGATCACATGATTCCTAGGCTCACATGATACCGCAGTTTGTATGAAAAGTAGTAAGCAGTTATATATATATAAAAGCTGTAAATATATATATATACAGACATTATCAACCACCACGAAGCAACTCTATGGGGGATCGGAAATGTAAATATATAAAAGAGGTAAAATATATATATATATATATATATATATATATATATATATATATGAACATGATCAACCACCACGAAGCAACTCCATGGGGATCAGAAAAGTAAATAAAGCAAGAATCGATCAACCGCCACGTAAGTAAACTCCAAAGGGACTAAATGTAAATAAAGCAGTAAAAGGCCTCGAAGTAAACTCCAGGCCTGACAGAAATGTAAATATATATATATATAAGCAAATAAACGCTCCAGACATAAGTCTAGGCTCAATCGAGGCATAACTCGATAATGTTAGTCCATATATAAATATATATACATATATAAGTATATATATACCGACATAAATGAAAACCATGGATCGAAGTTCGGGCGTACGCACACAACACGACTCTCAATGAGTAGAATAGTGTGTGCAAAGATAAAGAGAAAGGCTTTATAGAGTGTGAGAAGGCTTATAGTGGGCTGCCAATGCAGGCTTCTATGACTCTAAATAGATAAACACTCAGCTCCCGCCAGTAAAAAGAGAGCTATATATGCGCTAACAGGTGTTTAAAATGAGGAAAGACTCAATATGGGGTGTGTACAGAGCAAATTTGACAGGGCTTCCTCGCCTTTTTTTTAAAATGGCACCCCAAGCCCTCTATTTATAGAGGGGGGAGACGTAGGTGTACCTGCAACAGCCGCAGATGCACCTTCCCAGGGTGCCTCGGGCTCCATGGGTCCTGTCATCTCGAAGTACGTGCACTCGTGCACTGTGATGTCCGCTCAAACTTGCAAAACTTCAATCCGAGCATCCGAACGAGGTATATAAGACCTTCTTCGGACCGTTTATGTCTAGAGTTACGCAATGACATGGGATTAGAGGTTGTAAGAAGTCAGGAAGAGGGGACCATGCCCATAGTTTTCAAGCTTCAAATTCTATCCGGTGTGCTACCACGCGTAATAGTCACTCGGGATTGGAACTCCTTGGTTCTTGTAAGATATTGTTGTATGTATGTATATATGAAGTGTTGAGACGACGCGCAGATGTTATGGTGGCAAGATGACGTTTGACTCCTCATCAGGTTATCACCGGTTTGAATTGAAAGCAGACGTTGCTCAAGGTTACATTTAAGATTGGACTACTGCAAGTGTTTGAATGCTGCAAGATCATCTGTAAGTGTGCCTGTCTTCCCGGTGTTAGCTCCGGGTCTGAGGAATGAGTGCCTCGATAGGAGGTCTGAGATTGAAGCTGATTGCATTTGAAACAAGCATTTTCGGGGTTATCGCCAGAACTATAATAGCATTCCTTGGGGTTATCTCCAAGGATGAAACTTAGGGTTATCTCTGAGGTTGGAAATGATACTCCCGGTGTGTGTTACGGGGTTGAGACTGAACTTCCGGTAGTATCTGGAATGGATGTGAGCTGTCTTCCAGGGTTATCTCTGAAAGATGAATCTGCCCTCCTGCAATGTTAGTAACAGGTGTGCAGAAAATTTAGAGTGTCTACAGATGCCCCTCTTTATCATATTCATGCAATGCAATGCATGGATAGGATAAAGAATCCTAGACACTTGAAATACAACAAGATAAACATGATGCTATGTGAAGAAACATGATGCAAATGTGTGATGCATGAATGAAATGATTGTCGGTTCCCTGTTAATATTGTTGGGATGACAATCAGTGATGTCTTGGACGTGCGATCCAAGTCTTCAAGGATGTTTAATGTTGGGGCTATCACCAAAGTCCTGAATCCTAGACACAGACTTTTACTCCATAGAGGTGCCTCTTGTGTGAAAGAGATCTATGGGGAGAAAGCTTTGTCTATTTGAGGATGTGTATAACATATCCCATCATCGGTCCTCTCCGATGAGGATGGTCTTTTCTGGCTTGTATCACCAACATATACCACGGTTTTATTGGAGTTACTGCCAACAGTATGTTTCGTCAGGGCTCCCTGACCTTCGCTGATGCATGTATCACCGGATAGATCCCTGCTGGGTGCATTGTCAAGGCTGCTTGACCTTCATTGATGTGTGTATCAATGGTTGTATTGCGTTGTGACCCTTGTTGGAGAGTGTGTAGGCTGCTTGACCTTCGTTAACGCGAATATCAATGGTTGCATCGCATTGTGACCCCCACCGGGGATACATAGACATGGATACGTTGCTTCGATGGGTTTACTTGCCACCGACTAAAATAACGTCAAGGTTACTTGACCTTCATTGATGTGTGTATCAATGGTTGAGAATGTGTTGTAACCCCCGCTGGGGATACATGGATGTTTGAAATTTCTGCGTTGTAACCCCCGCCGGGTATACATGGATGTTTGAAGTTTATGCGTTGTAACCCCCGTCGGGGATACATGGATAATTTGCGACTTCGACGTTGTAACCCCCGCCAGGGATACGTCTTAGGGCTATGACCCTGTACTGAAAGCATTGGATGTTTGTGAGGTATTGCTGAGCATGATTTGTAAAAGCTGAGGCCACTAGTATAGTATACCTTGTATGCAGGCGAATACCAATGTGTGACATGTGGATAGTCCCATTTATAAAGGGGGCTATGGCAAAATTTTTCCAAAATGTAGGCATTGGGTAGTCATGCATTTTTAACTCTACTGTATATGTATGTTAAAACAATGCATGCAAGCATGTAATCATAAAATGCATTTTGAAAAGCTCTAGGTAAGAATTTACCACACCCTTTCTGAGGTGATTTGGATACTTGTTGTCCAGATATTATGGATTTGGATCAGCTGAGTAGTTCCCGCAGGACCACTTCTGGTGTACGGAGGAGGGCTTCTGAAGTACCTCGACCCCATTCTGTTCGACAACCTCATCGTTTGGTGGATGCGGTGATACGTCCTATCCGGGTTGAAGTGTCGTCTGTCGAGGACGAGGAGGAGGATGTACCAGCTGAGGTTCCTGCTCCTGCTGTACATGTTCCTCATAGGGATTTGCCAGGTATTCAAGTGGTGAACCCAAATCTTCTGGGTGACTTGAGTTGGCATCCTTCAGTTTACCTGCACGTAAACGAGGTATGAAGTTAGATCTTAATATTCCTTATTTCTAATTCATGAGGAGCAAAGGGTTCTGATGTTGATCTGCATTTGATGTAGGTTCCCGGCTTTACACAACCTCGAGGGAACTGGTTTAGAATCCAATCTATGTATCAAGCTTTGCATGATGACTATAAAGCGATTGTACATGGCTGTGGATTTGGGACGTTCTTTTCCATTCTTCCCCATCGCTGTCCCTGGGGTTACCTCAAGGCATTGTCTGAGCGGTGGTTTCACCAGACTCAGTCACTCCACTTGCTGGACTATGAGGTGATGATAACACCGATGGATTGGCGGTTTATCACCGGTATGGAGTTTGGAGGGGATCCAGTGCCTTGTACGGTGGATATCACCTCTACTACCGTCAGATCCTTGTTGGGAGTTCCGGCGGAGGCGCTCAAGGGTAGGACTGTACGTACAGGTCCTTTGAGCATAGATGTTATGAGCGGGCTGTTGAGTGAGCCTATACCAGATGATGTGAGAGTCAGGGATCGCATTCTTTGGCGATTATTCTTGATGATCATTAGGGGCTGCTTCAGAGCAGATAACTCTTCTACGGTGTCTTTCACTTTGATCAGCCCCACTGGACACGTGGACCATATAGGAGATTATGATTGGGGTTCCTATACCTTTGCCTACTTCCTCAGGGGAATGCGCATGCAATCGCAGGGTTTGACCGAGGCTTGGTTAGGATTCTACCCGTTTCTGCTGGTGAGTATTTCTCTTGTCTTTTCCCATGTACAAGTAAAGAGTGTTGACTGACACCAGATGTTTGCCTTTGTGTTGGTAGTTTTGGGCCTATGAGAGGCTTCCATATTTGCGTCCTGTGAGCGTGCTAGGTTTAGACACCTATCCACGAGGACGGAGATGGCATCATTCCATACTGGCGGAGGTCCCTGTTGCTAAGGGTTTCACTCATTGCCGCCTACAGCTGGAGTTGTTGACTGCGGATGTCATCACATGGGTTCCCTATTTTGGGAAGCATTTGAGTGTTGGATTTGAGGATGGGTACCCGACTGGAGTTGAGTACGTTATTTCCACCCATAGGATTCCTCTCTTCACAGATGGAGGATGGGAGCTCTACTTAGGAGAGTGTGCTATCAGGAGCACTACAAGAGAGATTCGCATGCCGATCTTGCCTCCTGCCAAACGTTATTGGCATGTTTCACAGTCACCCGTCATTGATATCCCATTGTTGGGGATTGACGGTTTCACATTGTCAGAGGATTACTGCACTCAAGAGATGTTCCAGCATTGGTGGTTCCCTCGTACCATTGGAGCTCAGACCCGCGCCACACAATTTATGGGGAATATGGTTCCAGGATCCGTGATGATGACGGATTAGCACTGTGTCGTAGATCGACTTATGTGACACCTGATCGATGATTTGACCCGACAGTTGGACTGGGCACATTTCTTTATCCAGCACTTGGGTAGAGATCCTTTAGAGGCAGATACTTTCGATCCTTCCATGGCGCTGGCCCCTCAGATGACCCATATGGCTTTGCCGGTGCAGATCCTCCCTTGTATAGGCCTGATATCCCTGTAGATAGAGATCCAGTGACTCAGGAGAAGTTACATCAGGTGGACAGGATTGACGATGTAGACGTCGATACTATTGACTTCTTCTGATGTATATTTCTTGTTATCTCTTTTGATAGGCCTCTGTTAGATGCTGGGTAGCTTCTGTGATGCCCCCAAAATAGGTATACATCACCCATCTTGAGTCGCCAGATACATGGTACATAAATTCAAATACAACTTAATTATACAACAGTTGTGTAAAATACGACAAAACATAGCTGAGAGTTTAAACAAGAATATTGTCATCTAGACAATATCTACACTCAATGGAGTCCTCGTTACAATTATTATCACATTATTCCGTAGAATAGTGAGGACTACTAAAGCCATTTATCCTGGACCATCACTCCATTCCCCGACTCGTCCCAGCTATATTCTCATTTCTTGAAGAGAACAATGAAAGAAAGGGTGAGCTCAACTAGCCCAGTAAGAAATATTATGACTAAGATAATGCAGAATAAATTATCCTTAGCCTTCAACAGTATAACAACTGATAGAATACAATAGACAATAAGTTTTAGATCAACAACTGCAGAGAAAATAAGCAATCCATTAGAAGAGTCAAGTAGAGCATAAAATCTACTATCTTCTATGATTTAAAAAGTTTTTCATCAACTTTATCGCTGAGACTCAGCTTAATAAATAAAATCGAATCATCCTTGCACCACGGCCAAGGATATTCATGTAATCATCAGTGATCATGATTATACCAAATAATCCCTGGTCATAATTATACCAACAACTGTCCATCAATGAACTACAGGCCAATGAGGACTTTTACCACATCATTCGTTACATTACAGTTATGATTATACCGAATAATCCCTGGTCATAATCATACCAAGTCTGTCTATACACGTAAGCCAAAGATTACTTTAATCACAATATAAGCATGAGGATGATGACAATGACATAATTATTTAATAAAACAAGTTCAAGGATAAATTTTAAAGATTTATAATTTAATTTATCCAGAAATCATTAACGTCCAAATTGTCAACATGATGCTGCTTTGTAGAGTAAAATTCAAGAATAATATTCATGTACTAAAAATAATTTGGATAGAAAAGAAATATATTTTTCAGGTAAATAGTACCCCGTGAATAGTACTTCGGGAATAGTACCCCGTGAATACTACCCCGACATGAAAAGTGTCCCGAATATCCGAGTGAATAATATTCGGGTGAATAGTAATTTGGGTGAATAGTAACCCGTGAATAGTAACTCATGAATAGTTCTCCGACAAGAAAAGTGCCACGAATACCCGAGTGAATAATACTAGAGTGAATAGTAACCGGGTGAATAGTAACTCGTGAATAGTAACTCGTAATAGAAAAATACCAAAGAAAACGATATTTCCTGACGAGTACAAAAGAAATGATATCCCATATGAGTATAGTAGAATATACGAAACTGCAAATGGATTTTCACCCGCCATGCAGTAATCCACGTAGACAGATCATTTCCATAATTTAATAAGGAATGAATACAAAGGATGGTTCACCATGCATGCGGTAATCCATATAGACAGGTTATTCCAATAGAATAATAAAGAATGGAATAACAGAAGAATTCACCACGCATGGGATAGACTGCACAGACAGGTTATTCCCAACAGAATAATAAAGAATGGAATCAGGTCATGCATAATTCGCACAGACAGGATATTCCAACAAAATAAAAAAGAATGGAACCAGATCATATGTAATCCACACAGATAGGATATTCCAACAGAATAATAAAGAATGGAATAACAACAAAATTCACCAGGCATGCGATAAACTTACAGACATGTGTTATTCAACGAGAATAATAAAGAATGGAACGAGTCATGCGTAATCCGCATGCATATGATATTTAAAGCAGAATAATAAAGAATGGAATAATAACATAATTCACGGGCATGCGATAGATCCATACATACATGTTATTCCAAGCGAGAATAATAAGGAATGGAATAATGAAGAATTTCACCATGTATGCGGATTTCATAGCAGAAACAAAGTTATTTCAACATAATAATAAAGAATGGAATAACAACCCCTTACAGTATTGAAAGAAAATAACTCTCTTGAAAAGAAGACCGGATCTTTGGAATAGTGAGGTATGAGACTTTCTTCTTCTTTTCTCTCTATAATTTTTCTCTATAATAATTGCTCTATAACTTTAGTGAATTGGTGAGAAATGAAGGAAGAATGAGCTTCTATTTATAGGAAAATATAGTTTCGATAATTGCACGTTTTGGGACTCGAAATATTACAGTATAATACCTTCCTCTTTTTCTTCATTTTTAATTTAGTCCTGCAAGTATTATCAAACATGCACCACCTCCCCTAATAGTAAATCATGTGAATCAATAGTAAATCATGTGACTCAATAGTTCTAAACATGTGAAAAAATTAATTATAGTATAGTACATTTATCTATACCTCCATTTTTAACTTAGTCATGCAAGTATTATCAATCTTGCACCAACTTCCCTAATAGTAAATGAATGTAAATCAATAGTACACACATGTGAACAAATAGTTATAATCATGTGAATTAATAGCAATTAATTGCTCATTTATTCGATTAATTACCCGATTGGTCAATATAACCTCTAAACATCAATTATTATCGAAATAAATGTCAATTTTCACTAACACTAATAATTCCAACATAATGGAACTATCAATTTCATCTTTAACCAACACGAACTTATTCATCATTAATATTATAATTCATAATATTTAACAATCGTGTCGTTCCTGTGAAAGAGGGCTTTCCGATAAGGATTTCTCCTTATTGGCGCGTAATTAGGTGACCAAACCTCTCCTTGACAGAACTTCTAGACATTGTCAATATTGCAAATAATAATATGAATAACTTTGTCATCTCAATTTAACATATTATGCAGATGATACTGTGACAATAATTGAATCAATAATATGAGAGATATATATGATGCAGCAATTACTGTAGCAATAATTGAGTATAACTGAGTGACTTTTCACGTAAGCATCAATAATCAATACTGTGTGCTACTATGCAACCACGCGTATTACTATACTTTTACTACCGGGTATTTCAACAGTTTTAACGGTAAGACTTTTACTACTGGGTAGTTCAACACTTTTGCCATTACTATCGGGTACTTTTACTACCGGGTATTACTGTGCTACTATAATTCTGTCGTTTTTTAACTACGACAATACTTCCATTGTGGGGTCCACCAATGATTGTGTCATCGTACGAATATTCCCTGTTAAAACGAATATTTCTCGACCAATTGAATATTATATAACAACTTTCTTACTTTGTAAAATTAATAAATATTACCCACAACTACAACATTATATCAAATCCACACCATAATATTCAAAAAAAATATTTTGAGAAATTTATATCTTTATTTATAAAATTTGGGGTCTCACAGCTTCGCCCCATTCTCGCTATATCTTTTGATACGCCTCTGTTAGATGTTGGGTAGCTTCGCCCCATTTTCCTATATTTTAACTGTACAGAGATGTATTAGATGATGATATACTTATGAATGTATGTACAGTTTTCATTCCCTATATCATATTTCCATCTATTGTATCATGCATGTTATTATTTTATGCATATGTATGTATGTCCAGAGATATTCAGATTGACCTGGATGGTCTTATGACACGACCCGTCTGAGATGTCTTTTTTCGACGATTAGTCAGTATTGATCATACCCACCATTTTGGTGGCATCTGTATATCGTTCGTGGTATGATAGTATGTCACCACCAGACAAGGTAACTGTAGTTCATTTGTTGCAGCATACTATGACCCTGTTGATGTTTCAGGTTCCTACAGGATTCATAGAGGGTATGCTAGAGCATTAAAATACCGGGAGAGGCAAGTTTTCCGATTCGGGACCTGTGGAGTTGACTCTACTACGGAGGAGTATATCACGGTTGGCGATCTTTGTAGATTAAACCGGACCTTGCGTGCACATGGCGATCAGGGACATGAGTAGGTAGTTTATGACCATCACCGGTTTGAGGCGTAGAGTGGTACAGGATGAGATCACATCTGGCCACCTGATATCCCAGCATTTTCTGATTGAAAGATTTGGCTCTGAGGATAGTTATGCACGACATTCTAGGGATTTCACCACACCAGAGGATCATTGGCGTTTAGCCAGAGTGGATGTACTGTTACTGTATGTACTGTCGTACGTCTACATGCCTCGATACATGGATGAGCTGGACATCGGGGTCATTATAGTAGTGAGAACTCTCAGGGAGGGTCATACCATCATACCGATAATTATCGTAGAGACTCTAAGGTCAGCTACATACTGCTGCACTTATCCGACAGGAGTGTTCATAGGCAGCTCGGTCATGCTATACGTGTTGTTTATGTCACACTTGAGACCGATTGGCACATTCAGACGGCATGGGTATTGTTTCACCCATGATATAGCTATGTCATACTCCTTCCAGCCTGCGGAGTGTACATATGCTACATCTTGGTCAGCTTTCCTTGTAGGGATTGGAGATCTATTCGCTATATTACCGTGTACAGGGCTTAGCTCACCCTACAACTTCATTACTCATTCTCCAGGCATAGATTATCTTCCCCTAGCTGGTTTGAGAGGGATGATCACTTACCACCCACTGGCCGTGATGTGTCAGTTTGACCAGTTTTAGGATTTCCATCCATTTGAGGGGGTAGTGAGTCAACGCTTCACTTCACGCCGTTTATTAGCAGAGGACAGATCTAGGTTGTATGCCTGTTAGGATTAGTGAGAGCTAGGTGAGTTTTCTGTTAGTCATCCGGGTTATTCTACCGCATGGATGGAGATAGAGACTGCATCGACTATGGTAGTATCCACAGTGTAGGAGATTGATTTTGATGACGAGGAGCCTATGGAGGAGGCTGACATTCCCATCGATGGGGACTTGACTGCTGGGCTGCCAGCATATGTGATGGATTCTCCCACCTCGAGTGCCACTATTACTCAGTATTCAGCACAATATTTGGAGCAGAGCCTACATCTGATGACCTATGAGAGAGATCAGGCTAGGGCCTTGATGTTGATAGCTCTTGATGGGAGAGACACCGCTCTATTAGAGAGGGACAAGGCTAGATTAGCCAGAGAAGTATTGATTATGGAGAGGGATGTTGCCCTATCTGCTAGGGATGTGGCCATTGTAGACAGTACTTCCGTGAGATCCCTGACGATTGGCATCCTTGCTGATATGAGTGCATATATCGATGAGCATCATGCCATTATGCAGGTAGCCTCAGATCTGCTAGCTCGTGTAGATACCCTTGGGCAGGAGCTTGCAGCTTTACCTCCTTCTTCGGAGAGGGATGCTATGCTAGATCTGATAGTCCGCATACACACAAATTCGTAGATAGCTTTGTACTTTTCTGCACAGACTAGCTTAGCCATTTTGTCATGTACAACACATATTGTATATATCAAACAGTATTATATATGGCAAAGAAATATATTTTGATTTACTTCCCTTTCAGTTATGCCTTGATACTTGATTGATATTTGCATGTTTCTTCAGGTCTTGTGATTTTGATGTATTCTGAACTTATCATTGATATGTGGATATTGAGCCATCGCAGGATCTTTCAGAATGAATCATTGATCTGTATATATCCCTACCATCTTTGGTGTCTTGGGACTGGTTTTTGTATGGAAATGTGGAGAGGAGTGTAGCTTTTCCTCTCTGAGATTGACCACACCACGGATGATCGCCAGTACTTCTATTTGCGAGAAGCCTAGTTAATTCCATCTCTTATGGATTAGTGTTGCTCTTTGAGGCACAATCGCAGCTTAGATGGTCACCGAATCTCCTATTTGTGAGAAGAGGTTGGGTAATTCCATCCCTTTGGTTTGAAGCCGATGAACTGTAATGAATTGAGGTTTGATCCCAGTACCGTGTGACAAGTATTTTTGTTCTAGTAGGGGTTAGACTGAACCATAAATGGCTGCCTACGTACTCCTATTAAAGAGGAGATCAAGTCTGCGTAGTTTGGACCTGGTGTAAGAGGTTCAACGCTAAATGTGAAAGGCAGATGGGTGTAAAAGCTTTATTGATGAAGAAGGGTGTAGAAATGTTTTTGTGGTTTTTGTTTTTGTAGAGAAAGGGCAGAAATGTTTTTGTTGTTTTTTTTGTTTATTGCGACCGGGCCATATAAAATATGGTTGCCTACGTACTCCCGGGTATCAGGGAGATCAGGTCGACATAGTTCGCCCCTCAGGATGAATCGCAGCCAAAGAGAAGTGTGAATCCCATGCGCAGGCTATACTGCGGAGAGAAGAAAGTTTGATACCATAATGGTGACAAACTGTAGGTGTGGAAAAAATTTGATCCCATCTTCAGGACAAACTACAAGCGTAGAAAAGTTTAATCCCATCTGCAGGATAAACTACAGGTGTGAAAGGTTCAATCCCATCTTTAGGATAACCGAATTTGTATGAAAAAATGAAAATGAGGTGAAACCAGGCTGCTGGTTTGAAATGTATGTTTCCCTGAGGGGCAGAAGAGTTTGTAAGAGAGAGGGTTAAAAACTAGTATGACTGGTGATTGGATGATCTATACCTGGATGTTTGCTTGATGATAGCCTCAGATATAGTACCGTTTCACGGTGTCCGAGTTGATAAGCTGTGGAAATTCATCGTCATCCATTTCCGTAGTCCGAGAGCGCCTCTGTCAATACCTCCTTGACAACAAACGGGCCTTCCCGATTAGGAGTGAATTTTTCCTTAGGATCGATCTTGGTTGTCAATGATCTTCTTCAAAACCAAGTCATGTTGTTTGAACCGCCAGAGCCGGACTTTTTCATTGTAGGATAAATGCGATCCTTTCTCGATATCTCTTGACCATGGAAGATAGTCGCGGGTCACCTTTCATCTATTAGAGACAATTGGTGATACCTGTCTTGTACCCATTGGTCTTCATCTAGCTGAGCATCCATCAACACTCTGAGGGATTCCATTTCCACCTCTATGGGGAGTAATGCTTCCATCCCATAGGCTAACGAGTAGGGGGTTGCCCCAGTGGAAGTACGCATGGAAGTTCTGTAGGCTAATAAAGTAAGAGGCAAGAGGTCAGGCCATCCTTTGTTATTGGCAGACATTTTCTACATGATCTTCTTGATATTTTTATTAGCCGTTTCAACAACACCATTCATCTTTAGACGATAGATGATGAAGTTAAGGTGTTTGATGTGGAATTTACTGTATAACTCCTCCATCATTTTGTTATTGAGGTTCTTAGCATTATCTGACACAATAACCTCTGGTTGTCAATATCGACAGACGATATTATTTCTGATGAAAGAAATAATGACTTCTTTGGTAACCCTGGGGAAGGAGGTTGCATCTACCCATTTGGTGAAGTAATCAATCATGGTGAATATGAATCGATGTCCATTACTGGCTTTGGGCTCGATGGGCCCGATCACGTCCATTCCCCACATTGAGAAGGGCCATGGAGAACTCATATTGTGGAGTTCCCTTGGAGGGGCGTGGATAACATTCCCATGAATTTGGCATTGACAACACCTCTTGATGTGATCATCACAGTCAGCTTTGAGTGTAAGCCAATAATACCCTGTTCTGAGGATCTTTTTAACATGTAAGGGGTCACTCATGTGTGGGCCACATACTCCACCATGGATCTCATCCATAAGCCTCTGAGCTTGGTCTTTGTCCAGACATCTGAGGAGACCTAATCCCGCATCTCTTTTGTAGAGTGCATCTCCGCTCAGGTAGAATTTCATAGCAAGTCGATGGATCCGCCACTTTTTAGTCAGACTCGCCTCAGTGGGTGTAGATCCAACTCGCAGATACTCCTTTATATGATGATACCAAGGGTGTTGGATGGGAGGTAACTCATCCGATACTTCTCCAACGTAGTTCTCATAAACTAGGGCCTTTTGCAGGGCAAATGTGATGCTTGGCATGTTTTCCTTGTCAGATATGTGAATCAAGGAGGCCAACGTTGCTAGTGCATCCGCAAAATCATTCCTATTACGAGGAATATATAGAAAGGAGATTTCTTCGAACTCCAAAGCCATCTGTAAAACTTGTCGATGGTAAGGCAGCAAATGTAATTCTTTAGTTTGATAGATTCCCGTGGATTATTTGATTGCCAATTCGGAATCCCCAAAGACAGTTAACCGCCTGATGCCCATTGAACGGTCAAGTTTTAGCCCTATGATACATCCTTCATACTCAATTATGGTGTTGGTGCTGACAAACTACAATTTGACGGCGATGGGATACTGCTCCCCTGTAGCGGATACTAGAACTGCTCCAGCTCCAGAGCCTTCTATGTTAACAGCTCCATCAAAATACATTTTCTATGTGTGGCATGCATCATACTGATGGTATCGCTGAACTGACATTACCCCTTCATCGGGGAAGTATATTTCCAAGGGTTTGTAATCCCCTATAGGTGCAGCGGCCAATTGATCCGCAATTCTTTTACCTTTGACAGACTTTTGCGGCATGTAGATGATGTCAAATTGTTGTAGGATCAACTGCCATCTGGACAGTCGACAATTCAATATGGGCTTACTGAACACATATACTTGAGAGGATCCACGCGGGATATGAGATGGGTTGTGTGACCATGGAGGTAATGCTGTAACCTCATGGAAGCCCATGCTAAAGCACAACAAGTCTTCTCAATCGAGTGTACTTGTGTTCACCGATCTTTGAATCTTTTCTTTGAGGTAATAGATAGCTCGTTCTTAGCCTCTATCATCTTTTCGCCTGAAATCTGACCCATGGCATTGTCATTAATGGACAGATATATGAATAGGGGAACATCATCCCTGGGTGGTACCAAAATAGGAGCGTTAACCGACTGCTCTTTAATGGTAAGGAAGGCTTTCTGGCACTCATCATTCCATTTCATGGAGGAGTTCTTCCTTAATAATTTGAAGATGGGCTCACAGGTTGTTGTGAGTTGAGAGATAAACCTGCTAATGAAGTCGATTCTTCCCAAAAATCCCCGTATTTCCTTCTTTGTTTGAGGAATGGGCATTTCCTTGATGGCCTAGATTTTGGTGGGATCCAGCTCAATCCCTTTATGGCTGACTAGGAAACCTAACAACTTGCCTGATTTGACACCAAAGGCGCACTTGGCTAGATTCAACTTCAAGTTATACTTACGCAACCTGTTGAAAAGCTTTTTGAGATGGTTTAAGTGGTCTTCCTCCTTTCGGGATTTGACGATGATGTCATCCACATAGATCTCTATCAACTTGTGCATTAAATCGTGGAAAAGAGCCATCATATCTCACTGATAGGTTGCTCCAGCATTGATGAGGCCTAATGACAATCGTCTGTAGCAAAAGGTTCCCCAAGGCATGATGAAAGCAGTTTTCTCATGATCTTCCTCAGCGACCATAATCTGATGGTACCTTGCGAAGCAATCCGCAAAGGAGTACATGTCGTATTGAGCAGTATTGTTAATGAGAATGTGGATAAAGGGTACGAGAAAGCTATCTTTAAGGCAAGCTTTGTTCAAATCTCGGTAATCAACGAAAACTCGTACCTTTCCTCCAGGTTTAGGCACGAGAACAATGTTAGATACCCACCCAGGTTTCAATCGCCTGAGCTTCTGCCTAACTGGCTTGAATCCCACATTAATGGGAAGGCAATGAAGAACAATGTCAGTGGACAAACCCACCATGTCTTTATGAGACCATGCAAACACATCCTGGAATTGGGTTAATAGTACAACCATGTCATTCCGTTGGTTTGAGGTGAGGTCTGAACCAATCTGGATTAGCTTAGGGCTTTCTAAGGTTTCAAGATTGAAAGAAGTGGTTTGGTCAAGGTTGGGTTTAGGTTTGTCTGCGACCCATTCCTTAATCTCCTGAGGTGTCTCAATGTCCTCTTGTATTTCCATCAAGTCTGAGTCCAACTTTGTATCAAAGTTACAGTCCTTGTGGAGAGAAGGCACCTCATCGCAAAGTCTGAGCACATTTAAATTCGTGAGTCTCGAAACAAAATATGCTTTCACTTAATATATGATATTGTTTAATCATAAAAAAGTGTTAGCATGTACTGATAAAATAACTGCTAATACTATATAGAAAAGTAAGCAATTAAAGTTATCTGCAGGGCAGAGGGATTTTCTGCCCGTTTTACCCTCGTCGACCAATGCATGGAGTCTTTGCTCCAATTATCAGAAGGCAAAGTCCCGATTGATCGCGATGATGGAGGGATTGGCACTGTCCTCCTTCTCCCGAATGATAACCATGACATCTGGGCAATCATCGTCTGGCATATATCTGTTTGTGTGTTCATCAGGGATAATGATGCGTATGCCTGACATCATCAAGGCGATGTCGTGTTTACATTTTTGCTCCCTTTCTTCCACTTTGGGATCAGGAATCCGCACCTCTTTTGCTTTGAATGGTACTAGTTTGGGAAATATCATAGCCATAACATGGGCTGGCACCTTTACTGAAGACTGTATCAGCTCATGCGGTGTAGATGAAAAAAATTATCGTGTGGTGGAAGCTTGAGGAACCTGATTATGCTTATAAGGATTCCCATGACTGGAACTGGCAGAATAGCCTAGTCCGGCTGTCCCGATTTGATTGGACACTTGAATAGGGTGCTTAATACCCTGCTGATTTTTACCAAGCCCTTATCTAGGCTGATGACACAATGACATCATTTCTTATGTAGCCGACATAACCTCAGCAGAAATATTGGGTACGAGAAGTGGTGCTCCAATAGGATGGTATTGCGCGTTACTCACTTCCAAAGTATAAAAATTGACCGGCTCAACTTCTTAGTTGAAGTTGATGATTGGTAGATCTCCTTGTTTAGGACACTCCAGCTCAGCGTTGATAGTGAATAGACTGTTGTTGACAATGTATTTGTGTTATTGATGTAGTGTAGAAGGAACAGCTCGCCTTATGAATCCATGGTCTCCCCAATAGTAGGTTGTATCCTGAATCTATCTTGAGGACATGAAAGGAAACATTGAATGTATTTGGACCAATCTCAATTGGCAGCTCAATCTTTTCGACGAAATTTCGCTGGGATCCATCAAAAGCTTTGATAACCATATGGCTGCTTCAGATTTGTTTGAGATTGACATTCATGTTCACCAAGGTGGCATAAGGACAGATATTCAGGGACGAACCTCCATCTATCAAAACTCCAACTAACATATACGCGGAGGACAAAACTGTAATGTGCAATGGCTTGTAATGACCGGTCCCTTTGGGCGGTATGTCATCATGAGTGAAGGATATCACATTGTTGTTGAAAATGTGATCAACCATATGTTGAAATTTTTCCACATCCACTGATTTCGGTAAGTAGGCTTCTTCCAAAACCTTTAGTAAGATCTTCCTATGATCCTCGGAAGAGAAAACCAAGTCCAGTATTGATATTTGATGTGGAGCTTCTTTTAAGCTTAAAACCACCTTGGCTTCATTATGGCCCATAGTGCGGAGGAATTTTTCAATCTTCTCCATGGGAATCTTCGCCTTTGTTTTGATGGGGCGCTTCATCACCCTTTGAGGAAGATACAATGGATTTTTCTTCAACACTGTAGCAGTAGTATGAGACATGGATCCTTCAGCTTCTCCATAATTCCATGGAACTTTGTATAAGCTGACAACAGGATATTGTGGTCTGAAAGGTAAAGAAATTGGCTCTGGTGTGGCCACTTTCAAAGGATTATCAGCTCCTTTGAGTTAAATTGCTTGTATGGGAAATTCTTTGACAGTATCATCATCCTCAGCGGATATAACTGCTACTAATCCCTTCCATTTGGTAGGACATGTATTTCCACTCTCGAGTTACACGGTGTCGTCGTCTGCCAGCTGTAGGACACCGCTATCAATGAGATTCTGAATGAGATGGCGGAGTGCCCAACATTCTTATGTGCTGTGACCGCGAGAATGTGAATGATATTGACATACTCCATCGAAGTTGAACCGTCTTGAACGGGGATTGATTGAGGCAGAAGGGAGGTAATTCTTCCTTCATTGATCAGTATTTGAAATATCTCTTCCATAGGTTGGCCCAGATAGGTGAATTCCCTCTGATTGGCAAAATCCCGACAGGCTTTAGCATTTGCTCTTTTTGAAACCTTATCCTCCATAGCTTCAGTTTCTGAAGGTGATGGCGGAGCATTCATAACAAAAGGAAGGAAATAGGCATGCTCATGGCTGATTAATTGGTGTGTGACTTGATGTTGATGGGTCACCAGTTCTGCCAATTGCTCAATTTACTTGCAAAGAGCTTTCATTTTTCGTTCCATAGCAAATTGGAACTTTGCATAATCCCATTTGTCAACACTGTCTTTGATGGTCTGGGATGATTCACCATTAAAACTGGAACTCTGTCCTGCGCTCCAATTGAGCATGTTAACCTCTTCTTCTTTGTGTTGAGGAAGAGGGTTATCTTGCACATGAGGTTGATCTGGTTTGGTGACCATGATCTCCCCATTGTCTATCAAATCTTGGATCTTGTGTTTCAAGGCCCAACACTCTTGAGTATCATGTCCAGGTGCCCTGGCATGATAAGCACACTTCCGAGTAGCATCAAAACCCTTCCCATTAGGGTTGGCTGGTGGAAGAAGACTTATGATTTTCTTCTGAATAGTCAGAAGAACAAGAATATTCTTGAGCGAGTCCCCTAAGGGTGTGAACGTTCGAGGGCGCTTTACTTCTCCACTTTTAGGCAATAGAGGGTTTGAAGACTGTGCTTGGAAAGGGGAATAGTTTCTCCTTTGTATAAGCATGTTCTGACTGCCTTTTTGACCTTGTAGTATTAAGGAAACATCCTCCTCTTTCTTTTTATGGACCCTCCGGGGGTTGTTTCCATAAGATCCGGACTGGATGTGCTCAGCAACTACTTTAAGAGCGGCTAGGTCTTGAATCTTACCGGACTTTAATACCATTTCAGCCATCTCTCCGTGTTTGATCATTTCAGAGAATGGTTTGCCAATACTAGCTAAAACTCTCTCATAGAAAGGAGCTTCCTGTATGTCTATGAAAGTCATGACCATTTCTGATTCTATCATGGAAGGAATAACTTGAGCAGCCAGGCGCCTCCACCTCTGAGCATACTCTCTAAAAGACTCATTAGACTATTTCTTGACCTTGGTAATCTGGTACCGGTCAGGAGCCATCTGAGATTGAAAACTGTATTGAGTGAGGAAGGCGTGAGCTAGCTCTTCCCTGCTATGGATCTTTGAGTTTTCTAATCTAGTATACCATGAACGGGCTTCTCCAGTCAGACTCTTCTAGAACAGCTGCATTCTGAGCTTCTTGTTTTCCGTATAAGATCCAAGTTCTCCAATGAACACATTCAAATGTGTATAAGGATCCCCTAACCCATCATACTTTTCAAAGTCAGGGGTTTTAAATTTCTCTGGATAATGAACACCAGGAAATATGCAAAGGTCAGCATATGAAACACTTCCATGTGTTCCAATCCGTTTGAGAACACGAATAGTTTCCTCCATTTGGAGTACCTTCTTCCTGATATCACTGGTGTCTGGATCTCCTTTGAGATGGGTGTTTTCATGGTCTTTGTTGGCTGTATCCAACTGAGGTTCTGGAATTATTTTTTCCAAACCATGAGATCCTCCTTGTGCAGAGGATTCTGTATGTGTAGGCATCTTTGTACCTTGAGTGGACTAATGCAATTCTTTTAGCAGAACATCCAAGTCAATTTGTTTACTTAATCCGTTAAATTCTTCTCGAGAAACAGGATTAGATTGGTCAGAAGAAGACATGATTGGCTGTAGGCTCAAGGCCTTATTAGATTTTGAGCTGGTAACAGGCCCAATGATTTCCCTACAAAAGACTTACATAGTTTAGTCTTAGGGATAATGTAAATACTATCATAATGAGTCCATTTTAGGAATACTGTCCTGCAAAAATGGGCGTTAATTGATAACATGTCATGTATGCACAGATATTCTTCATATTTTCCAATACATATGGATGAACATGGAATAAAATTACAAGTAAATGCTTTTACAAGTAATTGAAAATGGAAAGTATGAAGAGACTTTCCTTCGCGTTTGGATTATCAGAGGTTGACCTATCTTAGGGTTACTATCGCGGCTTTTTGGCATGAAGGTTCCCAGATCATCGCAATCTACTTGACAAGAAGTTAATCCGGTCTTTCAACTTGAGCGAATCTGGGTGGTGCCTTTCCTGAGCCTCGTTGGAATTAGTCTCCCTACGAGTCTAATAATCAAACACCGACATGATAGCCTCCTGGTGGAGGAACCACACAACATACATTCACATACAACGTGTCTCACCATTTATGAAAACGATGACATGTGCGAAGCACTAATATCACATATAGATATTTAGCAGTGCAGTAAGTAAAATGCATTCGTACACATTCATCATAAATGTAAATGCAACATTCACACACAAGCATATAACAGTTTTGAAAAGTTTGTAATAGCGGATTATGCCCTCTTACTGGAGTCCCCAGTAGAGTCGCCACCTGTCGACGTTGGGATTTTTAGTTGTCCCTTTTCATTACTTGTTCTTCGGTGTTCTCATTTTAGGTGAGATTTGTTTGAAAAACAAGTGAAAAAGGTCTGACATGTGTAATGTCGATGATAGACTGTTAAGAGTCGCCAGTTGGTGTTTTTAACTGGTTGCACCAACGCAACCAAAAAAGGTTTGCACATTGCCCCAGTGATTTGACACTGCTAAACGGGTCTGTGAAACCGAGATTCATTTTGGTCCGGGGGCTTGATTATGCAGAGGGAAGGTGTTAGGCACCCCCCGACATCCGTGTTGCCACAGTGACCGGCACTTTTCAAAGAAACTGTTATATGAATGTGTGTGTGTGTATGTGTGTGGATCAATGTGCAATTATTTGAAAGTAATGCGAGGCCTCGTTCGCACTTATATACAAAGGGTTTTAATTTATAGAAAAAATTAGTTTTAAACAGAATATAGCAATGAATTTTTGTAAAAGAGGTTTTTCAAACCTTGTGCTCAATAGGAATTGAGACCTTTTCATACTTCCATTTTATTATTAAATGTTAAATTGCTTGCTTTTATTTTTTGAGATCGCGAGGCATCTTGAGAAAATAATATCTGTGATGCCAAACTCTTCATGGGCATGATAGCAATCTAAGGAAATTTGTACACTGTAAATAATGTACAAGCTGTTTATAGCTGAAAATGTCCACCACGGGAACCGAATCTAGATTCAGTAGACTGAATCTGTGATCACATAATTCCTAGGCTCACATGATACCGTAGTTGGTATGAAAAGCAGTGAGATATTATATATATATATATATAAGCTGTAAATATATATATGCAGACATGATCAACCACCACGAAGCAACTCCATGGGGGATCGGAAATATAAATATATAAAAGCTATATATATATATATACATATATATATATATGGACATGATCAACCACCACGAAGCAACTCCATGGGGGATCAGAAAAGTAAATAAAGCAGTAAATGCGATCAACCGCCACGAAGTAAACTCCAGACGGGACTAAATGTAAATAAAGCAGTAAAAGGCCTCAAAGTAAACTCCAGGCCTTACAGAAATGTAAATATATATATATATATATATATAAATATACACACTTATATATATAAGTATATATATATATATATAAGTGTGTATATATATATATAAAAGCAAATAAACACTCCAGACATAAGTCTAGGCTCAATTGAGGCATAACTTGATAATGTTAGTCCATATATAAATATATACATATATAAGTATATATATACAGACAGAAATGAAAACCACGGAGCGAAGTCCGGGTGTACGCACACAACACGGCTCTCAATGTGTAGAATAGTGTGTGTAAAGATGAAGAGAAAGGACTTATAGAGTGTGAGAAGGCTTACAGTGGGCTGCCAATGCAGGCTTCTATGACTCTAAATGGATAAACACTCAGCTCCCACCAGTAAAAAGATAGCTATATGTGAGCTAACAGGTGTTTAAAATGAGGAAACACTCAATATGGGGTGTGTACAGAGCAAATTTGGCAGGGCTTCCTCGCCTTTTTTTAAAAAAAAGGCCACCCCAAGCCCTCTATTTATAGAGGGGGAGGCTGCAGTGTACTGTAGTAGCCATGAGATGCTCCTACTTGCGAGTCTTGCGGGGTGCCGGGCTATGCGGATCCCGTTGTCTCGAAGTACGTGCACTCGTGCACTGGGATGTCCGCTCAAACTTGCAGAACTTAAATCCGAGCATCCGAACGAGGTATATAAGACCTTCTTCGGACTGCTTGTGTTGGGAGTTACGCAATGACATGGGATTAGAGGTGGTAAAAAGTCAGGAAGAGGGGACCATGCCCATGGTCTTCAAGCTTCAAATTCTATCTGGTGTGCTGCCACGCGTAATAGTCACTCAGGATTAGAACTCCTTTGTTCTTGTAGGACATTATTGTATGTATGTATGTATGAAGTGTTGAGATGACGCGCAGGTGTTGAGGTGGCAAGATGACATTTGACTCCTCACCGGGGTTATCACCGGTTTGAGTTGAAAGCAGACGTTGCTCTGGGTTACATCTGAGATTGGACTGCTACAAGAGTTTGAATACCGCAAGGTCATCTGTAAGTATGCATGTCTTCCCGGTGTTAGCTCCGGGTCTGAGGAATGAGTGCCTCGGCAGGAGGTCTGAGATTGAAGTTGATTGCATTTGAAACAAGCATTTCTGGGGTTATCGCCGAAACTGCAACAACATTCCTTGGGGTTATCTCCAAGGACGAAACTCGGGGTTATCTCCGATGTTGGAAATGATACTCTCGATGTGTGTTCTGGAGTTGAGACTGAACTTTCGGTAGTATCCGGAATGGATGTGAGTTGTCTTCTAGGGTTATCTCCAGAAGCATTTAATCGCCTCCTGAAATGTTAATAATAAAAAGAGAAAATTTTGAGTGTTTACACAATTCGTACATGGAATCATAAAATTGATAATTAGAACAAAGTTAGGCTCTGATACAACTGTTAGGTTTATATATAGTGCGATCCTACAATCAAATTATGACACCACCAAATTCAGGTACTGCATTCCCACAGGATTTTGTGCTCACTATCTAAAATAATTATATCTAACTACCCATAATAAAGGATAAAGACATAACTTAAATAACTTAAATAAATATCTTTCCCATTAAGGGTTACATCAACTTAAATCAATCCTTGGTAATCCAACATTAAACTATTACATAAGTCTGCGGAATACATCACATAATAACATAAGTCTTATGACATAATTTAAGTTAAATAAATTCAAATAAGTCTTCATCACTTAGACATCTTTCCCTTTCCTTTGCTGGAAGACGGCTCATCCGTTTTCTCAACTTTAGCTGCAGTATTTAAATACAAGAGTGAGCAAAAAATTGCTCACTGATATAAAGAGTGATAATAGCAGTTACATAAGAGTAAGCAATGAATACTAAATAAATAAGAACTTGTTCTTCGAGACTAAAACTAGTAAACAAGTTTGAGGTTTGTGTCTGAGGGTCTTTAAGACCTTGAACTATGTCCTGAGGTTATTAAGTATTTCTACTTCAACCTTTAACAGTCATTAGACTATACAGACTTCTACTTTCGTACTTAGGGGGATCAGCCCTTCGTACTATATATTTTTGCACTAAAGAAAGGTTTAGTTTGGAACTAACTTATCAATGGTTCTAGAATTTTAGAACATTCTCCATCTAAATTAGTCTAATCAATAAGAGTTTGCTTTCTATTTGAAGGATTAGCTCAACAACATAGGTTTGAACAACAATAACTAAGTCAAGATTGAATAGACATGATATATACAAAAATGTTACATCCAAAAGAATTAGAAAAATCTCATTTGAAACAATGAACTTGAACAATTTATGCTTTGATGAGCAAGCAATAAAATTAGGAAGTTGCTCAACACAAGACTAGATTTTAGGAAACTTACATAATTGATAAATTAGAAAGCTTGCTTGACAACAAAAGGTAAACATGGTTATGAAACTTATATTCATTATAAATAGAATGAAGTTAGGGAACTTGCCTCGTGTGTAAGCTACACAAGTATAATAAACGTTCGCCAATTATCCTATATATATATCATTAGGACCACAATACCAATTAGTTATATTAATATTAACTTCATTATCGTATTCATTCACTTAACACGAAACTGAATTCTCAATTTTATTATAGTATCCAACATGGTGGTTATGGAACAACACCAATTCTAATGACATCACATTCCAAACTCTCACAACTTATTAACTCGTAACTTTTGGTTTCAACGTTGTGATTACAATATGTTATTGTGTCTTATAACATGTTTTAGGTCCTTTTACAATCATCAAAATATGTTAAGTTAACATCTCCAAGCTATGTTGTTAGTAGCTTAATACTTGGTCCGACTGACCACTAGTGCGGCCGCGCCATGGTTACCTTAGAGGCAGCGCGCCCGCGCTCGGCACCAAAAATAATTTTGCAGAACACGAAATCAAACTCTGTTCTAGGCACAAAATTCCAATTTTCCCAATTCTACAGCAATATAGACAAACCCAAAATCACATAAGTTTACTACAACAACTCTAAGCATAGACATAACACTTCTAATCACCAAAACACCCAAATTATAAGGATCTAAACCATGTTTTTGTTGTTTTCTCCATTTTTAACACATTTAGCAAATTCAATCGCCAAATCCTTGTTTCTTAACCAAATTAAACCATTCCAACTGCGTTGTTTTTGTTTCTTAATGTACTATCACAGTCCACAACAAATTTACAAATTCTATCAAGTATTGGACATCAAATTTTGGATTTATTTAAGCTATTTCCACGCATATATATACTATTTTAAAGTCTTCTACTACAAACCCAATTTTCATCAATTTGATACTCCAAAACCAAATGAAAATGACATATATCAGATTTGAAACCATCTTCAACACAAATAATAATTATTTTTAACAAATCATCAACCAATTCTTCCCCTTTTCCCCAAGAAAACTCAAGAGCACCAACATAATTTTCATGAATTCTCTTACTAAAAACCATATATATAGATAACAACCAATTGATTACATAAACTAATTTAACAATTATAATTTCAAATTCACACAACTCTATATTACAAATTAAGAACACAAATTTAGGTTTTTATACCTTCAATACTTGATTTCTTTGCAAGATGATCACAAGCTTTAGCAATCCTTCTCCTTCTTCTTGATAAAATCCCAGAGAATTAATTCTCTCTTGTCTCAACTTCACTATGTTTTCTCTCTTCTTCACCACACTCTCTGTGTTTTTTTTTTCTTCTTAGTTAGCCTTAGGAATTATGCGCGTTAATATAAACTGGCCTCCCTCTCCCCCACGTACGTCAGGTAAGAAACAATACACCTTATCGGTTATGTTAGGCCAAAAGCCATAAGGCTGTGTTTGGCTACACAGAATTCCCCTCTCTTTCAATTTATTTTTATAATCTTTATATTATATAGTTCTTGTGTCACACTTTAACTTAGTTAATTTAAATAACTTACAATAATAATTATAATAATTTTAATTTTCATTATAATTATACTTTATACTTAATAAATCATTATATATCTAATTTAATTATTAAATTAGACTAAAATATCATTTTATTTTATTTAATTATTTTCTTAAATATTAAACAAATCATTTAATTTAATTATTTCATTAAATTAAATCCTCAAATAATAAAATTTCCATTAATCAATTTAGTTACTAAATTAGTGCACCACAATTTCATCAATTATTTATTTTTCTCAATAAATAAATTATTTTAAATATTTATTTAATTTAATAAATATTTAAATTAATTACAAAATTTTCTCGATCGTTACATCCTTCCCTCCTTAAAAGGATTATGTCCCCAGAATCACAACTCGATAAATTTATTCGTTACATTCTTCCCTCCTTAACAAGATTTTGTCCCCAGAATCGTTATACAAGATTAAGCAAATAAATGAGGATAATTTCTCATCACAACATCTTCAAGTTTCCACATAACTTCTTCAGCATTTTTGGTTTCTCCAGATTACCTTAACATAAGGTATCACTTTATTCCTTAGTACTTGTTCTTTCCTATCGATGATTTGAACATGGACTTCTTCATATGACAAGTCTTTCTCAAACTGTAATGGCTCATATTCTATAACATGCTTATAATCAGGAATATATGGCCTTAACACTTACACATGGAAAATGTTATGAATATGTCCTAATTCCGGAGGTGAAGCTACCTCGTATGCCACTTCACCAACTTGTCTCAACACTTCAAAAGGTCCTTTAAACCTAGTGCTCAGTTTTCCCTTTTTACTAAACTGAATTGTCCCCTTCCAGGGAAACACTTTCAAGAAAACAAAACTACCAACATCGAATTCTTGATTTTTTCGGTGTTGATCGACATATTTTTCTGTCTGTCTTGTGTAGCTATTAATCTTATCTGAATCACCTTGATGATCTCGACAGTTTGTTGTACCAATTTTGGACCCAATAGCTGACGTTCACCTACCTCATCCCAGCATAACAGAGTTCTGCATTTCCTGCTGTATAACGCTTCGTAAGGCGGCATACCAATACTCGCGTGATAACTATTATTATAGGCAAATTCAACTAATGGTAGATGGTCATCCCAATTCTCTTTGAAATCCATAATACATGCTCTGAGCATATCCTCCAATGTCTGGATGGTTCTCTCACTCTATCCGTTGGTTTGAGGATGATACGTTGTGCTCATTCAACTGCGTTTCCAAACATTCTTGTAGTCATTTCCAAAAATTTGATATAAAACGTGGATCTCTATCTGACACAATGGACACCGGGACACCGTGTCTTGAAACAATTTCCTTCACATACAGTTTTTCCAACTGATCTAAGTTAAATCTAATCTTGATTCATAAAAAGTGTGTCGACTTCGTCAATCGATCGACAATCACCCAGATAGCGTCAAAACCTTGCTGAGTCATTGGAAGACCTACCACAAAATCCATCTTGATATGCTCCTATTTCCATTTTGGCATTTCCAACAGTTGAAACAATCCGCTTGGCCTTTGATGTTCAGCTTTAACTTTCTGACACGTTAAACTTTTCGCCACACACTCAGCCACGTCCTTTTTCATATTCGGCCACCAGAAATGATGTCTAAGATCATGGTACATTTTCGTACTTCCAGGGTGAATCAAATATCGTGAGTTATGGGCCTCGCTTAAAATTTCCTCTTTAACTTCTGGTATAGGCGGAACCCAATTTCTCCCTTTGAATCGAAGTAACCCTTCCGAATCAACTTTAAATTTGTTTTCTTCACCTTTAGAAACTTTTCTTCTTATCTCTTCACAGTTCTCATCTTGAAGTTGTGCATTCTTCACATTATCTACTAACGTTGAATTGTTTCCCATCTGGAACAATTTTTATCTGATTCTGTCGGATATTTAATTTCCAACTCCATCTTTGCCAATTCCAATACTAGTGTCTCCTGAACAGTCAACATCATTAACTTCTCCCGTCCCTTTCTACTTAAGGCATCAGCAACAACATTCGCCTTTCCGAGATGAAAGAAAATCTCGCAGTCATAGTCTTTAATCAACTCTAACCACCTTCTCTGTCTCATATTCAAATCTTTCTGTGTAAAGATATACTTCAGATTTTTATGGTCGGTATATATCTCACACCTCTCTCCATAAAGATAATGTCTCCAAATTTTTAGGTCAAACACCACCGCAGTCAACTCTAAGTAATGAGTTGTATACCCTTTCTCATAATCTTTTAATTAACGTGATACATACATAATAACTTTGTCGTTCTGCATAAGCACACAATCTAGTCCTTTATGCGATGCGTTACTATATACCACAAAATTTCTTGTATCATCAGTCAATGATAACACAGGTGTTGAACTCAATCTCTTCTTTAACTCTCGAAAACTCTCCTCACACTTCTCCGTCCAGACAAGCTTAACTGCTTTCCTAGTTAAATTCGTAAACGGAGTTGCGATCTTGGAAAAGTCCTGAATAAAATGCCTATAGTAACCTGCCAATCCCAAGAAACTTCTTACTTCTGACGGCGTCTTCGACTGATCCCAATTTATTACAGCTTCAACTTTTGATGGATCTACCGAAATTCGGTCCTTATCAATAACGTACCCAAAAAATAATACACGTTCCAACCAAAACTCGTATTTTGAGAATTTAGCATATAACTTCTCTTTCCTCAATGTCTCCAATGTCACTTTTAAGTGTTCAACATGTTCCTCCTTGGTCTTGGAATACACCAATATATTCTCAGTAAACACCACCACAAATTGGTCAAGGAATGGTTTAAACACCATGTTCATCAAATCCATGAATGTTGCAGGTGCGTTGATTAAACCAAATAACATAACCAGAAACTTGTAATGACCATACCGAGTTTTGAATGCCGTCTTCGGTACATCACTGGCCTCACCTTCAACTGATGGTAACCACTCCTCAAGTCTATCTTTGAGAAATATCTTGCCCCTTCAGTTAATTGAACAAGTCATCGAATCTTGGTAATGAATACTTATTTTTGATCGTGACCTTATTCAATTCTCAGTAGTCAATGCAGAGCCACATCGATCCATCTTTCTTCTTACCAAACAACACCGGCGCTCCCCAATGCGATACACTCAGCTGGATATACTTCTTGTTGAGTAATTCTTGCAACTGCACCATTAACTCTTTCATTTCTACTGGGGCCATTCTATATGGAGCTTTAGATATCGGGGTCATTCCTGCCACTAAATTAATCATGAACTCAATTTCTTGATCTGGCGGTAGTCCAGGAAAATCATCAGGAAATACGTCTGCAAAATCTCTAATGACCGGTATCTCTTCTAGCTCCACACTATTCTTCTGTGTCTATTATGTAGGCTAAGTATCCTACACATCCTTATCTCAGTAACTTCTTGGCTTGTATCACCGTCAGACAACTTGCTTGTTGAGGTGACTTGCTGCCATAGAACACAACCTTTGACGGAGTCATAAGGTTAACAGACTTCTTTTGGCAATCAATTACTGCTCTGTAATTGAATAACCAATCCATTCCCAGTATAACATCAAACTCACCAAGTTTAATTGGTAATAAATCTACCATCATCTGGTGACCCTTTATAACCACTCTATAATTCTTATATATGAATCTAACAAGAATCACTTCCCTATTCACAATCTCTATGCTTAAAGGAAAATCTAATTCTTCCTGAGGCAAATCTAAGTTTTTAGCAAATTCATCGAATATAAATGAACAAGTAGCACCAAAATCAAATAGCACATAAGCATTAATACCATTAATCGGAATTATACCTGATACCACATCCTTTGAATGTACAACATCTTGCACGGTCATATTGAAAGTCCTCGTAGTAGGTCGGCTTTATTGTGTTGGTCCAATAATAGTTAAAGTACCTCCACTGTTGTTTCCCTTTCTTCCACTTGTACTTACAGCTGACTTTTTAGGGCAATCACGAGCCATGTGATCCTTCGATCCGCAAGTGAAACATGCTCCTTTCTTTAGACTAAAATAGTTTGGTACAATGTAGCATCCCCAGATCCCGGTCCTAATCACCAAGGATCTGGTATACTATTTCTATAACTATTGCGGAAGATATAAACATAAATTATTTATACATCAAACTTTACACACTATTTCCAAGGTTAAGAACCTTCACTTAATACCTGAATCAATATCCTATCTGACAAACAATGTTATTATCATACAATACTATTACATTTTAACTGCACATATACTCCAAAGCGAGACTTGTCTTTGACTTTGTC
The DNA here is from genome assembly GCA_020205615.1 of Panax quinquefolius. Classification (NCBI taxonomy): domain Eukaryota; kingdom Viridiplantae; phylum Streptophyta; class Magnoliopsida; order Apiales; family Araliaceae; genus Panax; species Panax quinquefolius. The sequence continues at coordinate 90,396,130 of CM035156.1, read as the reverse complement.
TGTATCCGACGTATTCGTCTTAATCTGCAATGTTTATCATGATATAGCAAGGGTGAGCAACAATTTTGCCCAGCAAGTTTATGTTCAATAAATTAAGGATATATCATGATGGAAAGAATTGAACAATAAGCTAACTAAAATTCTACAATATAATTGTGAACTAGCATGAACAAATTTTCATAGCTGAACGAACATTGAACATGAACAACTATATCTGGACTGAATGGTAATGAAGGTGATCAGCCTTTCATACCTAATGAACACATGCAATATGCACAAAGTGAGATTCAGCAATTCATAGACATGATGTAATCAACAATGATTAACCACAAGTTAAAATAATAGTTCAAGAAAACTTGCCTTTATCGCCGACTACTGCTACGCAATTTATTTAGCTTTATTTGAAAACCTAATATAAATAATACTGATCTCCAAATATAAGAGTAATATCATCACAGTATAATATTGTTATATATAATTATAAAATAACCTAAACACATAACACATAACCCTATCAGTCTATACAGCATATAAGACTTGGTATGAAGTCAAACTATTGCAGTCTGAGTTGAATTCGGCACAATTCTGACATCCCGACAACCTAGTCGGATAATTCTCGAGCCTATTATCCATAAGACTTTGTCTAAACGCAACACAATTATCTCAGATAATTTATTAATCAGTCGAAATAATTTTTAAAGACTCATAATAATTTTCAAGTAATTATTACCATTTATCATGATTTTCAATCATTACTAACATATTTATATGAATTAAATACCACTTAATTCCATTCTCATTAATATTTATTTAATATCAAATATTAATAAAAATCATGATATAATATTATAAAGTATTTATAATATATCAAAGTATTTTTTTAGTACTTTATTATTGTCATTAAATTATTTTAAAATAATTAAAACCATTATTAATTAACCGCCATCAATATTAAATATTAATGTATTTCATGACAAAATATAAAAAGTTATATTTTATAACTTAAAATATTTTTATAACCTTTAAATTATTTTTATATGATTTTGAAATCATTAATTCTATTTTTCCATAATTTATTTAATACATTTCTCTCTTTAATCACTTAAGAATTTCATGGGTCTAATGAGAGAATGGCTTGGTTGAGTGTTTGTGGACAAATGGCTACTTTTTATGACTTTTCTCTCTCTTAATCTATAAATATGTTGGATGCAATGAATTGGTTGATGTATATGGCTGATATATATTGATTTTTAGTCACATGGCTGAGCTTTAGTTGGTCACCAACTAAAGTTTTGGCAAGATTCTCAAGTTAGCTAAATAAAGAAATGCAAAAAGGGCAATTAGGTCATTTGTCTTATAATTTTAATGGCAAACTAGTAACTTGATCAACCCTTAGGTTTTAACCCTAAGGTTTTACAAAAAATTAATTTTTTTTAGCATTTTCTAATTAGATTTTAAAACAGAAAATTAAGATTTCTAAATTATAATTTGGGTTTCCTAATTATCTTAAAATTTCCTAATCACATTAGGGCTTGCTAATTAGGATTAAGATTTCCTAATTAACATTAAAATTGTAAATTAATAATTAGGTTTTCCCTAATTATACATTAGGGTTTTTAATTTAGAAATTAGGGTTTTCTAACTAATCAATTTGGATTATCCTTAATTATATTTATAATCAATACATAAACACCTTATACTTATCTTTTTATCTCCCAAATTAGGGTTTTGGTATTTCGAATTAGGGTTTTGGATTCCTGGTACTAAAATTAGGGTTTCTAGAGCCGGTATTAGGGTTTTTGAACTATTCATTAGGGTCTTTAATAGTCATTAGGGTTTTCTTACTGAACATTGATGTTCTTAATATAATATTAAGTTTTATCATTGATATAACTTATCCGACAAATAATTGATCTTTATCTACAATTTTGCACACATAAAACCACCTACACAGATTTATATTCCCTCGTACCCTTAACCTTAGTAATTCTCCACAAAAAAATTTAAATCCTTAAAAATCCATCACAGAAACGTCAAATCCATACACTTATTTTTTGTCTAGGTTTATTATTTAACCTTTATTCGATCTTTTAAGAATTTAATAAATTACCTTAATTCTCGGGTCGTCACATGTAATGTGTCCCTCTTGGCCACAATTGAAGCATACCCTCTTACCCTTCAAACACACCCCAATGTGGTTCTTACCGCAAGTAGCATAAGCCTTAAATTTCTTCTTTTGTTGACTTCCTTGTTGTCCTCCCGCATTTAAGTTTTCATTCCATTTCCTCTTCTGATTGTTACCTCCACTATTGCTTCCACCAGCCTTGTTTTCATTCTCATTCTTTCTCTTCTTCTGTTCTTGGTTATACTTGATTAAGGAATCGCTTCCACCTTCCGCGATAATTGCCTTTTCCAATATTGCCACAAATGTGTTTAGCTGAAACATTGAAACCTTGTTATACAGTCAGGGATTCAATCCTTGTTAGAACCTTCTCGCCTTACGCTCATCGGTATTGGCTTCGTATGGAGCGAACCTTGCCAGCTCATTAAACTTTTCAGCATACTCTGGCACAGTCATGGTTCCTTGCTTCAATTTTAAGAATTGAACTTCCATCTGATTTCGAGAACTCGCTGGAATGTACATCTTGAAAAACATCTCTTTAAACCTATCCATGTTATTATTCCCTGTCCCCCACGAACCTTATTCGCCTGCCACCAATAGCTAGCTTCAGAATTCAGCATGAACGTTGCAAAAGCGGTCTTTTGATCCTCGTTGACTCTGGCAACATCAAACACCTTATCCACTTCCATGATCCAGGTTTGGGCTTCAACTGAATTCATAGACCCTTGAAACTCTGGTGGTCCAACCGTTTTGAAGTCCTTGAAGGTCGTGACTTGAGTTTGCGGTTAATTCGCAAGTGCTCCCATTAACAAAGTTACCAACTGTTGAATCAGGTTAGTGTTGGCCTCGTTATTATTGTTAGTAGACCCCTCAGGAGGTGGTTGTTGACGTGGTTGTCTTCTTCTAAGATGTATTTTCTATTAAAATATAAGCTTATTAGGTCATTACTCAATTTCTTGAATATTTAAAGTTTAACTTAAACATTCTAAGATTAAAGGTATAACACATAACATTTCAATAAACTTCAATATTTTTATTCATTTAAAACTTTTCATAACATAGTAAGGATATCGTCTCTGCTATCAACATCCATTTTCCTGAACTAAACAAGTTTCAGGATTACATACTTATTCTACCCCTTTATTTATTTCAAATAAGAGAATTAAAATTTATTTAATCACATCTTTAAACATATATTATTATTATTATTATTATTATTATTATTATTATTATTATTATTATTATTCCTATCTTGGCATATTAAGACGTCGAAAGGCTTCTTTACGCTCTTCCTCCATAATACGATATGTCTTCCTACGATCCATCACGAACCACGACAAGTTTTCAAACTGAGGTGGGTAGTAAAAGACTCGATCCCGGGCCCTTTAAATCGCAGAATGAAAGGCATGATCCATTTCATTTATCTAAACTTTTCTTCGTTTGAACCTTAGCTTCAGCACAGTCTGCATGCTGAGTAGCCTTCATCCCAGCATCATCTGCTCTTGCACACTTAGTTGACTCCTCCTTCAAGTCATCTTTTAGCTTGTCCACTTCAGTCTTCATCTTTTCATTTTTAGCCAACAGCTCCTCTTGATGTCCCTCTGTGTGAACTAGGTTCCGCTCCGTTTTTCCAAGATGTGAGTCGAGTTCCTGAATCTCCGCATCCTTCTGCTCTATAGTAGCCTAACGCATCTCAGCTAACTCCTTCAGCTCCTCAACCTTATCTTGTAATTCTATGTTTCGATCATATAGCTCATCATACATCTCAACTGATATGGAGTTTGGTGGAAACTCCACAGGATCCTCTTCCTCAACCTCCTCCTCTATCTCCTCAAAGATCTCCTCCTCAGGATCAGTCACAGGCTCCCTCTGGATTAACTGTTCCCGCACAACGTGGACATCTCGGGGTTCTTCATCTCTAGGTATCTGAGGTATCACTTCCCTATTTGGACTGGATCCTCCATCATTAGACATCCTGGCAACAAAATACTTTTAGATTTATTTATTATGTGACATTCTTTAATACTTGCAAGTACATAAGTTATTGACACAATACACATAATGTCTTTTATTATTTACCTTCAATGGATGCCTTAATCCATTCCTTAAAACTCAATAAGAGTTTGACACAACTATGTTCTTTGTCTCCTTAAAGGTTACTTCCTAAGGTTTCACCACCTAAGGTTCATAACCTAAAGCTTTGATACCAACCTGTGACACCCCCAAATGCGGGTACTCCATTCCCACAAGATTTGGTGCTCACTATCTAAAACAATTATATCTAACTACCCATAATAAAGGATAAAGACAACTTAAATAACTTAAATAAATATCTTTCCCATTAAGAGATACATCAACTTAAATCAATCCCAGGTAATCCAACCTTAAACTATTACATAAGTCTGCGAAATACATCACATAATAACATAAGTCTTATGACATAATTTAAGTTAAATAAATTCAAATAAGTCTTCATCACCTGGACATCTTACCCTTTCTTTTGCTGGAAGACGTCTCATCCGTTTTCTCAACTTTAGTTGCAGTGTTTAAATACAAGAGTGAGCAAACAATTGCTCACTAATATAAACAGTGATAATAGCAGTTACATAAGAGTAAGCAATGAATACTTAATAAATAAGAACTTGTTATTCGAGACCAAAACTAGTAAACAAGTTTGAGGTTTGTGTCTGAGGGTCTTTAAGACCTTGAACTATGTCCTGAGGTTATTAAGTATTTCTACTTCAATATTTAACAGTCATTAGACTGTACAGACTTTTACTTTCGTACTTAGGGGGGTCACCCTTTGTACCATCTATTGTGCACAAACATCTAAACACTAATGCGTACAAAATCCCCTATATTAGGATTGTTAATCTCAGTTTGACTTTAGTATTTTTGCACTAAAGAAAGGTTTAGTTTGGAACTAACTTATCAATGGTTCTAGAATTTTATAACATTCTCCATCTAGATTAGTCCAATCAATAAGAGTTTGCTTTCTATTTGAAGGATTGGCTCAACAACATAAATTTGAACAATTAACAATAACTAAGTAAACATTGAATAGACATGATATATAAAAAAATGTTACATTCAAAGGAATTAGAAAAATCTCATTTGAAATAATGAACTTGAACAGTTTATGCTTTGATGAGCAATCAATAAAGTTAGGAAGTTGCTCAACACAAGATTAGAGTTTAGGAAACTTGCATAATTGATAAATTAGAAAGCTTGCTTGACAACAAAAGGTAAACGTGGTTATGAAACTTGCATTCATTATAAAGAGAATTGTAATAACCCGATATTTTCCATATAATTAAAAAAGAAATTTTGCGTTTAATTTTTTTTAAGGTGGGAATATATGTGCTAGGTAAAGTATATGTATATATGTGATAAATAAATTTTTTTTTATTACATGAATAATTTCAAAAAAAATTTTGAATTATTGACCATTATAAATTTAAATTTTATAATTAATTTTGTAGTAAAAATACTTTTATTTTCCTTGAAAATATGATTATATGTTATTTAAATAATATATAAAATGATTATTAGAATTATTAGAATTATTATTTTATTATATGAATTTATTGATTAGTTAAGTTACTTATTTTAACTTAATTAATAATGTTATATATGCAAGATAAATCGATATGGAATCTAAACCCTAATTTCGGTTTTTGAACAAGGAATGAGAATAATAATATACAATTAATTATATTTCAGTGCTATAAATATGTAATGTATATATGTAGACCGATAATGGTTGGTCAATTATTGTTAAAACCCTAGCATTAATTTGTTAAACCTTATTTTAAAACTCAATTATGAGTTCGAGACTATTATGTAATTGTGTTATTATGATTAAGGTTAAGTATTATGGAATTTAATGTTAATTAGAGAAACCCTAATTAATTTTTGAAAACCCTAATCATTGGAAACCCTAATTTTTAAATTAGCAACCCTAATTGGCTATGTATGAGCCCTAATCACTAATTTAGCAATCTTAATGCTAATTAGTGAACCTTAAACCTAATTTTCATGTTTTATATTATTAGAAAACCTAAACTAATTTAGAAACCCTAATTCACAATTTTTAGAAACTAAAAATCTACATTTTTAGCCCTAATTGAAAATTTCTAGAAAAGAAAATTATAGAATCTTCAGGGTTAAATCGTAAGGGTCAAACCCTAAGGGTCAAATACTAAGGGTTAGCCAAGTTACAAGATTGCCATTAAAATCACAAGCCAAAAGACTAAACTGCCCCTCTTGTATTATTGTTAGATAACTTGTATATTTTGCCAACACTTTAGTTGGTAAACTATCCTTAACTTGTACTAAAATCTCTAGCAAATCAGGCATTCTAGATCATCCAATTCATTGCATACATAATATAAATAGTATTAGAGAGAGAAAAATGTACATTATAGTCCATTTGTTCCACCAATACCCAACCAACTCTCTCTCTCTCTCTCCAAACCCATGAATTTGTGTAGCATATCAATCCCCAAAAAAAAGCCCTACCACTTCCATATTAAATCAGAAAGCTTAGAATCAAGATTAAGCAAAGAAAGGTATAAAACTCTAACCTATAATCTGATCTTGCCTGATGTGTTAGAAGTTATGTTTTTATGTTTAATCATGTTGTATAAGGTGTTAATCAATGATCTGGGTTGATAGTTGTTAGATCCATAACATCTATAATCTCAAATTTGATGTTTTTCAAAATCTGGAAAAAATTTAAAAATGTTGTCTAACAACGAATGTCAGACCCCATAGATCTCTTTCTGTTTATGTTTTTGTATGTTTAAATGTTTGTATTTGTAGTATGTTGTAAAGTTTGTGATCTAGAATTGGAATCACAACCATTCAATTTCCAGATTTCATGTTATTGTTTGTCAAAGTCGGTTGAATGACCGTGACCAAGTTATTTCTTGGTAACCCAGAAATCCTTAAACCGAGTCTGACATGATTTTGCTAGCTGGAGATCTGTCAGGATTTATGTGTTTTGATGATGTTTTTGTAACCAAGTTGTAGCCTGATTGGTTGACTTTAGATCCATACCCTCAAATCTCTTAAACAACAAATATGTTGGTTGTAGTGGATGATCAAAGTAAGCCCATCCGGTCATGATTTCTGTTTTCTGGAATGTCCAGAAAACGTATGAACTAGTTTTCTGACCATGTTTGACCGTACTGAATCTAGTGATATCTACTACAAAACAGTAAATAGATAACGCGGAAAAAACATTGTTGTTTCAATACGAAAAAAGTCGTGGTTAAGGGTGTCATCTATTTGACACCCTTACACAACGTTTTTAAAACGTTATAATTAGACACATTATACAACGTTTTTTTAAGAAAAAAAACGTTTTAGATTTATTTTCCATAAATTAGAAGATACTTGAACACGTTGTAAAAGGTATGATTCCACAACGTTTTCTGGCAAAAAATGTTGTAGTTTAATATATCAGACAACGTTTAGGCACGTTTACACAACGTTTATAATGTGTCATATATTTAGACAAATTTATATAACATTTTTAAAACGTTGTAGTGTTACTTAAAAATGTTGTAATACATGCATATAACATTTGTTTTTAAATATCGACCATAGAAAGCAACAACAGACAGCGTTTATAAAATGTTGTAGATTGACTTGAAAAAAAAAAAGATAAAAAAAGTGTGGTTCACCTATATTACTAGTACACCTGCAATCTGCTAATGCCGTGATATATAGCTAAAAAAAAGTCTAAATTCTCATTTAAATTTAAAGCCAAAATGTATCAACCATTCAAAATACATCCCAATAATACCATTCGTTTACAGTTTCAAATTACTACATCCACAAAATATATATACCAAACTATATTATTGACAGTCTTGCTTCCACCGCATTCAATTCATCAACCTGACACTTAAATATGAATAGACGATCAAAAATCTCCAATTTAGGTGATTTCTCCTTCAACAAAGTACATGGCACATAAAAAAAATATAAAGAAGATCAATTGGAAATTTCAAACTTGGATAACAATGGCAAGAAGTTTTATATGTCGATATTTATCCCACATGTAGCTGCAAAGTTGAAGGATGAGATGAAGGACTTTAAAATGCTAGTTACAATCCATAACAGGTCAAAATATGATGTCTTTGAGATTTAGGCTATCATAACAGGTCAAAATATGAAGCCTTGTAAGTCAGTTGACAGAAGTCAATAAATGTTCAAACACACGCACAAAAAAGCTAAGCAAGAGCTCAGACTGTCCAATAGCTAAGCAAAACAGCAGGAATGTTGGTGAAATATTAAACAGCAGGAATGTTGACAAATTTTGACTAGACTGACTTAGGAATATATGCAGCTAATTACACGCTTACCCCAGTAAACTCACTCCAAGGGGGTTTTCCAGTCAGCATCTCAATAACTGTGCAGCCCACACTCCATATGTCAACAGCAAAGGCAAGCTCTGGATTAGCATATTTTCCCAACATAGACTACAAAACCTGCACAAAAAGAAATAAGGAAAATATTTTTGAAGAACTGGAAACATTAGTCAATGATATCATGTAGCTTAAAAAGAAAATGACACCGCACTTAAAAAAGCAAATAAGAAATCCACTAGTAATCTTAATAAAAGAGTCTCTTCCCTGCAGCCTGACCTCATTTCTCTTGTCTTCCTTCAATTTCTCAATCCAACACCTATAGCTAAACCTTCAATATAATTGTAATTTTTAAACACATTAGCTTTCAACTAACACTACTACTACCTACAGTAAAATGAAACCTTAGAATTTCTTCCATCCATTCTTTGAAGTCCTACGTTCAGCTCAGGCAACTAGAAACATCTCGCCAATGCATATGAATTAGAGAAACCTTTTGCTATACATTTACCAACAAATAAAAAAACATAAACTGAAATTTTCATCTATCAAAGTATTTTAAAATGACCCATAAAATTAACTCATATAAAAAACAATGTTTGTTATATTGACATCCCACAAACTGAGAGACTCCAATATCATTTTACTGTATTCTTTAAAACATCACTTATTATAAAGTCTCTGGCTTTTTTTTAACCCTTTTTGTGTAATTGGGTCACACTTTATCTTAAACAGAGTTTGTTATGCCTATAAAATAGTTGATAAATTAAAACTGAATACATCTTCCTACAAATATACCTCCCACATTTTGTGAACCGGTTATAACTTCCTACACAAAAATTTTCTCAATAAACAAACAACATAATGCAATTGTATGCAAATAGTAAACACATACTTTTCAAATTAACAGTTCAAATCGGCACAAGTTTGGAAAATTCAAGGAAATGATCAATAAAAACCCTAATTCGAATAATAAAGAGTGATTAAGATAGAGAAAGGGTTACTTACAGAGACGGACAACAATGATGGAGTTACCTTAAAGAGGGACAAATCTGAAATTTTCATTGGTCTTCCCAACTGGGAATTGAAACTATTAAATGGGAACAATTCACCCTCAAAAAAGTTAGAAAATATGAGAAAAATTGGACAAGCATAATTGCCTCTCTCTTTTTTTTAATTCCTTTTGAATTCATTGCACCTGTGTTACTTTGTATAAGAAAAAATTTCAATGTCTTGATTTGTGGAAGCAACACAGTTGATGAGAAAAGGCAATAGTCATCAATAACCCAAAATGGTGCTTTTGAATGTCATACTTCTTCTTCTTTTTCCTTTTTTGTTGAGGTGTCACAATGGGTTATCATTATTCCCCAGAGATGCGCGTGTGAATGTTTCAAATAGAATGTCCTAGGGAAATCTTCTTCTGTTCTGGAAGAAACTATCGAAATCGTGCAATACCTTGCATAGGAAAAAATTGCAAAAGCACTAATTTGAGTAGCATGACATAATTGCTAGTCAAAACTTGTATGCAGGTCACCGATATTGATGGAGGTCACAATAATTTAGAAGCATCATCATCAATTCCTAAACATTAGGGAAAATACATTATTCTAGCCTTGTGAGATGATCTCCACATTCTTGGCATGATACTTTTGTTTTTTTCTAAAAACCCAATTTTTCTACAAAAACATTTTGGAGTCTACATGAATAGGTTACAGCAAATCAACTGCATAGTGCCCTGGCATATGGGACAGACTAACATCTACTTTAGAAGAATAGGACTAGTAAGAGCTATAAGTGATTGTGGTGACACAAGTAGCTTTTTTCATATACATGAAAGACGGAGAGAACAAAGCTACAAGGAGACAGGAATCTAGGAAATTTGGCTTATAAAGGAACCATCTATCAGACTGTTTCTCAAGGTTGCTGTTACAAGGATATGAACTTGAATAACAGTGCGGTTGGTTTAAAGGACAAGTACTTCAACTGAAACGAAGACAGGGCCACAGAACTGCAATGCTACTGAATACTGATCATTCAAGCGACTAAAATACCATTTGGACAGTACGTGAAGATACGCATTTCACTTTCTACACTAGTATAGCTGTGATCTTTTAAATTAAGAACCGAGTAAAATGTCAAACTAGTTTGGAAACAGATAGCTGACATAATACAAATTTCTCCTTTTTATGATTCAGAAAGGTTGAGTGTTGAAAACACACATAAATAACTGATTTTGAAGGTCACGAATAATTTCCAAATTCACTATCAGCACTGTTTCTTAAAGCTTGCTAAGAAGATAATTTGAACTTGTCATGACGTACCTTCTATGTAGCAAAAAGAGTGACTTCAGTCAGAAACTGGAAGAATATCTTCGTCTTCAAAGTTTGTCGACTTTCCACAATCGAAATGCAGCCTCAAAATCTATTAGCCCGATCACAGCAGTTATGATGATAGCTCCCAAGATGACGTTGGGAGTGTAATAAAACAGTAGCATGAGAAACAACAAAGTTACTAGGATAGCTGTTGCCATTATTATGTTTGAAACTGCTGTTTGTGCTCCAGCATTGTAATTCACAGAAGATCGAGAAAATGATCCTGCAATACTGTGAGAGATAAAATTACATCCTGTTAACCAACTCCCATAACAATGGTTTGCCAAGACTACTGCAAAATCTAAATGTCTAGAATAAATAAGCAATCCTCGTAAAATATAAGAACACCAACATATTTCCCAAAAACTGGCTTCTTTACTTGTCCATATCAAAACTGATGCACACGTAACTTCCAAAGAACACTTCTATTTCTAAATCATTCCAATTCCCACAGAGTTGCATCCAGAAATAACTTAAACAGAGCTTCTTACCTCATCTTTCTGCTTAAAAATAGAGGATATTACAGGGATTATTTACAACTTATTAGTGAAGTGAACTATCCCAAGCAGTCCTTCCAGTTCTTTCAATGATACAATGACTGCTGCACCATCCATGAATCCAACACGAGTTGCCTTCGATAGAAAATTAATTACAAATCCCAACCTGTCAATATCCTGGTTCATATCAATAGAGAGATACTATTATCCACTTCAGCCTTAATTATTTCGTAAATGGGTTTCACAATTTTATTCAAGAATGCATTATTTCATGAATGCACATAACAAGATTAAAGCAATTATCTCCAAATAAAAACATGTGATGCCTTTTTTAAAAAATGAATGTTAAAATAAATGATTCAAAAAACACACCTCCCTAGGTATACAATGACCTTCTTGAGCAAGAGCAACATGGCATACACCTTTATAATCCGGGTTAGCTTGTGAAAAGCACAAGTGAACTTTAATATCCAATGTCCAGGTTATGGAAACTTGGAAAGTATTGGGAGAGATTTAGCGAAATACAATAAGAGGTTGGCATGAAAATACATCTCGAAAACCAAGTTTCTGCACAACATCTGGATGGCCCCATGCTTTAGGATTGGGATTCAGAGTTGCCCATGATTTTTCGACACTGTTCCCATATCTGTTCTTATGCTTCCACGCTACCTCCCAGCCATTGTCCTGCTCAGATTCCAGACACATGTCCGCCATCCCTTGAGTTAATTGATCAACCTTAGGTCCAGGAACTTCAGACACATTTTTTTCCTTGGATGATAATTCAGAAGCAACAGCGCCAACTGGCTTCCCACCCGATCCACCCCCTCTTCTTGAACTCATCTTCTTATAGAATCACTGACTCAACCAATGTTCCATTGCAATTCTTCTTTAATATTGCCCACAGATTCACATTCAGAATAAATAGTTTAAACTTTGTAGTATATAAAATATAGAGAAAAAAACTACACAAAAATTAAAAACAAAAGTAGAGGAGTTAATCTCACCAATATTAAACAAGTAACAGTGGAAATTGCCAATAAGTGGTAAGCACAAGCAGGGATCAAGAAGCATCTGATACATTAAACAAAAACGAATAGCAAATATAGTTTATCTAGAAGCTATTTGGGGAAATATCATGAAAAAATGTTAACTAATTGAATACCAAATCCACTTCACCTGCCAAAATATACAAGATAATCTCAGTAAAAGTTATCTACAAATGCAAATTTGATATTACAAGCAACCTCACTATCACTTAACAGATATTAGGCAGGAAGAAAATTAAACACGAATATCACCACAATAAACAGCAAGAACAAGATGAATAAAAATATATATATATATATATATATATATATATATATATATAGAACACATTCAGAAGTATAATGAATTAGTTTATCCAGAAGCTATTTGGGGAAATATCATGAAAAACGTTAACTAATTGAATAGCAAATCCACTTCACCTGCCAAAATATACAAGATAATCTCAGTAAAAGTTATCTACAAATGCATATTTGATATTACAAGCAACCTCACAATATCACTTAGCATATATTAGGCAGGAAGAAAATTAAACACGAATATCACCACAATAAACAAAAAGAACAAGATGAATAAAACATATATATATATATATATATATATATATATATATATATATATATAGAGAGAGAGAGAGAGAGAGAGAGAACACATTCAGAAGTATAATGAATTAGTTAAGAACAATTTTAGGAAAACTTGTAAAGTGAAGCATCAGTAGTTCCGAAACTCAAACTGACGCGAGCCAGAGCCTCATGGCAATCAGAAACCAACTGCTCCAACTCTTTAGCAACTGCTTGATGAAAGTTTTTCCGGTCATTCTGTAGCACCCCGGACAAAAACTTATCGATTCGAGAATTGAGCTCGAGCGGCGTGTTCAGACCACTAAACTCACAGGTACTACTACAAGCTATAGTAGTAATTATCAGCGGTCTCCCATTTGTCAGAACAGTACGAGTAATCGGGCGGCGATTATAAGCGATGGTGGTCGTGGAGACTGAAGAAGAGAATCGAATCTTCAACAAGGAAGGTAACGATTTCAAAATGGAGGGATTGTTGTATGAAAGGCAGCAGTCCATCAACAAACACTATTTATGACGCCCACAAAATAGGTCCACACGACCCATTCTGAGACGCCAGATATTATACTATAAAAATCAAATACAAACTTCATTTATACAATCAGTAGTGCAGAATCATGGCAGTTAAGCGTGAGTTTTAATATAAATGTATATAACTTTCATGGTGCGCTAATTACCACAACCTTACAATGTTACTTTACATAAAAGACTGATTAAAAAACTATTTTAGAAATTAAAATCTTTGGGAAGTCTTTCGAGAAACTTTCGATACATGGGAGGCCATGAATATAGGTTATGATAGATATCATATGTCCAGGAGAATTATCCTTGGTTGACCCGATAGACTCCAAAAAGAAAAGCGAGAAGATTACTATCACGTTCCTTCCAATTGTGAGTCTTCTCGACATATAACTATCTTCACCGTCTCTGCAATTGAACATTATGTTTCAACCAAACTCCAAGATCATATAGGTAGTCTTTCGTAGATATACTCGAAAGTGGATGTGCACAACCCTGTCTTATGATAACATGAGGTTGTATATCATTAGACATCTTGTATGATAGTGACAAAACACCCTTCCAAAGTTGGGTTCACCTCACCCTATTCGATTCACCAAAATTAAATATTAAATGACGTATAAAATATGACACACTTATCTAAAGTACTCAATAAAATTATTTCCATACTATTTAGGGAGAACCTCAACAATTTATAGACCACCGATTCTATTCTCCACATTACCCACTTTCGACAATTTACACTCTTATTACACGAAAGGAATTGTGAAGCAAAAAGGGTGAGCATGAACTAGCTTAAAGAAGAAGAATATCATGATTAAAGATAATTTACATCAGTAATAAATCAGAGATTTAGAATATATGGTAGGTGATAAAACTTTTCAACCATAGTTGCAGCGGAACGAGCAATCCATTAGAAGAGTCAAACAGACCATCAGGTCTATTATCTTCTCCATGTTAAAAGTCTACCAATAATGTTTTATGCCTGTAACATCAATCAACAATTCATGTCCACAATCATATGAATAACTCATAATCATAATTGTGATTCTAAATTCCTCTTTGCACCCAGGACGAAAATAATTTTCATCACATATCTTCACCTGAAATATCAAAAATCATGGTTATACCAAATCACAATTCCTGTTCATAATCATACTAATAAATTCACCTTTGCACTACGGTCAAAGATAGTCATTAACAATTCATCTTTGCACTACAAGCCAAAGACATATAACTGTATTTTAGAAGAGTCAAGTAGAGCATGATATCTACTATCTTTTACGAATTAAAAGTGTATAATCAATATGTTATCGCTGAGACTCAGCTTAATAAATAATCCACATCGTCGAATCATTCATGCACTATGGCCAAGGAAATTCATGTAATCATCAATGGTCATGATTATACCGAATAATCCCTGGCTATAATCATACCAATAACTGTCCATCAATGCACTACGGGCCAATGAGGACTTTTACCACATCATCTATAACATTACGGGTCATGATTATACCGAATGATCCCTGGTCATAATCATACCAATAAACAGTTCATATATGCACATAAGCCAAAGATACTCATCAATCAATAGTTCATCTTTGCACGTAAGCCAAAGATACACAACTGTAAATCCAATAATCAATGGTCCATCTTTGCACGTCAGCCAAAGATATACAACTGTAAAACCAATAATCAACAGTCCATCTTTGCACGTGAGCCAAAGATGACTTTCATCATAATATAAGCTTAAGGATGATGACAATGATATAAGCATTAATCAAACGAAATCAAGGATAAATATTAAAGACTTTAAATTTATCCAAAGTTTAAAAATATCCAAATTGTCAACATAATACTTCTTTGAGGAGTAAAATTCAAGAATAATATTCATGTACCAACAATAATTTGGACAGAAAAAAAAAATATTTTTCGGGTAAATAGTACCCTATTAATAGTACTTCGGGAATAATACTTCGTAAATAGTACCCCAGCATGAAAAGTACCCCAAATACCCGAGTGAATAATATTCGGGTGAATAGTAATTTGGGTGAATAGTAACCCGTGAATAGTAACTCGTGAATAGTACTCCGACACGAAAAGTGCCCCGAATACCCGAGTGAATAATACTAGAGTGAATAGTAACCAGGTGAATAGTAACCCGTGAATAGTAACTCATAAAAAAAATATCAAAGAAAATGATATTCCATGACGAGTACAAAAGAAATGATATCTCATACGAGTATAATAGAATATACAAAACTGCAAATGGATTTTCACCCGCCATGCGGTAATCCACGTAGACAGATCATTTTTGCAATTTAATAAAGAATGAATACGAAAGATCATTCACCATGCATGTGGTAATCCACATAGACATGTTATTCCAATAGAATAATAAAGATGGAATAACAGAAGAATTCACCAGGCATGCGATAGACCGCATAGATAGGTTATTCCCAATATTATAATAAAGAATGGAACTAGGACATGCGTAATCCACACGCATGCATGGATATTCCAATGAGAATAATAAAGAATGAAAACAAAGAATTCACCGACCCATACGATGAAATAGCAGATAAAGAGTTATTCTAATAGAATAATAAAGAACGGAATAACAGAAGAATTTCACCATGTATGCGGTACTTTGCATAGACAGGTTATTCCAACATAATAATAAAGAATGGAATAACAACCCTAACGAGTATTGAAAGAAAATAACTCTCTTCATGAATACGAAAGAATAATACCCCTTACCTTAGAAGAAACTGGATACTGGAATAGTGAGGTAGCAAACTTCTCTTCTTCTTTCTCTCTATAATAATTGCTCTGTAGCTTTAGTGAATTGGTGAAAAATAATGAAGGAATGAGCTTCTATTTATAGGAAAATATAGTTTCCATAATTGCACATTTTGGGGCTCGAAATATTACAGTATAATATCTTCATCTTTTCCTTCATTTTTAATTTAGTCATGCAAGTATTATCAAACTTGCACCACCTCCCTAATAGTAAATCATGTGAATCAATAGTAAATCACGTGACTCAATAGTTCTAAACATGTGAAAAAAATAATTATAGTATAGTACCTTCATCTATACCTCCATTTTTAACTTAGTTATGCAAGTATTATCAAACTTGCACCAACTCCCCTAATAGTAAATGAATGTGATTCAATAGTACACACATGTGAACAAATAGTTATAGTCATGTAAATTAATAGTAATTAATTGCTCATTTATCCGATTAATTATCCGATTGGTCAATATAACTTCCAAACATCAATTATTATCAAAATAAATGTCGGTTTCCAGTAACACTAATAATCCTAACACAATGGAACTATCAATTTCATCTTTAATCAACATAAACTTATTCATCATTAATATTATAACTCACAATATTTAACAACCAGATCGTTCCCAGGAAAGAGGGGGCTTTCCGATAAGGTTTTCTTCTTATTGGCGCGCAATTAGGTGATCAAACCTCTCCTTGACAGAACTTCTAGACATTGTCAATATTGAAATTAATAATATGAATAACTTTGTTGTCTCAATTATTGATTTAATAATATAAAATATTATGCAGATGATACTGTGACAATTATTGAATTAATAATATGAGAGATATGATGCAGCAATTACTGTAGCAATAATTGAGTATAACTGAGTGACTTCTTACGTAAGCATCAATAATCAATACCGTGTGCTACTATGCAACCACGCGTATTACTGTACTTTTACTATCGGGTAGTTCAATAGTTTTAACGATAAAACTTTCGCCGTTATTTTTAAAAAGATAATTCTATCGTTTTCTAAATACGACAATACTTCCGTTGTGGGGTTCACCAATGATTGTGTCGTCGTACAAATATTCCATGTTAAAATGAATATTCCCCGACCAATCGAATATTCCCCGACACAACGAATATTTTATATCAACTTGCTTACTTTGAAAAATTTTCACATATCACCCTTAACTTTAACCCTTTATCAATTTAACCATTTACTAAATAGAATAATTATAAGAAAATTGAATACTTTCATTTCATAAAATTAGCGGTTTCACATTCTCCCCTCCTTATGATATTTCGCCCTCAAAATTTACGTACTTAGTAGTTCGAAGAGATGAGAATACCTTGCTTTCTTTTCGGATTGTACCTTCCCGGTTATTTCCTCTGTATCATGATTTCCCCATTGCTCATCTCCTGTATTTCAGATATCATTCTAGAATATACCTTCAATACAAAGGTTAATTGACATATCACAATTTGTCAATTTATCAACTAAACAATTTCAGCTTAGGTAAGTCACACATTAGCGAAGTATATTACTCGTCTCTCCCCTCCTAGTTCTAGACTCATATCTCCGCCAACGACCATATCCCTAAGCTTTGATACCATTTGTGACGCCCCCAAAATAGGTCCACACGACCCATTCTGAGCCGCCAGATATTATACTATAAAAATTAAATACAAACTTCATTTATACAACTATTGAACTGTCATGCAGAATACGACCACAGTTAAACTGTGAGTTTTAATACAAATGTATGTAACTCTCATGGTGTCTCGACCACAACCTTACAATGTTACTTTACATAAAAGTACAGTCAAAAACTATTTTAGAAATTAAAATCTTTGGGAAGTGCTCAAGGAAACCTTCGTACATAGGAGGCCATGAATCTAGGTTATGATTGATATCATATGTCCAGAGAATTTTCCTTGGTTGACCCAATAGACTCCAAAGAAAAACGAGAAGATTACTATCATGTTCCATCTAATGGTGAGTCTTCTCTTGACATATAACTATCTCCACCGTATGAAATTGAACATTATGTTTCAACCAAACTCCAAGATCATATAGGTAGTGCTCGTAGATATACTCAGCAAGTGGATGTGCACAACCCTGTCTTATGATAACACGAGGTTGTATGTCATTAGACATCTTGTATGATAGTGACAAAACACCCTTCCAAAGTTGGGTTTGCCTCACCCTATTTGGTTTACCAAAATTAAATATCAAATGACGTATACAATACGACACACTTATCTAAAGTTCTCAATAAAATTATTTCCATACTATTTAGGGAGAACCTCAACAGCTATAGACCATCGTTCTATTCTCCTGTTACCCCCGCTCGACCCAACTACACTCTTATTACCTGAAAGGAATTGTGAAGCAAAAATGGTGAGCACAACTAGCCCAGTAAGAATATCGTGACTAAAGATAATTTACATCATCAATAGCCTTCATCAGTAATAAATCAGAGATTTAGAACATATGGTAGATGATAAAATGTTTCAACCATAGTTGCAGCGGAACGAGCAATCCATTAGAAGAGTCAAATAGACCATCAGGTCTATTATCTTCTCCATGTTAAAAGTCCACCAATAATGTTTTATCCCTGTAACATCAATCAACAATTCCTGTCCACAATCATATGAATAACTCATAATCATAATTGTGATTCTAAATTCCTCTTCGCACCAAGGACGAAAATAATTTTCATCACCTATCTTCACCTAAAACATCAAAAATCATGGTTATACCAAATCACAATTCCTGCTCATAATCATACTAATAAATTCACCTTTGAACTACGGCTAAAGATATTCATTAACAATTCATCTTTGCACTACAGGCCAAAGACATATAACTGTATTTTAGAAGAGTCAAGTAGAGCATGATATCTACTATATTTTACGAATTAAAAGTGTATAATCAATATGTTATACCTGCACTACGGCCAAGGATATTCATGTAATCATCAGTGGTCATGATTATACCGAATAATCCCTGGTTATAATCATACAAATAACTATCCATCAATGCACTACGGGCCAATGAGGACTTTTACCACATCATCAATAACATTACGGGTCATGATTATACCCAATAAACAGTTCATATATGCACATAAGCCAAAGATACTCATCAATCAATAGTTCATCTTTGCACGTAAGCCAAAGATATACAACTGTAAAACCAATCATCAACAGTCCATCTTTGCACGTGAGCCAAATATGACTTTCATCATAATATAAGCATGAGGATGATGACAATGATATAAGCATTAATCAAACGAAATCAATGATAAATATTAAAGACTCTAAATTTATCTAGAGTTTAAAAATATCCAAATTGTCAACTTGATACTACTTTGTGGAGTAAAATTCAAGAATAATATTCATGTACCAAAAATAATTTGGACGGAAAAGAAATATATTTTTCGGGTAAATAGTACCCCGCAATAGTACCCTATGAATAGTACTTCGGAAATAGTACCTCATGAATAGTACCCCGACATGAAAAGTACCCCAAATACCTGAGTGAATAATATTTGGGTGAATAGTAATTTGGGTGAATAGTAACCTGTGAATAGTAACTCGTGAATAGTACTCCAACACAAAAAGTGCACCTAATACCCCAGTGAATAATACTAGAGTGAATAGTAACCGGGTGAATAGTAACCCGTTAATAGTAACTCGTAAAAAAATACCAAAGAAAATGATATTCCATGACGAGTACAAAAGAAATGATATCTCATACGAGTATAATAGAATATACAAAACTGCAAATGGATTTTCACCCGCCATGCGGTAATCCACGTAGACAGATCATTTCCATAATTTAATAATGAATGAATATGAAGGATCATTCACCATGCATGTGGTAATTCACATAGACAGTTTATTCCAATAGAATAATAAAGAATGGAATAACAGAAGAATTCACCAGGCATTCGATAGACCGCACAGACAGGTTATTCCCAACATAATAATAAAGAATGGAATTAACCAGGTCATGCGTAATCCGCACAGACAGGATATTCAACCAGAATAATAAAGAATGGAACCAGGTCTTACGTAATCCACACAGAGAGGATATTCCAACAGAATAATAAAGAATGAATGAATTCACGTGCATACGATGATAGACCGCATGCATGAGTTATTCAATAGAATAATAAAGAATGGAATAACAGAAGAATTTCACCATGTATGCGGTACTTCGCATATATAGGTTTATCCAACATAATAATAAAGAATGAAATAACAACCCTTACGAGTATTGAAAGAAAATAACTCTTTTCATGAATACGAAAGAATAATACCCCTTACCTTAGAAGAAACTGGATACTGGAATAGTGAGGTAGCAGACTTCTCTTCTTCTTTCTCTCTATAATTTCTCTCTATAATAATTGCTCTATAGCTTTAGTGAATTAGTGAAAAATAATGAAAGAATGAACTTCTATTTATAGGAAAATATAGTTTCCATAATTGCACATTTTTGGGCTCAAAATATTACAATATAATACCTTCATCTTTTCCTTCATTTTTAATTTAGTCATGCAATTATTATCAAACTTGCACCACCTCCCCTAATAGTAAATCATGTGAATCAATAGTAAATCATGTGACTCAATAGTTCTAAATATGTGAAAAAATTAATTATAGTATAGTACCTTCATCTATACCTCCATTTTTAACTTAGTCATGCAAGTATTATCAAACTTGCACCAACTCCCCTAATAGTAAATGAATGTGATTCAATAGTACACACATGTGAACAAATAATTATAATCATGTGAATTAATAGCAATTAATTGCTCATTTATCCGATTAATTACCCGATTGGTCAATATAACTTCCAGACATCAATTATTATCGAAATAAATGTCGATTTCCACTAACACTAATAATCCCAATACAATGGAACTATCAATTTCATCTTTAATCAACACGAAATTATTCATCATTAATATTATAACTCACAATATTTAACAACCAGGTCATTCCCAGGAAAGAGGGGGCTTTTCGATAAAGATTTCTCCTTATTAGCGCGCAATTAGGTGACCAAACCTCTCCTTGACAGAACTTCTAGACATTGTTAATATTGCAAATAATAATATAAATAATTGTTAGTTGATTTTGCAATCAACAAGTTTTTGGCGCCGTTGCCGGGGAATTCTTTATTAATATTAATTCCATATTAGTTATAATCAATTCAGTTTTAATTTAAACGTTATTTATTTTTCTTCTTTTATTTGCAGGAATTCTTTGCGAGTGTATGCACACTAGATCAAGGGCTAAAAAGGAACTTTTTCCTTATACAGATGATATCGAAAGGAAGTTTCGCAAATTGCAGTCGACTAGTGCGGTGTCACCTGTGGAAGAAAATCTGGCAGAACAAGAAATACCAGTGAACATGACAGGAGACGAACAAAAATCACTTAGGGATTATGACATGCCGAATGTCACGGATATACAGTCGAGTATTAGGAGGCCACCAATCAATGCAAACAGTTTCGAGATAAAACCGGGAACAATTTAGATGCTACAGAATACATGCCAGTTTAGGGGTAGTTCGATAGATGATCCTAATGAGCACATCTTGAGTTTCTTGGAAGTTTATGACACCTTCAAGTTCAATAATGTATCGGAGGATGCTATAAGGTTAAGGATGTTCCCGTTTATGTTAAAAGATAAAGCTCGGAGTTGGTTACATTCTTTGCCTCCTGGTTCAATCACACCTTGGGATGACTTAGCTCAAAAATTTCTAGCTAAGTTTTTCCCACCAGCGAAGTCGATAAAACTACGGAACGATATTCACACCTTTGCACAGTTCGACTCCGAAACGTTATGAGGCGTGGGAAAGATTCAAAGACATGCTTCAGAAATGCCCATATAACGAAATTCCACAGTGGATGCAGGTTGGGATATTTTATGATGGATTACATGCGACTACAAGAGCCAGTATTGATGCAGCAGCAGGTGGAGCGATCATGTCTAAAAATTTTGATGAGGCATATCAACTGCTAGAAACGATGGCCAACAATAACTATCAGTGGCCCATGACTAGGTCGAACCCTCCGAAAACACCGGGAAAGTTTGAAGTGGATACAGTGACAACATTGGCAGCACAGGTGTCCGCGTTAGCTAAGAAAATAAAAACATGGACTCCACCATCCACGCAGCAAGTAGCAATGGTTTATGAGTTATGTGCTGGGAGTTATGCTACAGATCAATGTGCCATCAATTCTAAATCAGCTCAGTTCGTAGGGAGCTATAATCGATCTACCCATCCATATCCGAATCAAAACGCGTATAATCCAGATTGGAGAAATCACCCGGGATTTTCATAGAGTAACAATCAAGCTCAAGCACCTAGACAACAAAACACATCCAGATTTCAAAATCAGACTCAACAACAGCCAGAGAAGAAAACAGGTTTGGAAGAAGCCTTGGAAAAATTCATTAGAGCTACTGACAAAAGGATCAATGAACAAGACAAGCTATTGAATCAAGTAGATATGAATGTGAAAAGCCAAGGTGCATCGATAAAGACTCTTGGAAAATCAATTGGGGCAGATAGCACATGCGTTGAATAACCGTCCACATGGAACACTCCCTAGTGACACAAAGATAAATTCGGGTAGAGATAAGCATTGCAAGGCTGTGACTCTATGTAGTGGGAAGGATTTGCAAGTGACAGTCAAGGATAAGGAAAAAGGGACAACGCAATAGCTAAAACAGAGGAAGTTGTGGAAACCGGAAAACGCCAAGATGAGACTTTAGAGCAGAAAGCACCAGAACCAAACATCACAATGCCTCCCATACCGTATCCGCAGAGGTTTCAGAAATCCAAGTTAGATATGCAGTTTTTAATATTTTTGGACATTTTTAAAAAACTACATATCAACATCCCATTCGCAGAATCCTTGGAACAAATGCCGAGTTATGCCAAGTTTATGAAGGAAGTTTTGTCAAAAAAGAGAAAATTAGGCGAGTTTTAGACAATGGAAGTAACCGAAGAGTGCAGCACAATTATCTAGAATAAGTTACCTCCAAAGCTCAAGGATCCAGGTAGTTTTAATATTCCATGTGAAATTGGAAATCAGTTTTCTGGACGAGCATTGTGTGATTTGGGGGCCAATATAAATTTGATGCCACTATCCATCTACAGCCAGTTTGGACTTCAAGCACCACGACCGACAAATATCAGTTTGCAGTTGGTGGATTGATCAGTTACATATCCACGAGGTATTGTTGAGGATGTATTAATAAAAGTGGATAAATTCATCTTCCCCACGGATTTCTTTATCTTGGATTGTGAAGTAGATAGCAAAATTCCAATTATTCTCGGGGACCATTCTTAGCAACGGGGAGAACATTGATTGACATATAAAAAGACGAATTGACGATGCGAGTTGAAGATCAATAGGTCACCATTAATGTATTTAAGTCGATGTCTTATCCAAAAGAAAAAGGTGAATGTATGCGGGTGGATATCATGGATGAATTAGTTAATCACAAATTCAGCAGAAATTATTGAGAGGACCCGCTAGAATCCATTTTGCTCGGGATAGACGAAAATGGTATTGATGATGACATTGAGTATGTTAAATGGCTAGAGACACCATCTTTCATCCAGAAAAGTAATCAACCATTCGACACCCTTGAAAGGCCCAAAACGGAAGGCAAAAAGTTCAAACCCTCGATATAAGAGCCACCGGTGTTGGAATTAAAATCGCTACCATCTCATCTGTAGTATGCTTATTTGGGGAAAGATGCTACCCTACCAGTCATTGTTTTAACAGAGTTAACGGACACGCAAAAAGAGAAACTGCTAAGGGTATTACGAGAGTTCAAAACAGCAATCGGATGGACTATTGCGGATATTCGAGGAATTAGTCCGTCATTCTGTATGCATAAAAATTTATTGGAAGAGGGGGTAAGACCAACCATTGAGCAGTAAGGAAGGCTAAACCCCATTATGAAGGATGTGGTGAAAAAGGAGATCATAAAGTGGTTGGATGCCAACATTATCTATCAAATCTCGAAAAGCTCATGGGTAAGTCCTGTACAGTGTGTACCAAAGAAAGGGGGTATGACCGTGGTGAAGAACGAAGCTAATGAGCTCATCCCTACTAGAACCGTAATAGGATGGAGAGTATGTATGGATTACCGTAAACTGAATAAAGCCACACACAAGGATCACTTCCCCTTGCCGTTCATTGATCAGATGCTGGATAGGTTAGCGGGACATCAATTCTACTGTCTTTTAGATGGATATTCTAGGTATAATCAAATTGCCATAGCCCTGGAGGATCAAGAAAAAACCACATTCAAATGTCTATACGGTACATTTGCATTCCGTCGTATGTCCTTTGGATTATATAATTCGCCGGCAACCTTTCAATGATGCATGATGGCGATCTTCTCAGATATGGTCGAACAGAATTTGGAGGTATTTATGGATGTCTTTTTCGTGTTCGGTGATAGTTTCAACTTATGTTTGAAAAACCTGATTTTAGTGCTGAAGCGATGCGTGGAGACAAACCTAGTTCTTAACTAGGAAAAATGTCACTTTATGGTGCAAGAGGGGATTATTTTGGGGCATAAGGTTTCTGCAGTAGGATTAGAGGTGGATAAAGTGAAGATTGAGACAATTGAGAAACTACCTCCTCCATCATCTATAAAGGAAATTCGGAGCTTCTTGGGACATGCGGGTTTCTATATACGCTTTATTAAAGATTTTTCCAAAATTTCGAAACCTTTATATTCCCTATTGGAGAAATATGTATCATTCAAGATGGATCAATCATGCATAGAGGCTTTCGAAGTTTTAAAGAAGAAATTGGTCTCAGCTCCAATCATAGTGGCGCCCGATTGGTCTTTACCGTTTGAATTAATGTGTGACGCCAGTGACTACGCAGTTGGAGCAGTATTGGGACAACGTCGTGACAAAATTTTTCACACTATCTACTACTCCAGCAAAACGTTGACGGATGCTCAATTGAACTACACGACCACCGAAAAAGAATTACTTGCAGTTGTGTTTGCCTTTGACAAGTTCAGAGCATATCTCATAGGGACCATGGTAATTGTCCACACTGATCATTCTGCTATTAAGTATTTGATTGATAAGAAGGATGCCAAACCGTGGTTAATACGGTGGGTACTGTTGCTACAAGAATTTGATGTAGAGATCCGAGATAGGAAAGGTCTCGAGAATCAGGTAGCGGATCATCTTTCACGGTTAGAAAATGCGGAGGTTCAGCAAAAAGACAATGCCATGATTAATGAGAGATTTCTGGATGAACAGCTTCTTCGAGTAACAACGACGTTACCATGGTATGCAGATTATGTGAATTACTTGGTTGGTAAGGTGTTACCCCCGGATTTGATTGCGCACCAACGAAAGAAGTTCCTCCACGATGTTAAGCAATATTATTGGGACGAACCATTTCTGTTTAGGACTTTCACGGATCAAATGATTAGAAGATGTGTGCCACAAGAAGAGATGGATAGCATATTGGGTCATTGCCACTCATCAGATTACAGAGGTCATTAAGCCAGAGATCGGACAGCGGCCAAAGTGTTATAATTGGGATTTTTCTGGCCTTCTCTTTTCAAAGATGCATACCTTTACGTACTGAAGTGTGATCGGTGTCAACGAGTAGGTAATATTTCCAAACGTAATGAAATGCCTCTTAACATAATTTTGGAAGTCGAGCTATTCGATGTGTGGGGAATCGACTTTATGGGACCTTTCCCATCTTCCTTCAATAATTAGTACATTCTATTGGCGGTGGATTACATTTCCAAATGGGTAGAAGCTGCAGCGTTACCCACGAATGATGCAAACGTCGTATTACAATAAGCAGTGATGAGGGAACCCACTTCTGTAATAAGCAGTTCACTAAATTGCTCACAAAATATGGGGTTCATCATAAAATTGCATCCGCGTATCATCCCCAAACCAATGGACAAGCGGAAGTCTCAAATTGGGAGGTCAAGAGAATCCTGGAGAAGGTGGTCAATCCGTCACGGAAAGATTGGGCCATGGGACTAGATAATGCCCTATTGGCATATCGAACAGCGTACAAGAATCCCATCGGCATGTCACCCTAAAGAATGGTCTACGGAAAGGCATGTTATCTCCCGGTCGAACTAGAACATAGTGCACACTGGGCCATTCGGAAACTTAATTTCGATCTACAAGCAGCGGGTGAGAAAAGGTTACTTCAACTAAATGAGATGGACGAATTCCGGTTCAATGCCTATGAGAACGCAAAACTCTACAAGGAGAAAGTAAAAACCTGGCACGATAAGAAAATCCTTGATCGAACACTACTCAGTTGCCCACTCCAACCTTCCAACTTCTTTACACGTCCCCACTATCACACGTCTCCACTATTCATATGGTAACTGATCTTGAAACTTCTATATAGCTTCACACTACATAACACAAATCCATATATCATATTGGGGTTTTCGGTCTGTAAAGCAATTTTCATCTAGTATCTCTACTACAAAGGTATGTACTAAATTACATTCAACGTGAGGTAAAACCAAATCTTGTTCATTGAGAAAAAGGGTATATAAGATTCACCTTGATTCATATTCTCTTACATTTACAGTGCAGAGTCTCATTCGTTTGATTTTGAATATCTCATATTGCATGAATGTGAATCACTTTTGATTTTGCACCACTTTTGATTGGGATATCACACATATATGGTGATTGCATGCTAGGGGTTTGCATTGATAGGAAGCTAGTTGTGTTTCAAAGAAAAATATAAACTTCCCATAATGTGTTCGATATTTTGCTTGACTCAATAATTTTTGCTCAAATTCGCACAACACCATATCCTATACTATCGAATTACTGAGGGGGGCTTAACTAGTTTGATGCTTGTGTAGGGTAAAATTTTTATGGACTATGATTTTGTCAGATTTGCACATACCTTAACTACTTTGTGTAATTACTCAAAATTTTTGCCTACATTGTTTTATGCTACCCATGTATCGAATGCATACAGTCGTTTGCCATATTAATTTCCAATGCCACAGCTTTTTTCTATACAACTCTTTGACCAATCATGCTACGAAAACATAAAAGGAGACTACTTGGTCCAATTGTAACTTTCATGCTAGTAAATATCTCAGTACACCCCCAACCAAGTACCAACGGAAACTTATTGATAAGTTTGGGGGTGGTTATATGGTTAAGCTTATACATATTCTATGTCTGCCCACTTCTAATACATATAACTGCATCTTCTTGTAGATTTTTCACAATGGCATCGAAGCGTCAACGTGGTGAAGGTTCCGGGACTGCCTCGGCTCCACCAAAATTTGATAGTCGAAGGTTTGTCAGCGCCGAGGCACAGGAACGCTACAATAAGATGGCCACCCGCTCTCTCATCCCCGAACGAGGTTTAAGACCCGATCAATCCAAAGACGGGGACATAACGGTCATGATAGCTAAGAGGAATTGGTTCCCACTCACTGAAAAACCAGATCCAGCCGTGATTGTAGTTGTCAAAAAGTTATACGCCAACGTTCCCGAACACTACCACTATGGGGTGTATGTGAGAGGCAAGACAGTCGAATTTAGCGAAGACGATATTAACGGGTGCTATCAACTGCCATAAGAGGGACTCAACGACGAGTATGCCAGTCTTGTGAGTCAAGGTCCAGACTATGAGAAAATAATCTGAGAACTTTGTTAACCGGGCACCACGTGGACATTACATGAACGTGGCATCATGACTTTCCCTCTTTCTCACCTCAGTCTATATGGAAATGAGTGGTATGTCTTTATTTGCGCCAAACTCATGCCATGCACACATGTGAGCCATGTCACCAAAGAGAGGGCTGTATTGCTGTATTCAATTATTCAAGGCCGAAAAATTGATGTCGGCTACCTTATTCAGCAGTCCATTCTCCGTGAGTCACGACGAGGGACTACAGGAGGATTACCCCATCCGTCTCTCATTTGCGTTTTGTGTACTAAGTTTGGGGTAAAATGGAAGTCGGATGAGATGATTCGGCTGCCAATGCCCGTGTTGGACCATTAGTTGATCAGCAGGTATAAAGTGTGGACAGGTGGGGAGAACCACCCTAGAGGATTTGGTTTTATAATTCCCCAAGTTGAAGCTCCACAAGCTCCACCACCTCAAGCTCTAACTAGTTATGGTCCTTCCTCTACAACTCACCGTGGTGTAGTTCCTGAAGTTGTCCAGCATGAAATTGACGGATGGTTCTACAATCTCGAATCACAGAATGTCTGTCTGTCTGAACGTCAAGATGTCATCTACAAATACTTGGTTGACCAATTTTCCTCCTAGAATGCCATGAACGCCCAACTGTATCCGAGAGTTAATCTTAGCCAGTTTCCCACTGCTCCTATTCTGCCTGTGTTTCCCCCTTCCGATCTAGAGATGAGCGAGGATGATGATGCTCCACCCGAGGAATAAGCTCGTCAGGGAAGTCCTCTATTATTTTTATTGCTATATTTTCCGCATGAGGACATTGCTCTTGATAAGTTTGGGGGTAGTTAGTTTTTATTTTGCATTATTAGATTGTTAATAGTTTGAGGATAATTTGGATTTTTATTGTTGATTAAGAGTTGCATCTAGGATTGCATATTAATTCCAGTTGTTTAATAGTTACGTATGTTTGGGGCCAATGATAAAATTAAAATTGCATGAACAAGTCTAGTAAGGATTGTTAAGTTAGTGATATGATTTTCTTGACATAATTGAAATCCTTATCTGTTTGACACTGATATTATCAGGATAGCACATTTTGAAAAATGACCATGTGGGCTAAGAAAGTTTAAATGGAGAGATAATAGAGTTCTAAAGGATGAATGCTAGTGAAATGAAGGAACAATTTGAATAGCTAGTGAAGACTGAATTTAGACATAAACTCAAGTTTGGGGGAAAAATATCTGGTGTATATAAGCTTTGAATGAAAAAAAATTTAATAAATAAACAATATGGCATGCTTGTCTAGTTTTGTGGCCTTTGTTAGTTGAGTAAGTAAGCCCGAGGGGATTGTCTTTACATCTAGTGCCCTAAGGTCTTAATGGCTTGGGAGTCGTTAGTTGAAAGCTCGTTAAGGTAGCACTGGAAAGCCTAAGGGAATAGAACAATGCATAGTCATGAAAATAATAATAATAATAATAAAGCAGGAAAAGTGCAAAAAGCCCCCGTTAATAAAAAAAAATAAAGCATAGTAATTGTTTGATTTTAGTCGTATCAAGTCTATTTGATGAGTTCTCGAGTTTACACTGTATGATGCCTTCTAAGAAATTTATTATCTTTCATATTTTTTCTTTTCATTGGTTAGCATGGTTGTTGAACACACACACACGATATCAGTAATAACAGATTTAGATTCATTGATTGTTAGGATATTATTGATCGACCATAACATGATGTATTAACATATTTTTGTGATTTTTCTGAGGCCTAATGGATATACGGTGTGCTATTTAATTGCTGGAATTATGAACATATAGATAGTTTTAGGTGCATTTGCATGGTGGTTTAGTTTTTCGTGTTGTTTTGAGTTGTGTTGCTTGAGGACACGCGACGATTTAAGTTTGGGGGTATCCAAAAACTTGTTGGTTGATTTTGCAATCAATAAATTTGTGCAAGTGTACATAGTTAACAAGTAATAAAGTGATAAGATAGAGTGTCAATCCCACAGAGAATTCTAATTAATAAATTCCAACTACTAGCACTATATCAATCCAATTTTATTTAAACAACCACAAAGTGTGATTTTTCAAAATAAGCAAAACTAAATTAAACAATTAAAAAGAGATTAATCTAAAATAAATCAAATAAATAAAACTAAGATTTTAACGAATAAATTCAGATAAATAAATATTAAGACTCCAATATCCCCAATTATGAACTATAAATCAATTATCCAATTATCCCAATTATTATGCCTACTGAATTGTTAACGGGAATTCTAAGTGTCAAAAGCCCTCTTTCAAGTGATCAATTATCTTCTATTTAATCCAATTAATCTTGCTATATTCCTATGCAAAACAATTAAATTTAACGCATTAAATTCCAATTCCCAATTCAAGTTACATGCGATGAATGATATTTTCATTCCATTCACAACCCTAATTATTCGTCATGCAAATAATTAAGAATACATGTTATCATGCCCAGTTCTAACCCTAGATCTCCTCTTTCAATTCTTTCTAGAGTAACAAGGTAATTATTGGCCAAATAATTAATCAATACGCACAAGACAAGATAAACAACTCACTTTGACATAAATAATTGGAATAAATTGAATAACTAATTTATAGACATAAAAGGTTCAATTGGAATCTTAATGAAAGAAATTAGTTCATGACAAAATTTAAAACCAAAAATCCTTTAAAAATCATCCTTAAGGAATTACACCAATTGAAAAATAGGAGATGAAGAAAACTCTAGAGCCAATCTTTTAATCTTCAAGTAATCCTCTCCCTTCGTCTCCAATTGTGTAGATAGCCTTTATTATTTTCAACCAAGTAGCCTTTTATAGACTACTTCTCCAACCTCTTCAATCCTTGTCCAAATCAACTTCAAATAGCCTCCAATTGTGCAGTCAAACCATTGGTCAACGCGCGTGCAAGTCAACATAAATCCCGCCCCAACGCCCCGGCGCTGTAAGTCGTTTTAATTACAAAACTTCCATTCTCTGCTCAAAACTTCCTCAATTGCCCCTCCAGCTCCCGAATCTGCAAAATAACAACTAAACACAGTAAAAATGCTTCTAAATGACTTGAGAATACAATAATTTAAGCTCAAGTATATCCAATTCATGGGTATATTACCCAATCATCAATAACTTTGTCGTCTCAATTATTGATTTAATAATATAAAATATTATGCAGATTGTGAAGCCCCCAAAATAGGTCCACACGACCCATTCTGAGTCGCCAGATATCATATTATAAAAATAAAAAATAAACTTCATTTATACAACTGTTGAACTATCGTGCAGAATCCGACCACAGTTAAACAGTGAATTTTAATACAAATGTATGTAACTCTCACGGTGCCTCGACCACAACCTTACAATGGTAAGTCTTCTCTTGACATCTAACTATCTCCACCGTCTGCAATTGAACATTATGTTTCAACCAAACTCCAAGATCATATAGGTAGTGCTCGTAGATATAATCAACAAGTGGATGTGCACAACCCTGTCTTATGACAACACGAGGTTGTATGTCATTAGACATCTTGTATGATAGAGGCAAAACACCTTCCAAAGCTGGGTTCACCTCACCCTATTCGGTTCACCAAAATTAAATATCAAATAACGTATACAATACAACACACTTATCTAAAGTTCTCAATAAAATTATTTCTATACTATTTAGGGAGAACCTCAACAACTATAGACCACCGTTCTATTCTCCTGTTACCCCCGCTCGACCCAGCTACACTCTTATTACCTGAAAGGAATTGTGAAGAAAAAATGGTGAGCACAACTAGCCCAGTAAAGAATATCATGACTAAAGATAATTTACATCATCAATAGCCTTCATCAGTAATAAATCAGAGATTTAGAACATATGGTAGGTGATAAAACTTTTCAACCATAGTTGCAGCGGAACGAGCAATCCATTAGAATCATAATTCTGATTCTAAATTCCTCTTCGCAGCCAGGACGAAGATAATTTTCATCACCTATCTTCACCTAAAACATCAAAAATCATGATTATACCAAATCACAATTCCTGCTCATAATCATACTAATAAATTCATCTTTGCACTACGGCCAAAGATATTCATTAACAATTCATCTTTGCACTACAGGCCAAAGACATACAACTGTATTTTAGAAGAATCAAGTATAGCATGATATCTACTATCTTTTACGAATTAAAAGTGTATAATCAATATGTTATCATTGAGACTCGACAATAAATAATCCACATCATCGAATCATCCACGCATTTACGACCGAGGATATTCATGTAATCATCAAGGGTCATGATTATACCAAATAATCCACGGTTATAATCATACGATGTGATCCATCAATGCACTACTGGGCTAATGAGGACTTTTACCACATCATCTATAACATTACGGGTCATGATTATACCGAATGATCCCTGGTCATAATCATACCAATAACTGTTCATCTATGCACATAAGCCAAAGATACTCATCAATCAATAGTTCATCTTTGCACGTAAGCCAAAGATACACAACTGTAAAACCAATAATCAACAGTCCATCTTTGAACGTAAGCTAAAGATATACAACTGTAAAACCAATAATCAACAGTCCATCTTTGCACGTAAGCCAAAGTTACTCATCAATCAATAGTTCATCTTTGCACGTAAGCCAAAGATATACAACTATAAAATCAATAATCAACAGTCCATCTTTGCACGTAAGCCAAATATGACTTTCATCATAATATAAGCATGAGGATGATGACAATGATATAAGCATTAATCAAACGAAATCAAAGATAAATATTAAAGACTTTAAATTTATCCAGAGTTTAAATATATCCAAATTGTCAACATGACACTGCTTTGTGGAGTAAAATTCAAGAATAATATTCATGTACTAAAAATAATTTGGACAAAAAAGAAATATATTTTTCGGATAAATAGTACCCCGCAATAGTACCCTATGAATAGTACTTCGGGAATAGTACCTCGTGAATAGTACTTCGGCATGAAAAGTACCACAAATACCAAAGTGAATAATATTCGGGTTAATAGTAATTTAGGTGAATAGTAACCCGTGAATAGTACTCCGACACGAAAAGTGCCCCGAATACCCAAGTGAATAATACTAGAGTGAATAGTAACCCGTGAATAGTAACTCATAAAAAAATACCAAAGAAAATGATATTCCATGACGAGTACAAAAGAAATGATATCTCATACGAGTATAATAGAATATACGAAACTGAAAATGGATTTTCGCCCGCCATGCGGTAATCCACGTAGACAGATCATTTCCAAAATTTAATAAGGAATGAATACGAAGGATCATTAACCATGCATGTGATAATCCACATAGACAGGTTATTCCAACAGAATAATATAGAATGGAATAATGAAGAATTCACCGAGCATGCGATAGGCAGCGCATGCATAAAAGTTATTCCCAATGTAATAATAAAGAATGGAACCCAGTCATGTGTAATCCGCACAGACAGGATATTCTAACAGAATAATAAAGAATGGAATAACAACAAAATTCACCAGGCATACGATAAACCGCACAGATAAGTTATTCCCAACCGAATAATAAATAATGGAACTAGGTCATGCGTAATCGCATGCATGAGGATATTCCAACGAATAATAAAGAATAGAACTAGGTCAGCGCGTAATCATACAGTACGGGATATTCAACAGAATAATAAAGAATGGAATAACAACAAAATTCATTCGGGATTCCATAAGCCCGCCAGACAAGGGTTATTCCAAAGAATAATAAAGAATGGAATAACAACCCTTATGAGTATTGAAAGAAAATAACTCTCTTCATGAATACGAAAGAATAATACCCCTTACCTTAGAAGAAACTGGATACTAGAATAGTGAGGTAACAAACTACTCTTCTTCTTTCTCTCTATAGCTTCTCTCTCTATAACTTCTATCTCTATAGTTGCTCTTGTGAGACTTACTGAATTGGTGAGAAATGAAGAAAGAATGAACTTCTATTTATAGGAAAATATAGTTTCGATAATTGCACGTTTTGGGGCTCGAAATATTATAGTATAATACCTTCAACTTTTCTTTCATTTTTAATTTAGTCCTGCAAGTATTATCAAACTTGCACCACCTCCCCTAATAGTAAATCATGTGAATTAATAGTAAATCATGTGACTCAATAGTTCTGAACATGTGAAAAAAATTAATTATAGTATAGTACCTTCATCTATACCTTCATTTTTAATTTAGTCATGCAAGTATTAACAATCTTGCACCAACTCCCCTAATAGTAAATCATGTGAATCAATAGTACCAATATGTGAACACATAGTTATAAGCATGTGAATTAATAGCAATTAATTTCTCATTTATCCGGTTAATTACCCGATTGGTCAATATAACCTCCAGACATTAATTATTATCGAAATAAATGTCGATTTCCACTAACACTAATAATTCCCACACAATGGAATTATCAATTTCATCTTTAATTAACACGAACTTATCCATCATTAATATTATAACTCACAATATTTAACAACCGTGTCGTTCCGGAAAGAGGGGCTTTAGATAAGGATTTCTCCTTATTGGCCGCATGATTAGATTATCTAACCTCTCCTCGTGAACTTCTAGACATTGTCAATATTGCAAATAATAATATGAATAACTTTGTCGTCTCAATTATTAATTTAATAATATAACATATTATACAGATGATACTGTGACAATAATTGAATCAATAATATGAGATATATCATGCAGCAATTACTGTAGCAATAATTGAGTATAACTGAGGGATTTCTCACGTAAACATCAATAATCAATATCGTGTGCTACTATGCAACCACGCGTATTACTGTACTTTTAACATCGATATTTTATGACAACGTGCTTACTTTGAAAAAATTTCACATATCACCCTTAAATTTAACCTTTATCAATTTATCCATTTACTAAATAGAATAATAATTATAAAAATTGAATATTTTCATTTCGTAAAATTTAGGGTCTTATATAGATGATACTGTGACAATAATTGAATCAATAATATGAGAGATATGATGCAGCAATTACTGTAGCAATAATTGAGTATAATTGAGTGACTTCTTGCGTAAGCATCAATAATCAATGTCGTGTGCTACTATGCGACCACAGCGCCAGACATCGTACTTTTACTCTAGGGTAGTTCAAGCGGTTTTAATGGTAAAACTTTCACCGTTATTTTTATAAAAGATAATTATGTCGTTTTCTAAATATGACAATACTTAGATTATGTTCACCAACTGATGATTAATAAATCATTGAATATTCCTGTTAAAATGAATATTCCCCACCAATCGAATATTCCCCGACACAACGAATATTTTATATCAACTTGCTTACTTTGAAAAATTTTCACATATCACCCTTAACTTTAACCCTTTATCAATTTAACCATTTACTAAATAGAATAATTATAAGAAAATTGAATACTTTCATTTCATAAAATTCGGGGTCTCACACTATTTGTGTGTGTTTTGAGTGTGTGAGAGAGAAAGAGGGTTTCTTGACATTGCTATGTCAACTGACGAAGAAGGGCCTTTAGATTCGCCATTTTTCTTGACATTGCTATGTTTCTTTCCCATTTTTCATGCGAACCAGAAAAAGAAGAGAAAAAGATAGAGAAGAAATGAAGACCTCCGTGTTTTTTTTTCTTACCCGACTCCCAGGCACATACCTCCGTGTTTTTCTTCCCTCCGTGTTTTTTACATAGATAATGTTTTTTTTTTAAAAAAAACTTTATAACCTTAAATAGATAACGTTTTTTCATATGTATCTACAACATTTTGTTAAAAAATGTTATAAAAAAAAATACCACAACAATTTTTATAAAAACGTTTCTGGTTTAAGTGTTGTCTATTTACTACTCTGTACTAGTGGATGTTGATGTTATTGGACTGGTCTGTTGTTATATATATGTTCTATGACATGAGAACTATAGGTTTGAACCATGAAACGACATGAATCATGACCAGAACTTAGAAGAAATCGAGCCACAATATAGGCACTCAAAACTGCCTGGGTTTCTTGGTTACCCAGAAACTGTCTGACAGCGACTTTGAAGGCTCAGATCTTGCATCTGAGTTGTTGTATTAACAAGATAAATGTCGATAATTGTAGTGTTACATTCCTTCTACAATATATATGTTCTAGTTAGCCCAAATCATGCCCAGTCTGAGAATCGTAGATGGTCAAAGTCAGGGCCTTGAAACACTGTCTATCAGTGTTCTTGAGCTCAAGAACACTATCCGCGACAGAAACCGTCGCTAAAGCCTTTAGCGACGGATTTAATTATTTTAGTTTTCTAATTTCTGAAAAATTCATTAAAAATAGAAATTAATTTCTAAAAATTACAAAATTAATTTTAAAAATTATTTTAAGTTATAAAAATTAACTTTTAATAATTTGGCATATTTTCCATAAATATTAGTATTTATTTGAATATTATTGATATTTAATTTATTTAATAAATGCATTAAATAAATTAATTAAAAATGATTTTATTATATTAAAATCATTTTAAATGATAATAAGGTATTTAAAATATTTTAAGTTATAAAATATAACTTTTAATATTTTAATGTAAATTTCATTAATTATTTAATATTAATGATATTTAGATTTATTTAATAATTATATTAAATAAATTAATTAAAATGATTTTAATATTATAAAAATCATTTTAAATGAAAATAAAGTGTTTAAAAATATTTGAAGTTATAAAATATAACTTTTAATATTTAAAGGTAAATTTCATTAATAATTTAATATTAATGATACTAGATTTTTTATTAATTATATTAAATAAATAGTTTAAAATGATTTTATTAATTTAAAATCATTTAAAAAGGATATAAATGAATTAAAATATTTTATGTGACAACCTAGAATTTTTATAAGTTATTAA
Organism: Panax quinquefolius; assembly: GCA_020205615.1. Classification (NCBI taxonomy): domain Eukaryota; kingdom Viridiplantae; phylum Streptophyta; class Magnoliopsida; order Apiales; family Araliaceae; genus Panax; species Panax quinquefolius. The sequence continues at coordinate 90,359,166 of CM035156.1, read as the reverse complement.
AAATGAATTTAATAATTATAATTCTTATTATGAGATGTTTTGAGTTTAATTATGAATATATATGTGCTATATATTTTGAAATATGTGATCTAGTGTGAAGAAATATATATTCATATATTGGAAAAGTGAGGTATAATAGTTGAGTTAACAATTGAAGGAATTAAATAAATTTTGTAATTAATCATAAATATTTATTGAATTAAATAATTATTTTAAATAAGTTATTTATTGAGAAAAATAAATAATTTATGAAATTGTGGTATAACAATTTAGTTACGTGTGGATGATAATTAAGTTAAAGCAAATGTAAATTTTATTCTTTGAAGATTTAATTTAATGAATTAATTAAATTAAATGAGTTATTTAATATTAAAGGAAATAAGTAAATTAAATAAAGTGATGTTTAAGTCTAATTTATTAATTAAATTAGATATATAATTATTTATTAATCATCGGAAGAATTATAATAAAAATTATAATTATTATAATTATTATTGTAAGTTATGTAAATTGATTGCGAAGTGTGACAAATAAAAATTATATAATATAATATTATTAAAATAATCTAGTATTGGGGAAATTATGTGTAATCAAATGATTTTATGGCTTTTGGTTTATTATAAGCGACATTACTATGTAACTCAATACGTGAGAGATGGGGGAGTCGGGTTTATTTTACGTGTTCTTTTTCTAAGGTTAAGAACACGTAAAGAGGGTTTAGAAAGGAGAGAATTCTTTGTAATTGAGAAGATAAATTCTGAGAATCAAAGAAGAGGAAGAAGATTAATCAAGCTTCTCTAATCATCTAGCTAATTAAAGGTAAGTAATCTATTTTAAAGTTTCGAGTTCTTAGTTTTGTTTTCTAAGTTCTCTATAATTGAAGTTCTAGGGTTAATTGTTGAGAAATTAATTTTTATGTGTATTGGGATTACATAATCTGTTATATGTTGTCTATAGATGATTTTTGAAGTATCGAATTCATGAAAACATGTTTGAAGGTGAAGAACTTGAGTTTTGGTTTTATATATATTACATGGTATGTTTTGGGGGTCAAAATTGGTTTTGAATTCATACTCTAAACTGTAAATTGATAATGGAAGTTGTTAGTATGTTGAAAAACGAAAAGAACGAAAGTTAAACGGACCAATTTGGTTGAGAAACGAGTTCATAGCGAACGAATTCACTAAATGTGTTTAAAACATGAAAATATAGCATAAACACTAAATTGGAACCCTTAAAATGATTTGTTAATGGCAAAAAGCACTTTTACCCCATTGTGATTGTAGTGTTTTAAGCAATTAATCACTGTGCTTTTAAAATATTCAATTGACCCACTATGCTTTTTAAAAATTTACAATCAAGCCATTCCGTCCAATTTCTTGGACGGACGTTAAATAATTACACACGTGGCATTGAAAAAAATAATTAAAAAATCATTATTTTTTGATGTGGCAAGCCAGTCAGCCAAATTCTTTATACTATTGAGCCACTGCACTTTAAAAAAAAAGCAATTGGCCCACTGTGGTTTTAAAAATATTTTGATGTTTTATTTTCTTTCTTTTTCTTTACCTAAATATTTATAATATGTATAATATTAATAAAAATTAATATTATAATGTTCATAATATGTATGTTTTATTTTAAAAATAAAAATAAAAATACTTTTATGTTTTAAAATACTTATAAATTTTTTTAAAATAAAAATATTTTTATGTTTTACTTTCTTTCTTTTTCTTTACCTAAATATTTATAATATGTATAATATTAATAAAAATTAATGTTATAATTTTCATAAAATGTATGTTTTATTTTAAAATAAAAATAAAAAATACCTTTATGTTTTAAAATACTTATAAAATTTTTTAAAATAAAAATATTTTTATTTTTACTTTCTTTCTTTTCTTTACCTAAATATTTTTAATAGGTATAATATTAATAAAAATTAATATTATAATATTCATAATATGTATGTTTTATTTTAAAATAAAAATAAAAATACTTTTATGTTTTAAAATACTTATAAAATTTTTCAAATAAAAATATTTTTATGGTTTACTTTCTTTTCTTTTCTTTACCTAAAATTTATAATATGTATAATATTAATAAAAATTAATATTATAATATTCATAATATGTATGTTTTATTTTAAAATAAAAATAAAAATACTTTTATGTTTTAAAATACTTATAAAAATTTTAAAATAAAAATATTTTTATGTTTTATTTTCTTTCTTTTCTTTACCTAAATATTTATAATCTTTTTCTTTTTATGATTATAATATTAATATTTATAATCGTCGTTATTCTTTATCTGCTTATCAGTAATTTCTACATGTACATAAAAATAAGAACAGTTGGAGGAAAAATCAAGAGAAATAAATCAACACATTAGATGATAAGAAATCATTACAAAAATAAATTAAATTTAGCATCTGGATTGTTGAATTTTATGCTATATGATGTTCTGCAATCATCATTAGTAACCGTGAAGTCCGGCAGGCACCATGAAATCCGGCAGGCACCATGAAATCTGGGAAGTAGAATAAGGTCGACCATTCACAATCAGACCACCCAAGAACACCAAATTATTTGAACATTAAACGCATCTATCCTCACCCCATCTAGTACCACGTAACATATAACATCTCAGATTAAAAAATAAATAGACATTAAAAACATTAAACATCTATCCTCAACCCATCTAGTACCACGTAACATCTAACATCTCAGATCCAATCAAAAACATTAAAAATAAGCGGAATACACGTAACATCTAAATCAAACAATACGATAGAATATAGTGAGATTCGTTGTGAAAAAGTAAATCGTAAATCCATCTCCATCTCATTTATAGATCCAGGATCTGAATTTCTTTTTCTTCTTAATAAAAGTGAAAAACAGAAATGCTAATTTGTGGTTGTTGATTTCGGTACCTTTTTGGGAAGGATCGTGATTCGTGGGAGGAGAGATAGTGGGAGGAGAGAGGATAATTTTGGTGAGGAAGAAGATGAAGAGGGTTTGACTTATTAAAAAGTAAATTAAAATATTTATTTTGATTTTATTATTATTTTAATTATTTTTTTCCACATAATCAATGATTTTATTTTATTATTTTTTTTTGTTGCCACATCAGAAAATAATGATTTTTTAATTTTTTTTTCAAAGTCATGTGTGTAATTATTTAACGTCCGTCCATGAAATTGGACGGAATGGCTTGATTGTAAATTTTTAAAAAGCATAGTGGGTCAATTAAATATTTTAAAAGCACAGTGATTAATTTCTTAAAACACTATAACCACAGTGGGGTAAAAGTGCTTTTTGCCATTTGTTAATATGTTTGAAGTGTTATAATTATTCTCTAGATGAGTAACTAAGAATTTAACGAGTCCAACGAATCAAAAATCGACTAATTCGGACTTAAAATGAAAAAGATATGTCCAAAACTATTTACTGCTTGGCGAAAGCAGGTATGCGCAATTGATTTGAGGCATAGACGCACGTATGCAGTATTGGTGAAAAAAGGCGTGCGCCGCCTTCATGTGTTCTATTATGTGATCTTTGACTGTCTTGGTAAAATGGCCATAACGTTTTTATACGAACTCCGATTGAGGTGATTCAAGATGATCCGGAATGAGGACGAATAGACCTACGACTTTCATTTTTTAAGGTTTTTAATTTGAGGTCTTTAGAAAGGGTCCAAATAGTCATCTTTGTGACTGTTACGTATTCAGAGGCGATTGGAGGGCGTCGATCGAGCACATACGCAAGTATAGTGCTCCCGACGATGGAATATGTTATTCTAAGTGATGCAACATGAATATGCATGATAATAGTTATGTCATATGGCTAAGATTACTTTACTTATAATGGGATGCTTAAGCATGACTTCGTATGTGTTTTAAAAAGAAACTTGAAGATTTCGAAAACAAACCTTGACGAACTTTTAGCCACTTGAGTTCTGACTTTGTAGTTAGCATATGATGGAGTCATGTGAGCATAAATGTGATCTTAAGTTACCTCGTATAGGATAACTTGTATAGCTTGGATAATATGTGTTTTCAAAGAGAAACTTAAAAGTTTTAGAAACTAACTTTGATGAGCATTGTTACTTGCATTATGACCTTATAAGCAAACATGATAGAGTTATTCATGACTTTGAACATGAATGATATGTGCACTCAACTAGTCAAGTATGACATAAGTTATTTAAGCATGTTTTAAAAGTATAAACTATGTTATGTCTATATAAAAGAGATATATACATGTGAATATGCGTATTAAAGGTTGTTAGTACCAATATGAGGTTTAAAAGCTTATAAACTTTGAACCTTCGTTAAAAGAAGTTGTTAAGCCTTGTTGATGTAAATAATTCAACATAGAACTATGTAATTCAAAACTAAATAATTTGAAAGGTGAACTTGAAGAAATATCAAAGCCTACATGATGTATGTTTATATTATTTATCCGAATGCATAATAGGTTAGGACTAAATTGAGCAATGAAAAGCTTAAGTCTGGTTTTGGGTTGGGGTAGTGGCTTAGCGGTAGCCACTCTAAGCTTAAATACATTGTGATGTCAGCAGATGCTCTGCAGAGAGAGTGACCAAGAGCAGTTTGTTAACTGCATGGTGTTGCCTCTTTTTCTGTTCTGATAAAAGAGCTCTAACTCATACAAGTATACATGCGTCAACAAGTAATACAGACTAAGTCGACTATCGATCCACAGGAAATTAACTAATAAAGTTTACCAAGCATTAACCCATAACCATTTCAGTCTTACTTAAATGAATGATAGTATATTTTATATTTAAACTATAAAATTAAATAAATCTAAATATTCCTAGAGTGAGATTAGATAATGAAGACCTGAGATTACAATTCCATCTACTGAATAATTTAAATCCATACACTTCATGTTAAGCCAAACTAATTGTACCGGTTTGTTAGTCTAGAACACTAAAGTAAAGTATAGCCATCTTTCAATGTATCATACCTATATCACATATAACCCACAATTGATAGAATACACATGAACACCCACATTACCTAAACCACTATATGTCTATGTGATTTACAAATAATTAGGGTTTAAGCGCAAGTTCTCAATTGACTACGAATGGTGCTTCGGTATATGTCTATCCTAAGCACAAATCATACATCCCAACACAATGTAGAATATACAATCACAAGCTAAAAAGATCAGATCTAAACCCATACTTCGTTTCTCAAGTCCATATGGATTATCATAGTAATTGATGGCCAATCAACTAAACAAGGAAGCATGAATCTTAATAGACAATCCCATATAAATCAATAAAGCTAACAATGAAATATATCAGATTAAACTAATCCATAGACTCCATTGCAATCTCAGAATAGAATTTAAATCATAATTGAATTAATGCTATCATCCACATATTGAATAAACGTCATAAGATACAATTAGGAATCAAAGAGAGAGTAAGAATAGAGAATGGTAGTGCAAATCTGTTCTCTTGATCCAAGGTTGAATCTCCAATGCTTTCCAATCGCTTCAAGTCTTCAATCTAATCAACTCTAGAAAATCACTACTCTAATCTACTTTAATCTACTTATTGAAAGTTAAAGAAGGAAAATATAGCAGTAAGTTCAGCCCCCAAGGGGTAAAATATCTCTTACATAACGAAAACATGTCTAATATATAAGCTCTAATTGAACCCCTCTCTCAATTACGCTTCAATTGCTCTGTTTAATGAAAAGTCAGTTGTGGTCATCGCCCAAAGTCGCGTGGCCGCGCAAGAATTGTCCTGAAGGGTCGCGCGGGCGCGTGACTTGCAGAAAATCGCATTTTTTGCTCCAGGGTCGCCCGCGGCTGCGCACAAATTCGCGCGCCCGCGCGATCCATTTCCTGCTGCAGTGTCCTCTGGTAAAATGGCCATAACTTTTGATCTGGGAAGAGTTACAGGGCCTGCTACCTATCAAATCGAAGATATCGACGAGATCTACAACTTTCATTCTTTGAGGATGGTGAACCTCTGGACGAATCAAGGCTAAAAGTTGGCTGGAAGGGACTTCTATGAAAATGGCTAACCAAAACAGCGAAGTTTGACGTCTGTTGGTACAAAGATCATAACTCTTGCATTCGAACTCCGATTAGAACGATTCAAGATGTTCCGAAAAGCTACGAAGACGCTCTACAATGTAAGATAAGTTCCAAACCAAGATCATGAAGTAAACATGAAAGTCCAAATGATGTCCGGATTGCTTTTCTTTGCATTTTCCTTGTTTTTCCTTGCGTTTTCATACCAATAATCGCTCACATCGTTCCCAAGCATAAGATCTACAAAATAAACACAAAATGCATGAAAAGTAACTAAGACACATGAATATAAGCAACTAATTCAAGTAAAAGATAACGAATAAGTGGATATAAAATCCACCTATCACATGATCTTAAGTTATGGTTATATATTGTCTTTAAGGACTACAAGATATGAAACAAGATTGTTTAGATAAATATGATAATAGAATGAACTAGTCTCATGGTTATCCTAAGTTCAAGTAAAATGAAACCAAGTTAGGAAACAGTATTTGTTTTTATGTTAAGAGCGCATGAAATATATGACTAATGGATGTGAAACCATGATTATATAACTGTGTAGGAATACACGAAGTGCAGATAAACGTTAAGTAGTTAAGTCGTAGTTCATAAACTACGAATCAGGCAAGTCTTTCAGTTCCTATTTGTTATGTGAACTTGGTGATTAACTATTTTAAATCTTTAATGCAAAGAGCATGATGTGTTATATATATGTTGAATATATGAAATGTTAAAGTCAACTTATGACTACGTTGATTGAGTAAAGCATGCTAATTGAGTAAGGAACTCAATCTTTATACTTGTTATATAAACTGTAGCATGTATGTTATGTTAGTTCAATGTTTATGAGATATATGTTGAGCATGTTATTATATGTTATGTGATGCATGAAAACTGTTAGATTTTGCTGGGCTGTCAAGCTCAACCTTGCAAATAACCATTTTTGCAGGTTAAGGATTGAAGGTAACACTATGTGCTAGTTGAAGGATATGAATCAGATGTAATACACAAAGATTATTATTTTAGCTAAAGTTGTTATTTCTTTATACCATGATTTAAGATTAATGAGATGTACTGAATGTTTTATGATGTATAGTTTTATGTTGAGTTGTACAGCTAAAGTTAGAGTTATGTGATATTTAGATGTAAGGGTTGAAGGTTTTGGGAACTAGGATAGTTTATAATAGAAAATTTTAATTATTCCGCAAATTTCAATGGTTGTATTATCGATTAATGATGTAAAATTAGAGGTTGAATGTATTAATAACGACCAAAGTCGAGAATTAAATTTTTTGAATTTTGGGGTCGTTACATTTTAAGTTATAATAAATAACTTTTAATATTTTGATAAATAATGTATTAATATTTAAATATTAATGGTAATTATTTAAAAATGATTTTAATTATTTTAAAAATCATTTAAGGGTAATATTAATACTTTAAAAAAATTTAAGTTATTATAAATAACTTTCATATTTTTGCAATGGTTTTATTTTAATATTATTTAAATATTAATGATAATAGAAATATTTAATATTTAAATCATTTAATAATGACTCCAGTGTTTAAAAAACCATGATAAATTAGAATAATTGTTTAAAAATTATTATAAGTATATTAAAAATAATATGACTGATATTTAAATAGTCTAAATGAATATTGAACTCCAAAATAGAGTTTTAGACTCGTTAATTACCTGATAAAGTCGTTGGTACACCCAAATGTTTTAGAAATTGATCTGGACTTAGATAGTTTGACTAGATACGTGTTTGTTTGTGATTCAATGACTGTTAAATCTCTGTGATAATGTGCTTAGGCTATGTGTTGACTGATAATAACATTATTGTGTGTTATGATATTTTATTCTATTCAATAGAATGATCTTATTAATGATAGGTCTCTATATAAAAGAAAAAAACTAAGTTGTCTATGCAGCAGATCAGGCAAGTATCCTACACTTTGCATTTACTTTATGTAATGGTCATGTGTAAGCCAGTTTAAGAACTCTATTGTTATTGTTATTATTCATGTATCTATACTCTTGTAATCATGCCAGTTTTTGGATTCCATTCAATCATTGTTTGTCAATATAGTATTACCATATTATCAAGATTTATATATTATGTTCGTTAATTTCTAAGCACGGTTATACAAGTGTCCTCACTTGGATAATTTATTGTATTTAATCACATGTTGATACATACTTTTTGGTTTTCAGTATGTATACATTGACTTAAAAGCTAACTAAGTTATTTAACTCGGCTAGACATAGATTTAAAAATAGCGTTGAGATATGTCTTAGCTAATTATTCTGGCTAGACGAACATTTATTAGAACTTGATAGGTTCGAGAATAGAACTCAATTATTATTGACAGATCGATGCCAATTATTTTGGCTAGATCGAAAAAGTGATTAGATATTGAAATCATAGTATTTCGTTGTTATAATTCAAATTCTGGTTATAAGATTGAGAAGAACAACCTTTTTATATAAAAGGGAAACTTTTGGTCATATATTCGGCCATTGCGCGCGTTTTAAGTATTATGCATAATATATGGTATAATTAAACTGATCACTTATTATACTTGCAGAGGGGTATGACTTAATCTTTATAGTTATCTGATACACCTGGGTATATCAAAGTAAATCTTTGATAGTTACTCGAGAAGAGAAGCTCAAGATCCTTAGGGATCACTAAGCATAAACTCTGGAAAATATTCCACTTTATTATTACGTATAATTAATTCTTGTTATTCAATTGAATATCGAAAATCAAAAACAAAGTTCGTAGTCTGTCGATTGCTCATCAATTATAGTCAGTAAGTAGTTTTAAAATTTGAAATGAAATTGATATGTTGATTAGAATTTTTTCAGTTTACTTCACAACTGTTGATTCATTGTAGAAGTGACTTTCAAAGAAAATATTTACTTCTTTCAGCTAACGTTTATTGTCTGATATTACTTGCTGGGTACCTAAATGCTCATTCTTACTTTAAATGTAAATGTTTTCAGTTAAGAGTGATCAACCTGAAGGTTCAGATAAGAACAAAGGAAAGGGAAAGCTAGAAGAATTAACTTTGTGGTATATTATGTAATAGTTAGACTATATTAAGACAATGATATTTATAATTATCATGTAATGTAATGTAGTAAAGGTTGAGAAACTGGGGATTAGATAACTCTGATGTATATAAATTAATTTTAATGTTTATATTAATAGTATTATTCTGCTCAAAGAAATGGTATCGTGAAGCACCGAGTTCAAGTTTTAAGTACCTGAATTTGGGGCCGTAACAATATGGTATCAGAGCTTTAGGGTTAGAAACCTTAGGTGGGATAGACCTTAGGCTATAACCTTAAGACAGAGGGAAACGTTGAAATTACAAATAACTCACATAAAGTTTAAAAGGAGATGAATTAAATAAATTCATCGTCAAAAAAAATAAAAGATAACTTATATAAAACTATTATTTGCTGTGTGTATATATTATTTGCTAATCAAGATATTTGTGTGTAGATGTTAGGTGGAAAAGAATTAGGATTCCTTTAGATCGTAAAGAATGAGTCAACCTCCATAACTGAGCCAATATCAAAGCCAATAGCTGAAATAGAGGCTAACTTTGAAAGCAACCCTGATGAGGTGATTATACTTGAAATTGTAATACCGGATCCAGAAATGGTGGTATAGCAGATAGGTAGAGTATAGTTAGAAAATATAAGGTTCAGTGCGAGTTCTTAAAACTTATACTTATGGTAAGTTCATAACTAATAATTATATGAAATATTTTTGAACCCCTCAGCGAATGGACGCCAAAGGTCTGACTAGGATAAGTTCTTAAACTCATATGATTATGGTAAGTTCCTGAACTCATAATGTGTGGTAAGTTTGACGAACTAGGTATAAATATGTATGTTCTATGATGGGTATATGATAAATATGTTCGTGTATTGTAATATTCACAACTTTTGTATAGACTAGGAGGTGGAAAGAAATAGGTTATGCAATGTGGGAACTGCGAGAAGATTGAAAGTAATATGCACACAAGCCAATCATGTTTGATGATAAAGCATATACTTTGTAACAATCTTATTCATTTATTAATAAAAAGTATTAATTTATTAAAGGCTTTTAATTATCTACATAATGCTGTTTTATAATATGTGATAAACCCATAGTTTTAAGCAATGCTTTTAGAATAATGATGATGATCATTCTAATGAGATCTAAATTCTTAGAAAGCTTAAAACTAAAATAGTTCCCAATCATTGGATTACTAAATTGGGGATTAGTGAATCCAGATAGATTGGTACATACGTTGCTTGCTCATTGGATGAGGATGATTAATCTCACGATCATTTGTGTGGAGACACTAAAGCAAGTATGTAGGTGCTTATTAGAGAATAAGTTCATCGAAGCATTGGCTCGCTAAGGAATACCTAATGGAGTTTTATTTGCATGTCAATAGGAATTCCTGTAGTGATAGTAGTACAAGTAATCCTTGGACTTGAGATCATCATAGTATCTTGTGTATGATGAGTTATACTTTGACTTATTCCTTAAGACCCTTAGGGTATATCAAAGGGTATGCTTGGGTATAATAAGTTGTATATGGAGATAATGTATGATCAATAAAGAATCTACCACTTCTAATAAAAGAAGAGAAATGTCCTATGTGATTCGATAAATGACAACCCAAGAGTCCTTGGTTAAAGCGAGAATGAAATTAGAAAGGAGTTTCTAATTTGCATTATTTGGAGTTGTGCATTTAAGGATCGAAATACATATAATTAAATAAAATAAGACTTGTGAAGAATTCCATGTCTTATATTTAATTGGGATATGTATGGTGGAATGATTGAATTATACCGGTAACTATTTACTCAAAGGTTCTTTTATGATTAATGTTGAAATCTATAATATCTCGGAAAGTCGTTGATCGCTAGGGAGGCTTATCGCTATTGTAAAATAAATATTATTTATTTAAATAAATTAATTGTTTAATTTATTTAATTAAATAAGATTAGAATTATTCTAATTGATTTATTCACAATAGGTTTAATATGGAGAACCTAAAGGGTCACACCATAAAAGGAAGAATAATTATTTAAGAAGTTAATGGCATAATCGTAATAATATGTTATGTATATTTAATTTAATCTATGGTGATAGAATAAATTAAATAGCTTAATATTTATTATTTAATATTTTAGAAATATTAAATATAAATTAATAAGAGGAGTCTTATTAATATTATTACAATTATTATTATTATTTTAATTTCTAAAAGAGTTTAGGAATTAATTTAATATAAGTACTCTCATTTATTCCTAATTGGATTAGGAAGGAAAATTAGTTAAAGGAGTTTAATTAATTATCCCTAATAAGATTAGGGAGCTTAATTAATTAAAAGAATTTAATTAATTAAATAAATCCCAATTCCTTAATTGTTAAGGTGGGTTGCCCACATCTATAAATAAGAGGAGTCTTATTATGGGTGGTGGAGTGGTTGACTTTTACAACATACGATATAATTCCAATTTGTTGGAGAGTACGTCCTTTTTCTATAGAGATAGAAAACTAGGGTTGAGCCAATACCCCTTCTTCTTGAATCTTTATTTTTCCTTGGTGGATCACCTCTAGAGGCCAAACACATGGGTGGCTAATGTTGATCAAAGGAAGGAACCAAACCCGGTGAATTCAAGTTGAACGCGAAAGGATTTGGAGGTGAACTTGTACCTGAGGAAGCTCGATCTTCAAGGGTATGATTTTATTCTTTATCTTTTCGTTTAATTAATAATTGTGCATAAAGGGTGATCCGGGTATATGGTTTGTAAATTTTTTTTAAACTCTGATTTTACACGTTTCCGCATTATTTTTGCAATTTGATTGCGTTCTTGAATATTACAAACCTAACAGTGGCATCAGAGCCAAACCTTTATGCGAATTATTAATTATTTTAATTTGATATGTATATTGATATGTGTTTAAAACAATTTAATTGGGCATAATTTTGTTGTATAAAATTTATTAAAAAAAAATTAAAAAAAAAAAAAAAAAAAAAAAAGATGTGCCGAATTTTTTTTTCCCGAAAGGGTTGTTGTGATAGCTACGGAAATCATCTTAATTCTTGCACGGAATTGGCAAGGTGGTCCGGTTATCTCATCTGGTGGGCATCTAATGTTAACAGGATTATCATTATTATTTTATTTTTTTTGGTTTGTTTCCTACGGATTTCAAGGAAGTCAGTATAACATATATATATACTTATGATATATGATATATTATATATAATAGTTAAAAAAGGCTTCTTGTTTCTTTAAAATCCTGCAGCAACATGAATTACAAGCAATGCACAGAATTCAAGGCAACAAAGAATTGAATTTCACTTCCTTAATATCCGGTAATCAAAATAAAAAAAAAAAAAAAACGGACATGGCACGGATTTCAAGAGATGCAGGATTTCATATTAATTACTTATATATTATATATATATAATAGTTATATATATATATATATATATATATATATATATATTCTTAATTATTTTATAATTAAAATAAAAAAAATTATTTTAATTTTAAAATAAAAGTTTATTTTAATTTTAAAATAAAGATTTTATTTTAATTTTAAAATTAAATTTCATGCTAACTAATTAGAGTTGGAATTGGATTCCATGATAACTAATTGGAGTTGAAATTGGATTCCATCTTTCCTTAAATAAAGGAGTTTATTTAGATATGAAATAAGATTTCATATTATTCAAAATAAAAGAGTTTATTTGTGAATAGGAAGAGAATCCTAATTTCCATAAATAAAGGAGTTTGTTTAGATATGAAATAAGATTTCATATTATTCAAAATAAAAGAGTTTATTTGTAAATAGGAAAGAGAATCCTAATTTCCTTAAATAAAAGACTTTATTTAAATATGGAATAAAATTTCATATTATTCAAAATAAAGGAGTTTATTTGTGAATAGGAAAAGAATATCCGTGTTTCCTTTAATAAAAGATTTTTTTTACATGGAATTGGATTCCATAATTAATTAAAATAAAAGAGTTTATTTTAATTAAAGATTTTTTTATTACATGGAATTGGATTCCATAATTAATTAAAATAAAAGAGTTTATTTTGATTAAAGATTTTGATTAAAATAAAATAGTTTATTTTATTCAAAAAGCAGGATAAATTAAAATAAAATAATTTTATTTTAATTTAAATTTGGATTAAAATAAAGGAGTTTATTTTGATTCAAAAATAGATTTTATACTAACTAAATTTGCCCATTAAATGATATCAATATATATATTAAATGTTTATTATTCATAAGATGAATGTTATTTATTGATGCATATGATGATGTGTATGATAATAAATGGGATTGATTATGGACTATTGACCAATGCGATTGGATTTTATTTTAGTTGGATGCATGAATGTATGGGTTTTATTAAATGGGGTCTGCGTACCTCGTCTTCTCTAATTTTTACGAATGTAAATTCTATCTCCTCCTATGTACTTCCCTCGATCACGATCAAGGTTTCTATTTATTTTAAATAGTTTTGTAATAGGAATAGTTAGAATTAATTTTGAAAAATTGGAGATCAAGGAGCAAAGGCGCTTGAAGACCCGTTTTGTAATGGAGCCAGGGTTTAAATGTAATAGTTATATTTAAATATTATTTCTTGCACCCCTCAGGGTTTGACCTTTTGGTTCACTTGGTGGCTCTAGTGAACCAAACTAGAATAAAAGTCCATAATCAATCCGTAGAATATAGTATTCTATATGTGCATGCTTATACTATATATATTATATATTATGCAAACATGCTTCGCATGTTATTTAATACGACGCGTATTTTATATATATATATGTAAATGCGTGCTAAACAAGATGAGACAAATTAATAACAAACCACTCAAATTTTTTTATATTAAGTCCTAAGCGTTCAAAGATATTTGGAATATCGAGCGCCGCCTTCTAGCATGATAAAATTAATAGAGTATTAAATATTTAATATGAGTTTGTTGTGTCACCACAAGGCAAGTATTAAGTATTTAAGATGTTAATTTATCACATTTGATGCTTATAAAGAAAATTGAACAATATTATTTTGTTGTGTCACCACAAGGATGATATTTTTCTTTTTGAATATATGGAGTGCTAGGTGGGACTTAACTTGGATACTTTTGATTTGGATGTGCCACCACTTGATCAAAATAATCTAAGAGGCAAAAGAAAAGGAGTTGCATAGTTGATGTAATTGACAAAAGTTGTCTACCTATTTATTTATATATAGTTTGTTGTGTCACCACAAGGCTATATACATTTGAAATGTGATCCTTATTCTCACTAGCAAATCTTTAATTAGATTTTGCCGAACTATATAAGTGAGGGTAATATAGTTTGAAGAAAATAGTGGGAGATACCAATTTAAAACAAGACCTAAATTATTTTGGTAATTAATAAAAGAATGTATGTTAAAATGTTGTTAATTACAAATTCATTTACAGAATTTTACAATGTCCAAAATTACTATCACTGCGAAGCATATTAGATGCTAAATTAATCGAACCGAATTACACGGATTGGTTAAGGAATTTGAGAATAGTTCTCATAAGCTGAAAAGCTATCTTATGTCCTTAATACGCCTATCCCTGCAATGGTTGCAGACAATGCCTCTGAGGAAGACATTGCAACTTTTAGAAAGTGGCAAGATGATGCACAGTTGGCTCAATGCATCATGCTCGCATCTATGAGTAACGAGCTTCAGCGTCAGCATGAAACTATGGATGCTTCTACTATATTCCTGCACATCAAGTAGTTGATGGTGAGGAAAGTAGGACTGATAGATATCAGATATCTAAGGAGCTCTTCCGATCTAGAATGACCAATAACACTATAGTACAGACAAAAAGGTTCTTAACATAATCAATTTGATTGATCAATTAGGACAACTGGTCTTGTCATGGATGGAGAGTTGAGCCAAGATTTGATCTTGCACTCACTCCCGGACTCCTTTCACAATTGTTGTGAATTTTTCATATAAACAAGTTAGATATCAGCCTCGCTGATTTGCTTAACATATTGAAAAATGTTGAGAGTCACTTTCCAACCAAGAAAGACCATGTCTTACTGGTAGGGGCCAAAGGATCTTCTGAAAAGAAGAACGATTCTAAGAAGGTAAATGTAAAGGCATAAACAAAGGATAATAAGAACAAAACTAATATGGATGGCAAAGGAGTTTGCTACCACTGCAATAAGCCTGGACACTGGAAAGAAACTGCGAGAAGCATCTTGCAGAGGCTAACCAAAGAAGCTTAGTGAAATTTCGGTTACAAATACAAATTTGTTCATGATTTAAAATAAATTTTTCTTTAAGTCAAGGTTCTACTTGCGTATTGGATACCGACTTTGGTTATCATAAATATAGATTTATGAAGGGACCAAGCAGAAGTAGAAAGCTAAATAAATATAAGTAATCCTATGTGTGCAAAATATAGCAAAGGTTGCCATATTAGCCATAGAAACTTATAGTTTAGCAATGCCTACGGGCAAATCTATTAAGTCAATAAGTTGTTATTGTATTCCAGTTCTTGTTAAAAATATTATTTCCATTTTATTGTTGGACAATGAAATCTTTGGTATTATAATTAAGAACAATTGTTGTTCTATTTATAATAATAATGTTTTGTATAGAACTGGAATATTATTTAATAAATTTTGTATATTTGACTTACATGAAAATAATTTTGCATATTGAACAAATTAGTGTAAGAAAAGGAGATGATCATTAAAAGAGTTGAATGTGTGTATTTCTTTGAAATACAAGTGTGAATTATTTGAAAGGTTGAAGAATTCAAAAGTGAAACAAATTGGCAAAGTATTAAGATTCTTTGATTAGATCAAGGAATAAATACTTGTGAAATAAGTTTCTAGATCATCTTAAATGGTTTTTTCATAATGGACGCCTCGATACGCATGATAATTGATTGATGTATCTCGAAAGGAAAAATCGTACCTTATTGGACATGGTGCGGTCCATAATAATTTTACCGACATTCCAAAGTATCCTTCCAGGGTTATGTTCTAGAAATGGTCGCATATCACGAAAAGGTAACCTCAAAATCCATTTCAAGACTCCATAAAAGTTATGGATGGGAGGATTCCTAATCTTAAGTATGTTAAGATAAGGGGTTGTCCAACTTATGTGAAAAGGTTTCAAAGGATAAGCTTGGGACAAGATTTGACAAGTGTCGATTTGTGGGACATCCTAAAGTAAGTTTAGGGTATATGTTCTATAATCCACGCTTAGCAAAAGGTGTTTATTGCGAAACACGGCGCCTTCTAAGACAAATGTGTTTATCATTGAAGGGCTAGTGGGAGGATAATAGATCTTGAAGAGTTCAAGAACCATAAAACACTATAAGTCAAATAAGAGGAACTGTAGATAGACCTATTGTACCACAACCGAATTGTAAATCGAAGTAATCAGAAGATACCTAGGAGGTATGGATTCATCATGGATGATGATGATGAGGTACGCATCACGAAGATGATGATCCGAGTTACATACGATGATGTAAGACTTCTAGTGTGTACAAAAGGATTTGATTGGAGCGTCGTGAAATTTCTAGTATTATATGTTGATATACTACGGATGAGGAATTACATACCAATGCTACAATCAGTAAAGATAAGGTTGTCTAAACATTCCTCCACGAATGATTTGGGAAGAGTATCTTAATTGGGGATATAAATCTATATAGATAGATTTAAGAGGATGCTCGACTTAACCCAAGGAACGTATATTCATTTGATGCTAAAGTCGTTTAACATGGCAAACTCCAAGAGATGTCTCATGTTGATGAGCTATGGAGTGTATTTCTCTTAATAGTCCCCACAGACTCCTGAAAAGAGAGGTCGCATGAGTGACAATCATGTATGCAATGAAATGTACGAGATCTGATGTTGATCAGTCATACTATGGAGAAGTTCACTATGAGTCAGTGAAAAATATCTTAAAGTTCTTAACCGGCACTAAGGATGTGATCATATTCATGGTGGGTCTTAATTAAAACTAAAGGGCTTAATGAGACTCAAGTTTTCGAGATGAGACCAAGATGATGAAAAATCCACTTTAAGGTAAAGGGTTACCTTGAGCAATTGGTGCGATGAATTGGAAAGGTTCCAAATAAAGAAAAGAGTTCTTTGGTTTAGTGATAAAGACAAAGTATATAGCTATAAATGAAGTCGCAAGTTGATTGTTTGGATGATAAGTTCATTACAGAACTAGGAATAGTTCCTAAGTCTCATCTTGGATCTAAACATGTGTTGTGGCACTTTCATTTGATTATTAGAATCATTGAAAGATGGGAAATCACTATAGAGATAGTGGACTCTCAAGAACAACATTACATATCCGTTAACTAAAGCTTATCCAACAAAGAGGATAATCGTCACTTAGAGAAGAAGAGTATAAGATACCATGACGATTGGCTTTAGTGCAAGTGGGAGATTGAAAGTAATATGCACACAAGCCAATCATGTTTGATGATAAAGCATATACTTTGTAACAATCTTATTCATTTATTAATAAAAAGTATTAATTTATTAAAGGCTTTTAATTATCTACATGATCTTTGTTTTATAATATGTGATAAACCCATAGTTTTAAGCAATGCTTTTAGAATAATGATGATGATCATTCTAATGAGATCTAAATTCTTAGAAAGCTTAAAACTAAAATAGTTCCCAATCATTAGATTACTAAATTGGGGATTAGTGAATCAGGATAGATTGGTACATACGTTGCTTGCTCATTGGATGAGGATGATTGATCTCATGATCATTTGTGTGGAGACACTAAAGCAAGTATGTAGGTGCTTATTAGAGAATAAGTTCATTGAGCGTGGCTCGCTAAGAAATACCTAATGCAGTTTTTATTTGCTGTCAATAGGAATTCTGTAGTGATAGTAGTCTACAAGTAATCCTTGGACTTGAGATCATCATAGTATCTTGTGTATGATGAGTTATACTTTGACTTATTCCTTAAGACCCTTAGGGTATATCAAAGGGTATGCTTGGTTATAATAAGTTATACATGGAGATAATGTATGATCGATAAAGAATCTACCACTTCTAATAAAAAAGAGAAATGTCTATGTGATTCGATAAATGACAACCCAGTAGTCCTTGGTTAAGGAGAATGAAATTAGAAAGGAGTTTCTAATTTGCATTATTTGGAGTTGTGCATTTAAGGATCGAAATACATATAATTAAATAAAATAAGACTTGTGAGAATTCCATGTCTTATATTTAATTGGGATATTGTATGGTGGAATGATTGAATTATACGGTAACTATTTACTCAAAGGTTCTTTTATGATTAATGTTGAAATCTATAATATCCGGAAAGTCGTTGATCGCTAGGGGAGGCTTATATCCTATTGTAGAATAAATATTATTTATTTAAATAAATTAATTGTTTAATTTATTTATTTAAATAAGATAAGAATTATTCTAATTGATTTATTCACAACCTAGGTTTAATATGGAGAACCTAAAGGGTCACACCATAAAAGGAAGAATAATTATTTAAGAAGTTAATGGCATAATCGTAATAATATGTTATGTATATTTAATTTAATCTATGGTGATAGAATAAATTAAATAGCTTAATATTATTATTTAATATTTTAGAAATATTAAATATAAATTAATAAGAGAGAGTCTTATTAATATTATTACAATTATTATTATTATTTTAATTTCTAAAAGAGTTTAGGAATTAATTTAATATAAGTACTCTCATTTATTCCTAATTGGATTAGGAAGGAAAATTAGTTAAAGGAGTTTAATTAATTATCCCTAATAAGATTAGGGAGCTTAATTAATTAAAAGAATTTAATTAATTAAATAAATCCCAATTCCTTAATTGTTAAGGTGGGTTGCCCACATCTATAAATAAGAGGAGTCTTATTATGGGTGGTGGAGTGGTTGACTTTTACAACATACGACATAATTCCAATTTGTTGGAGAGTACGTCCTTTTTCTATAGAGATAGAAAACTAGGGTTTAGCCAATACCCCTTCTTCTTGAATCTTTATTTTTCCTTGGTGGATCACCTCTAGAGGCCAAACACATGGGTGGCTAATGTTGATCAAAGGAAAGAACCAAACCCGGTGAATTCAAGTTGAACGCGAAAGGATTTGGAGGTGAACTTGTACCTGAGGAAGCTCGATCTTCAAGGGTATGATTTTATTCTTTATCTTTTCGTTTAATTAATAATTGTGCATAAAGGGTGATCCGGGTATATGGTTTGTAAATTTTTTTTAAACTCTGATTTTACACGTTTCCGCATTATTTTTGCAATTTGATTGCGTTCTTGAATATTACAAACCTAACAAGAATCACGCAGGTGAGTGTTTAAAGGGAAAGTTTGTGTGTTATAAGTGTGGGCATGAGGGACATATCTCTCCTAACTGCGCCCCCAATCCAAGAATGTATAGTGGGTATTTTATTTGTTGATCAATGGAGCATAAGGTGAAAGACTGTCCGAAAAGGAGAATGGAGGCAGGAAGCGTGAATACAGAGAAAAGCAGCGGGACATTGGCGATAACAGGACCAACTTCAATAAGCAAACCAACAAAATCAACCACCATAGTCTTCATCATGACAAATCAGGATATGGTAACAGTTGGGGATGGAACTCCATGTATTATTCGTATAAATTATATTTTCTTATATATATGATTTTCTTAGATAGTAAATTATTTTATAAAGACATCTTGAAGGAGGAATTTGAGTTCTATTAGAAATCAAATTTCTGTTTAATCAGATAGACAAGCTTTATGCTGAATAGTTAAGGATTAGTTCGATCAAATTTTATCGAAATCTACTTACGATAACTGTGTATGTTATGTACCCTAGTATGTATAAGTTTTAAAACGGTGATTCCGGGGACGGAATCTTTATAAGGGAGGGTGAATGTAATAACTCGATATTTACTATATAATTAATAAGAAATTTTGCATATAATTTTTTTATTTATTTTAAAGGTGGGAATATATGTGCTAGGTAAAGTATATGTATATATGTGATAAATAAAAATTTGTTTATTACGTGAATAAATTCAATTTTTTTTTGAATTATTGATCATTATAAATTAAATTTTTATAATTACTTTTGTAGTAAAAATACTTTTATTTCCCTAAAAATATGATTATATGTTATTTAAATAATATATGAAATGATTATTGGAATTATTATAATTATTATTTTATTATATGAATTTATTGATTAATTAATTTAATTATTTTAACTTAATTAATAATGTTTTATATGTAAGATAAATCACATATGGAATCCAAACCCTAATTTTGGTTTTGAACAAGGAATGAGAATAATAATATATTATTAATTATATTTCAGTGCTATAAATATGTAATGTATATATATAGATCGATAATGGTTGGTCAATTATGGTATGTCATGCTAAAACCCTAGCATTAATTTGTTAAACCCTATTTTGAAACTCAATTATGAGTTCGAGACTGTTATGTAATTGTGTTATTATGATTAAGGTTAAGTATTATAGAATTTAATGTTAATTATAGAAACCCTAATTAATATTTGGAAATCCTAATTATTGGAAACCCTAATTTTTAAATTAGTAACCCTAATTGGCTATGTATGAACCCTAATAGCTAATTTAGCAATCTTAATGCTAATTAGTGAACCTTAAACCTAATATTCATGTTTTATATTATTAGAAAACCTGAACTAATTTAGAAACCCTAATTCACAATTTTTAGAAACTAAAAATCTACTTTTTTAGCCCTAATTAAAAATTTCTAAAAAAGTAAATTGTAGAACCTTAGGGTTAAACCCTAAGGGTTAGCCAAGATACAAGATTGCCATTAAAATCACAAGCCAAAAGACTAAAGTGCCCCTCTTGTATTATTGTTAGATAACTTGTATATTTTGCCAACACTTTAGTTGGTAAACTACCCTAGACTTACTTGTACTAAAATCTCCAGCAAATCAGCCATTCTAGATTAGCCAATTCATTGCATACATAATATATGTCGAAGTTGGGATTTTTATTTGTCCCTTTTCGTTACTTGTTCTTTGGTGTTCTCATGTTAGGTGAGATTTGTTTGAAAAAACAAGTGAAAATGGTCCGACATGTGTGATGTCGACAATTTTACTTTAAGAGTCGCTAGTTGGTGTTTCTAACTGGTTGCACCAATGCAACCAAGAAAAGGTTTGTACATTGACCCAGTTATGTAACACTACTAAACGGGTCTGTGAAACCGAGATTCATTTGGGTTCGGGGGCTTGATTATGTGGAGGGAAGGTGTTAGGCACCCCCCGACATTCGTGTTGCCACGGTAACGCCACTTTTCAAGAAACTGTTCTATGAATGTGTGTGTGTGTGGATCAATGTGTAGTTTATTTGGAAGTAGTGCGAGGCCTCGTTCGCACCTATATACAAAGGGTTTGAATTTGTAGAAAAATTCAGTTTTAAACATGATATACCAGTGAAGTTTTGTAAAAGAGGTTTTTCAAACCCTATACTCAATAGTAATTGAGACCTTTTCATACTTCTATTTTTATTATTAAATGTTCGGCTTGTTTGCTTTTATTTTTGAGATGCAAAGCATCTTCGAGAAAATAATATATAGCAGTGCCGAACTCCTCATGGGCATGACAACCATCTAAGGAAATTCAATCATTGTAAATAATGTATAAGCTGCTTACAGCTGAAAATGTCCATCATGGGAACCGAATATAGATTCAGTATACTGAATCTGTGATTACATGATTCTTACGCTCACATGATGCCACAGTTTATATGAAAAGCAGTAAGCAGTTATATATATAAAAGCTAAAAATATATATACAAACATGATCAACCACCATGAAGCACCTCCATGGGGATCAAAATGTAAATATATAAAAGCGGTAAATATATATATATATATATATATATATATATATATATATATATATATATATATATATATATATATATATATGGACATGATCAACCACCACGAAGCACCTGGGGATCGAAATGGGGGATATAAAAGTGGTAAAATATATATATATAAGTATATATATATATATATATATATATATATATATATATATATATATATATATGGGACATGATCAACCACCACGAAGCACCTCCATGGGGATCGAAATGTAAATAAAGTCAAAAATGATCCACCGTCACGTAAGTAAACTCAAAGGGACTAAATGTAAATAAAGAAAGAAAAGGCCTCAAGTAAACTCCAGCCTGACGAGAATGTAAATATAATATATATATATATATATATATATATATATATATATATATAAGAGGTAAACGACGGATATAAAACCTGAGCTCATCGAGCGAGTTCGACAACAGCGATTCATATATATAAGCAATAAACACTCCGGATGTAAAGTCCAGGCTCATCAGACAGAGTTTGACAACAATTTATATATATATATATAAGCAAGTAAACGCTCCGGATGTAAAATCAAGGCTCATCGATGTAGTCTCGACAGCAGCTTTCTATATATATAGTATATATATATATATATATATATATATATATATATATATATATATAAAAGAAAATAAACGCTCCAGACATAAGTCTAAGCTCAATTGAGGCATAAATCGATAATGTTAGTCCATATATAAAATATATACATATATAAGTATATATATACAGACAGAAATGAAAACTACGAACCGAAGTCCGGGCATACACACACAACACGACTCTCAATGTGAATAATAGTGTGTGCAAAGATGAAGAGAAAGACTTTATAGAGTGTGAGAAGGCTTACAATGGGCTGCCAAAGAAGGCTTCTATGACTCTAGGTGGATAAACACTCAGCTCCCGCCAGTAAAATATAGCTATATGTGAGCTAACAGGTGTTTAAAATGAGAAAGCACTCAATATGGGGTGTGTACAGAGCAAATTGGACAAGACTTCCTGGCCTCTTTTATCTTACAAATGGCTACCCCAAGCTCTCTATTTATCAAAAGGGGGAGCCACGGAGGTACCTGTGGCAGTCGCAGATGCACCTGCGGCTGCCAGGGGAGCCCCAGGCTCCGCAGGTTCTACCGTCTCGAAGTATGTCCACTCGTGCACTGTGATGTCCACTCGAACTTGCAAAACTTCAATCCGAGCATCCGAACGAGGTGTACAAGACCTTCTTTGGACCGCTTTTGTTGAGAGTTACGCAATGACATGGGATTAGAGGTTGTATAAAGTCAGGAAGAAAAGACCATGACCATGGTCTTCAAGCTTCAAATTCTATCCGGTGTGCTGCCACGCGTTATCTCTATGTCTTTGGAATGAGTGCCTCGGCAGGAGGTCTGAGATTGAAGCTGATTGCATGCATTTGAAACAAGCATTTCTGGGGTTATCGTCGGAACTGTAACAACATTCCTTAGGGTTATCTCTAAGGATGAAACTCGGGGTTATCTCCGAGGTTGAAGTTGATACTCCCGGTGTGTGTTCCAGAGTTGAGACTGAACTTTCGGTAGTATCAGAATTGGATGTGAGCTATCTTCCAAGGTTATCTCTAAAAGACAAATCTGCCCTCCTGAAATGTTAGTAACAGGTGTACATAAAATTTTGACTATCTACAGATGCCCCTCTTTATCATATTCATGAAATGCAAGGCATGGATAGGATAAAGAATCCTAGACACTTGAAATGCAACAAGATAAACATGATGTTATGTGCAGCAACATGGTGCAAATGTTTAATGCATGAATGAATGATTGTTGGTTCCCTGTTAATCCTGTTGGGTATGAAAATCAGTAATGTCTTGGACATGCGATCTAAGTCTTCAAGGATGTTGACGTTGGGGCTATCACCAAAATCCTGGATCTTTGATACAGACCTTTACTCCATAGAGGTGCCTCTCATGTACAAGAGATCTGTGGGGATAAAGCTTTGTCTATTTGAGGATGTGTATAACATATTCCACCATCGGTCCTCTCTGATTAGGATGGTCTTCTCTGGTTTGTGTCACCAGTATATACAACGATCCTGTTGGAGTTACTGCCAACAGTATGTATTGTCAGGGCTATGTGACTTTTACTGATGTGTGTATTAACAATTGCATTTCGTTGTGACCCTTGCGAGGAAATGTCAAGGTTGCTTGACCTTCATTCATGCGTCTATCAATGGTTGCATTGCATTATGACCCCCACCGGGAAAGGTTGTGGATAAGTGCACTAATGGATAAGATCATTGAATGGCCTCCGATGTTTTGATGGGTTTACTTGCCATCGGTTGAATTGACGTTAAGGCTGCTTGACCTTCACTGACACGTACATCAATGGTTGAATTGAGTTATGACCCCCACCGGGGATACTTTATACATGTTTAACGTCGGTGTTGTGACCCCCACTGGGGACACTTTATCAATTTATAACTTTGGCATTGAAACCCTCACCGGGGATACTTTATTAATTTATAACTTCGGCGTTGTAACCCCCGCTGGGGATACTTCTTTTATAACTTCGGCATCAGACTTGTGTGAGGTATTGCTAAGCATGATTTACAAACTCTGAGCTAATCGGTATAGTATACCTTGTATTCAGGCGAATACCAATGAGTGATATGCGAAGCCACAGTTTGGCCCGTGAAAACCAGGATTTCAGGCTATTACGCTCAATCGCGTAGCATTTTTATTCCTGATTTGGCCTTTTTAGCTTGTGAGACCTCCTTTGCAACTCGAATTGGATTGAGTCAGAGGTGTGGGACCCATGTAGGGGGTGCCGCATGTACTCCTGTGGCAGCCGCAGGTGGACCTGCGGCCAACCGTGGGTATGAAAGGCCTGCAGGTTGCTTTCATAAATCACTTTCAAGTTGTGTCGCGAAGGAAATTCGAGAGCTCTTCTTCAGACCTGCTGAGTTCAGGCAACTTTCTGCACATTCTGCCACCGCACAAGTGTTCTTCACTGTCCTGGTAACATATGCATGTATTCTTTTCCAGTTTCTATCCATTGGAAAATGACTTATCACATGAAATGCACTTAGACACATAGTAGTGAATATGCATACTGATATGACTTGATAAAAAATATTCAACATAGAAAATGTTAGTATTAAACCATGCTGAACATAATGATGTGGAAAAATTTGACTTTTGAAACAGTCAAATTGGCACCTTTTACTGTCATTTCTTATCCTATTTGAGGACAAATGAGTAAAGGTAGAAAAACAAAATAATCCTAGTAATTAGACTACACTTACGAATTTTTTTACTGTGATGTATTAATGCATGTAGGATGTATATGACCGTGGGTAGGTGTGCTACTGAATGGCCACCTAGTCATGCCTATGTGCATGTGGATAATCCCATTTATAAAGGGGGCTATGACAAAATTTTTCCAAAATATAGGCATTGGGTAGTCATGCATTTTTAACTCTACTGTAGATGTATGTTAAAATAATGTATGCATTCATGTAGTCATAAAATGCATTTTGAAAATCTCCAGATAAGAATTTATCACACCCTTTCTGAGGTGATTTGGAGACTTGTTGTCCAAATATTATGGATCCGGATCAGCCAAGTAGTTCCCACAGGACCACTTCTGGCATACGGAGGAGGGCTTCTGAAGTGGCTCGACCCCGTTCTATTAGACAGCCTCGTCTTTTCGTGGAGGCGGTGGTACGTCCTATCCGGGTTGAAGTGTCGGACGTAGAGGATGAGGAGGATGTACCGATTGAGGTTCCTGCTCCTGCTGCACGTGTTCCCTGTAGGGATTTGCCAGGTATTCAAGTGGCGAACCCAGAGCTTCTGGGAGACTTGAGTCGACATCCTTCAGTCAACCTGCACGCAAACGAGGTATAAAATTAGATCTTAATCTTCCTTGTTTCCTATTGATGAGGAGTGAAGGGTTCTGATGTTGATTCGCATTTGATGCAGGTTCCCGGCTTTACACATCCTCAAGGGAATTGGTTCAGCATCAACTCTATGTATCAAGCTTTACATGATGACTATAGAGCGATTGTACATGGCTGGGGATTTGGGACGTTCTTTTCCATTCTTCTCCATCGTTGTCCCTGGGGTTACCTCAGGGCATTGTTTGAGCGCTGGTTTCACCAAACTCAATCACTCCATTTGCTGGACTGTGAGGTGATGATGACGCCGATGGATCAGCGGTTTATCACATGTATGGAGTTTGGAGGGGATCAAGTGCCTTGTACGGCGAATATCACCCCTACTGCCGTCAGATCCTTGTTAGGAGTTTCGGTGGAGGCGCTCAAGGGTAGGACTGTTTGTACTGGTCTTTTGAGCGTAGATCCTATGAGCGGGATGTTGAGTGAGCCCATACCCGATGATGTGAGAGTCATGGATCGCATTCTTCGATGATTGTTCCTGATGATCATTAGGGGTTGCTTCATAGCAGATAACTCTTCTACGGTGTCCTTCGCTTTGATTAGCGCCACTCAACACGTGGACCGTATAGGAGACTATGATTGGGGTTCCTACACCTTCGCCTACTTCCTCAGGGGAATGCGCATGCGATCGCAGGGCTTGACCGAGGCTTGGTTAGGATTCTACCCGTTTCTACGGGTGAGTATTTCTCTTGTATTTTCCCATGTACAAATTAAGAGTGTTGACTGACATCAGATGTTTGCTTTTGTGTTGGCAGTTTTGGGCCTATGAGAGGCTTCCATGTTTACGTCCTGTGAGCGTGTTAGGTTTAGACACCTATCCACGAGGACGGAGATGACATCATTCCATACTGGCGGAGGTCCTTATTGTAGAGGGTTTCACTCATTGCCGCCTATAGTTGGAGTTGTTGACAGCGGATGTCATCACGTGGGTTCCCTACTCTGGTGAGCATTTGAGTATTGGAGTTGAGGATGGGTACCCGACTAGTGTCGAGCATGTGATTTCCACCCGTAGGATTTATCTCTTCACAGATGAAGGATGAGAGCTCTACTTAGGAGAGCGTGCTATTAGGACCACTACAGGAGAGATTCGCATGTCGATCTTGCCTCCTGCCAAGTGTTATTGGCATGTTTTGCAGTCACCCGTCATTGATATCCCATTGTTGGGGATTGACGGTTTCACATTGTTAGAGGGTCCCTACACTTAGGAGATATTCCAGAATTAGTGGTTCCCTCGTACCATTGGAGCCCAGACCTGTGCCACTCAGTTCATGGGGGATATAGTTCTAAGATCCATGATGATGACAGATTGGCTAGCTTGTGTCCGAGATCCGACTCATTTGACACAGATTGACAGTTTGACTCGACAGTTGGACCGGACACATTTTTTTATCCAGCATTTGGGTAGAGATCCTTCAGAGGCAGATACTTTTGATCCTTCTAGCTTTGGTGTTGGCCCCTCAGGTGACCCATATGGTTTTGTCAGTGCAAATCCTCCCTTGTATAGGCCTGACATCCCTGTAGATAGAGATCTAGCGACTCAGGAGGAGTTACATCAGGTGGGCAGGATTGATGATGTAGACATTGACACCATTGACTTCTTCTGATGTATATTCTCGTTATCTCTTTTGATAGGCCTCTGTTAGACATTGGGTAGCTTCACCCCATTCTCGCTATATCTTTTGATAGGCCTCTATTAGATGTAGGGCAGTTTTGCCCCATTCCCTTGTATTTTAGCTGTACAGAGATGTATTAGATGATGATATACTTAAGAATGTATGTACAGTTTTCCATTCCCTATATCATATTTCCATCTATTGTATCATGCATGTTATTATGTTATGAATATGTATATATGTCCAAAGATATTCAGCATTAACCCATGGATGGTCTTATGACACGGCCCGTACAGATGTCTTCTTCGATAGTTAGCCGTATTGATCATACCCCACCATTATTGGTGGCATTTGGTATGTGATCGTGGTATAATAGCATGTCACCGTCAGACAGGGTGACTGTAGATCACTTATTGTAGCATACTATGACGTTGTTGATGTTTCAGGTTTCCACCGGATTCGTGGAGGGCATGCTGGAGCATTGGATATCGAAGAGGCGGGTTTTCTGGTTTGGGACCCAGGAGTTGACTCTTACTTTGGAAGAGTATGCACGTTTGACGATGCTGCCACTGGAAAGACCTTGCGTGCATATGACGATTGGAGACATGAGTAGGCAGTTCATGACCCTCACTGGATTGAGGTGTAGAGTGGTGCAGGATGAGATCAAATCTGGCCACGTTATATCCCAGTATTTTCTGTTTGACATATTTGGCTCTGAGGATAGTTATGCACTGCATTCTGGGGATTTCACCACACCGGAGGATCATTGGCATATGGCCAGAGTGGATGTACTGCTATTGTGCATACTATCGTATGTCTACATGCCACGATACATGGATGAGTTGGACATTGGCGTCATTATGGCACTGAGAGCTCTTAGGGAGGGTCACACCATCCTACTGATGATCATCGTAGAGACTCTGAGGTCAGCTACATAATTCTGCACTTATACGGTAAGAGTGTTTACAAGAAGCTCGGTCATGTTGTACGTGTGGTTTATGTCACACTTGAGACCGATTGGAACTTTTAGACGGCATGGGTATCGTTTCACCCATGATATATCCATGTCATACTTCTTTCAGCCTGCGGAGTGTATAAATGCTGCATCTTGGTTAGCTTTCCTGGCAGGGATTGGAGATTCGTTCGCTAAATTGTCGTGCACAGGGCTTAGTTCACCTTATAGCTTCATTACTCATGCTTCGGGCATGGATTATCTTCCTCTAGCTAGTTTGAGAGGCATGATTACTTACCACCCACTAGCCGTGATGTGTCAGTTTGACCAGTTCCAGGATTTCCATCCTTTTGAGGGGGCATCGAGTCAGCGCTTCGCTTCTCGCCACTTATCAGCAGAGGATAAATCCAGGTTATATGCCTATTGAGATCAGTGAGAGCTAGCTGAGTTTTCCATCAGCCATCCGGGTTGTTCTATAGAGTATTCCTCATGGATAGAGACAGAGATTGCATCGTCTGCGGTAGTATCCACAGTGCAGGGGACTGATTCCGACGTTGAGGAGCCTATGGAGGAGGCTGATATTCTCATCGAGGAGGATTTGATCTTTGGGTTTCAAAGCATTTGTGATGGATTCTCCCACTACGAAAAGCTCTGTCATTCAAAGATTCAAAGACACGATGATTTAGAGTAGAGTCTACAACTAATGACCTATGAGAGAGATCAGGTTAAGGCCTCGATGTTAACAGCTTTTGATGCGAGAGATGTCGCTCTATTAGAGAGAGACGACGTAAGACCCACACTTTTATGAATAAAGATTAATTTCTCTCGAAATATATTTTTGAATATTATGGTGTGGATATAATATAATGTTATAGTTGTGGGTAATATTTATAAATTTTGCAAAGTAAGCAAGTGGTTATATAATATTCGATTGGTCGGGGAATATTCGTTTTAACAAGGAATATTAGTACGACGACACAATCATTGGTGGACCCCACAACGAAAGTATTATCGTAGTTAGAAAACGACATAATTATCTTTTTATAAAAATAACGACGGAAATTTTACCGTTAAACTGTTGAACTACCCGGTAGTAAAAGTATAGTAATACGCGTGGTTGCATTGTAGCACACGGTATTGATTATTGATGCTTACGTGAGAAGTCACTCAGTTATACAAAATTATTGCTACAGTAATTGATGCATCATATCTCTCATAATATTGATTCAGTTATTATCACAATATCATCTGCATAATATTTTATATATTATTAAATCAATAATTGAAACGACAAAGTTATTCATATTATTATTTGCAATATTGACAATGTCTAGAAGTTCTGTCAAGGAGAGGTTTGGTCACATAATTGCGCACCAATAGGGAGAAATCCTTATTGGAAAGCCCCCTCTTTCCTGGGAACGACCTGGTTGTTAAATATTGTGAATTATAATATTAATGATGAATAAGTTTATGTTGATTAAAGATGAAATTGATAGTTCCATTGTGTGGGAATTATTAGTGTTTGTGGAAATTGGCATTTATTTCGATAATAATTGATGTTTGGAAGTTATCGGGTAATTAATCGGATAAATGAGCAATTAATTGGTATTAAGTCACATGCATATAACTATTTGATCACATGTGTGTACTATTGATTCACATGCATGTACTATTAGGGGAGTTGGTGCAAGATTGATAATACTTGCATGACTAAATTAAAGATGGAGGAATAGTTGAAGGTACTATATTGTATTTAGTTTTTTTCACATGATTATACTATTGAGTCACATGAATGAACTATTAATTCACATGATTTACTACTAGGGGAGGTGGTGCAAGTTTGATAATACTTGCAGGACTAAATTAAAAATGAAAGAAATGTTGAAGGTATTGTACTATAATATTTTGAGCCCCAAAACGTGCAATTATCGAAACTATATTTTCCTATAAATAGAAGCTCATTCTTCCTTAATTTCTCATGAATTCACTAAAGCTTTAGAGCAATTATTATAGAGAGAAATTATAGAGAGAAAGAAGAAGAGAAGTTTGCTACCTCGCTATTCCAGTATCCAGTTTCTTCTAAGGTAAGGGGTATTATTGTTTCGTATTCATGAAGAGAGTTATTTTCTTTCAATACTCGTAAGGGTTGTTATTCCATTCTTTATTATTATGTTGGAATAACTTGTCTACGCGAGGTAGTCATGCATACATCATGGTGAAATTCTTACATTATTCCATTCTTTATTATTACATTGGAATAAACATCATCTGGTGCGATCTATCATCGTATGCTGGTGAATTTCGTTGTTATTCCATTCTTTATTATTACATTGGAATATCCTATTTGTCTTTGATTATGTTTGACTGGTTCCATTCTTTATTATTTTGTTAGAATATCACATGTCAATGCGGATTACGCATTTGACTGGTTCCATTCTTTATTATTTTATTGGAATATCCATCATGCGGATTATCGTGACTGGTTCCATTCTTTATTATTACGTTGGGAATAACTTTCGTCTGTCATGGTCTATCGCATGCGCTTTGGTGAATTCTTTCGTTATTCCATTCTTTATTATTCTCATTTGGAATAAGCAGAATTACATGTGGATTACCACATGCATGGTGAATGATCCTTCGTATTCGTTCCTTATTAAATTGTGGAAATGATCTGTCTACGTGGATTACCGCATGGTGGGCAAAAATCCATTTGCAGTTTCATATATTCTATTATACTCAGTTGGTTAAAGTTTTGACTTCTATACTCCATGAAATTAGTAGAATATCCTGGATATTTGCGCTTCATCCAGTATCTTTTCATGAAAATATTCTTCTGAGCATTCTTGAATTTTACTCCACAAAGCAGTATCATATTGACAATTTGGACGTTATTGATTTCAGGATAAATTAACTTATAAATCTTTAAAATTTATTCTTGAACTTGTTTTATTGAATTATTATGTCATTGTCATCATCCTCATGCTTATATTGTGATGAAAGTCATCTTTGGCTTACGTACATAGATGGACTCGGTATGATTATGACCAGGGATCATTCGGTATAATCATGAACTGAAATGTTATAAATGATGTGGTAAAAGTCCTCAGTGGCCTGTAGTGCATTGATGGACAGTTTTTGGTATGATTATGACCAGGGATTATTCGGTATAGTCATGACCATTGATGATTTAATGAATATCCTTGGCAGAAGTAGTGCGAGGATGATTCGATGATGTGGTTTATTTATTAAGCGAGTCTCAATGATAAAATTGATGAAAACATTTTAAATCATAGAAGATAGTAGATATCATGCTCTACTTGACTCTTCTAATGGATTGCTTATTCCCGCGGAGTTAAACTTGATGTCTATTGTATTTTATTAGTTTAACATTGTTGAAGACTAATGATAATTTATTCTGCATTATCTTAGTCATAATATTTCTTACTGGGCTAGTTGAGATCACCCTTTTGCTTTCATTGTTCTCTTCAGAAAATGAGAACGTAGCAGGGACTAGTCGGGGAACGGAGTGATGGTCCAAGATGGTGTATTAGTAGTCCTCACTATTCTATAAAATAGTATGACAATAAATGTAATGAGGACTCTATTTGTGAGTGGATATTATCTAGAAGGCAATATTCTTGTTTAAACTCTCAGCTATGTTTTGTCGTATATTACACGACGGTTGTATAATTAAGTTTGTATTTGTATTCAGTACCATGTATTTGGCGACTCAAAATGGGTGATGTATACCTATTTTGGGAGCGTCACATTTGGTATCAAAGCTTAGGGATATGATCTCTGGCTGAGATGTGAGACAAGAACTAGGAGGGAAGAGACGGGGAATTCCTTCGCTAGTATGACCTATCTAAGTTTATTTGGTATTTAATTGGTCGGTCAGAGTATAGGGATAATATGTGATATGTTAATTAACACTTGTTTTGTGGTAGTATTCGAAAATGGCATCCGAAAATGTTGAGATAAGCAATGAAGCACATAAGACCATTGAGTCACCAACGATCAATACCCAGGGTAATGTGCAACAAGAAGAAAATAATCCTCATGTAAACAATAACACCGATGAAATGATGAATGATGGGATGTTCAGAGGTTTTATGCAATTCATGCAACATCAGGCGAGGGCGGCTCCTGTCCAAAATGCAGGTAGAAACACTGACAATTCTCAGACGGTCACCGCTAAGCAGGTCAAGGAGCTGGGACCACCGGAGTTTTTTGGAGAGCCAAAACCACTTAAGGCGGAGACATGGATAAAGCAGATCAACAAGATATTTGATGTCTTGGGATGCTCCGAGGAGCAAAAGGTTCCCTTTGCCACCTTCATGTTATTCTGAGAGGTGATTCTTGGTGGGAATCGTAGAAGCGTACTCAACCTGCCGCACTCAAAATGTCTTAGGAGAAGTTC
Organism: Panax quinquefolius; assembly: GCA_020205615.1. Lineage (NCBI taxonomy): Eukaryota > Viridiplantae > Streptophyta > Magnoliopsida > Apiales > Araliaceae > Panax > Panax quinquefolius. The sequence goes on along the minus strand of CM035156.1, from coordinate 90,326,170 downwards.
CAAGAGTTGTTCAATGATAAGTACTTTGCTGAAAGTATTCGTCACATGAAGGAGGTAGAGTTCATCAAGCTTGAGAAAAACAATATGACTGGTGGCGCGATGAAGAAGCTAAGTTTCTTTGAGTTATCTCGGTTTACGTCCCACTTGGTTGATAATGAGGAGAGAATAACGCGGATGTTTCTAAGAGGTTTGAAACCCGAGATACATCAATACCTTATTTCTCATAAATTGTGTTTGTATTTAGATGTTTTGAATAGGGCTCAGTTAACAGTTCATCTTTACCAAGGTGGCATAAGGACAAATATTCAAAGATAAACCTCCATCTATAAAAAATCCAGCTAACATATACCCGGAGGATAAAACTGCGATGTGCAATGGTTTGCAATGACCGGTCCCTTCGTGTGGTATGTCGTCATCAGTGAAGGATATCACATTGTTGTTAAAAATGTGATCAACTAGATGTTGAAATGTTTCCACGTCCACTGATTTTGGCAAGTAGGCTTCTTCCAAAGCCTTCAATAAGATCTTCATATGATCTTTGGAAGAGAAAACCAAGTCCAGTATTGAGATCTAATGTGGAGCTTCTCTTAAGCTTAGAACCACCTTGGCTTCATTATGGCCCATAGTGCGGAGGAATTTTTCAATCTTCTCCATGGGAATCTTCCCCTTTGCTTTGAAGGTGGGCTTCATAACCCGCTGAGGAAGATACAGTGGATTTTCCTCCGACACTGTAGCAGTAGTATGAGACATGGATCCTTCAGCTTCTCCATAATTCCATGGGACTTTGTGTAAGTTGACAACAGGATACTGTGGTTTGAAAGGTAAAGAAATTGGCTCTGGTGCAGCCACTTGCAAAGGATTGTCAGATCCTTTGAGTTGAATTACTTGTATGGGACATGGTTTGACAGTCTCATCAGCCTCAGCGAATATAAGTGCTACTATCCCCTTCCATTTGGTAGGACATATATTCCCACTCTCGAGTATCACAGTGTCAATGTCTGCCAACTGTAGGACACCGCTATCAATTACATTCTGAATAAGGTGGCGGAGTGCCCAACATTCTTCTGTGCTGTGACCGCGAGAATGTGAATGATATTGACAAACTCCATCACAGTTAAACCGTCTTGAACGGGGATTGATTAGAGGTAGAAGGGAGGTAATTCTTCCTTCGTTGATTAGCATCTGAAATATCTCCTCCATAGGTTGGCCCATGTATGTAAATTCCCTTTGATTGGCAAAATCCCGACGGGCTTTAGAATTTTCTCTCTTCGCAACCTTATGCTCCATAGCTTCGCTTTTTGAAAGTGATGGTGGAGCATTCATAGCAAAAGGAAGGAGATATGCATGCTCTTGGCTGACTAACTGGCATGTGACTTGATGCTGATGGGTCACCAATTCTGTCAATTGTTCAATTTTCTTACAAAGAGATTTCATCTTGCGTTCCATAGAAAATTAGAACTTTGCGTAATCCCATCTATCAACATCGTCTTTGATGGTCTGGGATGATTCACCATTAAAATTGGAACTCTATCCACTGCTCCAACTAATCATATTGATCTCTTTTTCTTTGTATTGAGGAAGAGGGTTGTTTTGCATATGAGGTTGATCTGGTTTGGTAACCACGATCTCACCGTTGTCTATTAAATCTTGGATCTTGTGTTTCAAGGCCCAACAATCTTGAGTATCATGTCTAGGTGCTCCGGCATGATAAGCACACTTCCGAGTAGCATTGAAACCCCTCCCATTAGGGTTGGCTAGTGGATGAAGACGCGTGATTTTCTTCTGAGTAGTCAGATGAGCAAGAATATTCTCGAGCGAGTCCCCTAAGGGTGTGAATGTTCGAGGGTGCTTTGCTTCTCCACTCTTAAGAAATGGAGGGTTTAAAGACTATGCTTAGAAAGGGGAGTAGTTTTTCCTTTGTATAGGCATGCTCGGACTGCCTTTTTATCCTTGTAGTATCAAGGAAACATCCTCCTCTTTCTTTTTATAGACCCTCCAGGGGTTGTTTCAATAAGATCGAATCGGATGTGCTCAAGAATCGCTTTAAGAGCCATTTAGGTCTTGAATCTTACCTGACTTCAATCCCATCTCAGCCATCTCTCCGTGTTTGATCATTTCAGAAAATGGTTTGCCAATACCAGCTAAGACTCTCTCATAGAAAGGAGCTTCCTGTATGTCTATGAAAGTCATGACCATTTCTGATTCTGTCATGGAAGGAATAACTTTAGTAGGAAGGCGCCTCCACCTTTGAGCATACTCTCTAAAAGACTCGTTGGACTGTTTTTCTTGACCTTGGTAATCTGATACTTGGTCAGGAGCCATCTGAGACTGAAAACTGTATTGAGTGAGGAAGGCGTGAGCTAGCTCTTCCCAGCTATGGATCTTTGAGTTGTCTAATCTGGTATACCATGAATGGGCTTCTCCAGTCAGACTCTTCTGGACTAGCTGCATTCTGAGCTTCTTGTTTTCTGCATAAGATCCAAGTTCTCTAATGAATACCTTCAAATGTGTGTAAGGATCCCCTGATCCATCATATTTTTCAAAGTCAGGGGTTTTGAATTTCTCTGGATAATGAAAACCAGGGAATATGCAAAGGTCAGCATATGAAACACTTTCATATGTTCCAATTCCTTTGAGTGAACGGATAGTTTCTTCCATTTGAAGGACCATCTTCTTGATATCACCAGTGTCTAGATCTCCTTTGAGATGGGTGTTTTCAGGGTCTTTGTTGGTCGTATCAAACTTAGGTTCTGGATTTGTTTTATCCAAACCTTGTGTTCCTCCTTGTGTAGAGGATTTTGTATGTGTAGGTATTTTGGAGCCCTGAGTAGACTGATGCAATTCTTTAAGTAGAACAGCCAAATCTGTAATTTGTTTACTTAATCCGTCAAATTCTTCTCGAGAAATGGGATTAGACTGGTTAGAAGAAGACATGATTGGCTATAGGCTCGTGGCCTTTTTGGATTTTGAGCGGGTAACAGGCCCAATTGTTTCCATATAAAAGACTTATATAGTTTAGTCTTAGGGATAATGTAAATGTTTACATGTTATGTATATCCATGTTAGGAATATTATCCTGCAAAACGGATGTTAATCGATAACATGTCATTTATGTGCAACTATTCTTCATATTTTCCATTACATAAAGATGAACATGGAATAAAATTACAAGTAAATACTTTTACAAGTAATAGAAAATGGAAAGCATGAAGAGACTTTCCTCCACGTTTGGTTTATCAGAGGTTGACCTATCTTAGGGTTACTCTCGTGGCTTTTTGGCATGAAGGTTCCTAAATCATCGCAATTTACTTGACGGAAAGTTAATCTGGTCTTTCAACTGGAGCGAATCTAGGTGGTGCCTTTCCCGAGCCTTGTTGGAATTAGTCTCCCTATGAGTCCAGTAATCAAACACCGACAAGATAGCCTCCTGGTGGAGGAACTACACAACATACATTCACATACAATGTGTCTCACCGTTTATGAAAACAATGATATGTGCAAAGACCTAATATCACAGATAGATATATTTAAATGCAGTATGTAAAATGCATTCATACACATTCATCATAAATGTAAATGCAACATTCACACACAAGCATATAACAGTTTTGAAAAGCATGTAGTAGCGGCTTATGCCCTTTTACTGGAGTCCCCAACAAAGTCGCCACCTGTCGACGTCAGGATTTTTATTTGACCCTTTTCGTTACTTGTTCTTTGGTGTTCTCATGTTAGGTGATATTTGTTTGAAAAAATAAGTGAAAAAGGTCCGACATATGTAATGTCGACGATTTGGCTTTAAGAGTCGCCAGTTGGTGTTTTTAACTTGGTGCACTAACGCAACCGAGAAAAGGTTTGCACATTGACCCAGTGATGTAACACTGCTAAACGGGTCTGTGAAATAGAGATTCATTTGGGTTTGGGGGCTTGATTATGCGAAGGGAAGGTGTTAGGCACCCCCAGACATCCGTGTTGCAACGGTAACCGCCACTTTTCAAGAAACTGTTATATGAATGTGTGTGTGTGTGTGTGTGTCTGGATCAATGTGCAGTTTATTTGGAAGTAGTGCGAGGGCTCGTTCGCACCTATATACAAAGGGTTTGAATTTGTAGAAAAATTCAGTTTTAAACATGATATAGCAGTGAAGTTTTGTAAAAGAGGTTTTTCAAACCCTGTGCTCAATAGTAATTGGGACCTTTTCATACTTACATTTTTATTATTAAATGTTCGGCTTGTTTGCTTTTATTTTCGAGATGTGAAGCATCTTCGAGAAAATAATATCTGACGATCTTAGAACTCCTCATGGGCATGACAACCATCTAAGGAAATTCAAACATTGTAATAATGTACAAGTCGCTTATAATTTGAAAATGTCCATCACGGGAACCGAATCTAGATTCAATAGACTGAATCTGTGATCACATGATTCCTAGGCTCACATGATGCCGCAGTTTATATGAAAAGTAATAAGCAGTTATATATATATATATATATATATATAAGTTGTAAATATATATATACAGACATGATCAACCACCACGAAGCACCTCTATGGGGGATCGGAAATGTAAATATATAAAAGCGGTAAATATATATATATATATATGGACATGATCAACCACCACGAAGAACCTCCATGGGGGATCAGAAATGTAAATATATAAAAGCGGTATATATATATATATATATATGGACATGATCAACCACCACGAAGCACCTCCATGGGGGATCAGAAATGTAAATAAAGCTGTAAAAGACGATCAACCACCACTTAAGTAAAGCTGCAAAGCGAGACTAAATGTAAAGAAAGCATTAAAAGGCGATCAACCGCCACTTAATTAACTCCAAGCGGGACTAAATGTAAATAAAAAAGAAAAGGCCTCAAGTAAACTCCGTGTTCTGATTTAAATGTAAATATATATATATATATATATATATATATATATATATATATATAAAAGCGATAAACGCACCAGATATAAAACCAAGGCTCATCGAACAGAGTTCGACAACAGTTCATATATTTAAGTGTATATATATATAAGCAAATAAACGCTCCAGACATAAGTCTAGGCTCAATCGAGGCATAACTCGATAATGTTAGTCCATATATAAAATATATACATATATAAGTATATATATACAAACAGAAATGAAAATCACGGACCGAAGTCCGAGCATACACATACAACACAACTCTCAATATGAAGAATAATGTGTGCAAAGATGAAGAGAAAGGCTCTATAGAGTGTGAGAAGGCTTATAGTGGGCTGCCAAAGCAGGCTTCTATGACTCTAGGTGGATAAACACTTAGCTCTCGCTGGTAAAATATAGCTAATGTGAGCTAACAGGTGTTTAAAATGAGAAAACACTCAATATGGGGTGTGTACAGAGAAAATTGGACAGGGCTTCCTCTCCTCTTTTTTTCTTATAAATGGCCACCCCAAGCCCTCTATTTATAGAGGGGGAGCCATAGGTGTACTTATGCAGCTGCAGCAGATGCACACAAATTTGCCGGGGTTATCTCGAGCTCTCATGGTCCCGCTTTCTCAAAGTACGTGCAATCGTGCATTGTAATGTCCGCTCAAACTTGCAGAACTTCAATCCGAGCATCCGAACGAGGTGTACAAGACCTTCTTTGGACCGCTTTTGTCGAGAGTTATGCAATGACATGGGATTAAAGGTTGTAAGAAGTCAAGAAGAGGGGACCATGCCTATGGTCTTTAAGCTTCAAATTCTTTCCGGTGTGCTGCCACGCGTAATAGTCACTCGGGATTGGAACTCCTTGGCTCTTCTGGGACATTGTTGTGTACAAATGTATATATGAAATGTTGAGACGGCGCGCTGGGGTTGAGGTAGAAAGATGACGATTTGACTCCTCTCCGAGGTTATCTCCGGTTTGGGCTGATAGCAGACGTTGCTCAGGGTTACATCTGAGATTGGACTGCTGCAAGTGTTTGAATTCCACAAGGTCATCTGTAAGTGTGCCTGTCTTCTCGGTGTTATCCCCGGGTATTTGGAATGAGTGCCTCAGCAGGAGGTCTGAGATTGAAGCTGATTGCATGCATTTGAAACAAGCATTTCCTGGGTTATCGCTGGTACTACAACAACATTCCTTGGGGTTATCTCCAAGGATGAAACTCAGGGTTATCTCCGTGGTTAGAATTGATACTCCCGGTTTGTGTTCCGGGGTTGAGACTTAACTTCCAGTAGTATCCGGAATGGATGTAAGCTGTCTTCCAAGGTTATCTCTGAAAGACAAATCTGCCCTCCAGCAATGTTAGTAATACGTGTGTAGAAAATTTTGAGTGTCTACAATATATAGAGTATTAGAGAGAGAAAAGTGTACATTATAGTCCATTTGTTCCACCAATACCCAACGAAATCTCTCTCTCTCTTTCTCTCTCCAAACCCATGAATTTGTGTTAGAAGTTATGTTTTTATGTTCCTAGAATCTGATCTTGCCTGATGTGTTAGAAGTTATGTTTTTATGTTTAATCATGTTGTATAAGGTGTTAATCAATGATTTTGGGTTGATAGTTTTTAGATCCATAACATCTATAAGCTCAAATTTGATGTTTTTCAAAATCTGGAAAAAAATTAAAAATGTTTTCTGACAACGAATGTCAGACCCCATAGATCTCTTCCTGTTTATGTTTTTGTATGTTTAAATGTTTGTATTTGTAGTATGTTGTAAGGTCTGTGATCTGGAATTGGAATCACAACCATTCAATTTCAAGATTTCATGTTATTGTTGGTCAAAGTTGGTTGACCGACCATGACCGAGTGATTTCTGGGTAACCCAGAAAACCTTAAACAGAGTCTGACATAATTTTGCTAGCTGGAGATCTGTCAGGATTTATGTGTTTTGATGATGTTTTTGTAACCAAGTTGTAGTCTGATTTGTTGACTTTAGATCCATACCCTTAGATATCTTAAACAACAAATATGTTGGTTATAGTGGATGGTCAAAGTAGGCCATCCGGTCACGATTTCTGTTTTCTGGAATTTCCAAAAAATGTGTGAACTAGTTTTTTGACAATGTTTGACCGTACTGAATCTAGTGATGTTGATGTTGTTGGACTGATTTGTTGTTATATATATGTTCAATTACATGAGAACTATAGGTTTGAACCATGAAACGACATGAATCATGACCAGAACCTAGAAGAAATAGAGCTATAATATAGGCTCTCGAAACTGCCTGGGTTTCTAGGTTACCCAGAAAACCCAAAAACTGTCTGACAGTGACTTTGAAGGCTCAGATCTTGCATCTAAGTTGTTGTGTGACTCACCTAAATCCGGGTATCTTCCAACCCGACAGATGGTGCTACACGGTACTACCATTCACACATACATTCAATTGAAAAGTCTCAAAAGAACGAATATGTCTTCTATATATTCAAAATAATATTACATTTCCCCAGGTTCTTTATAACCAATACATTCATTCTTTTCATAATATTCAATATATTATAAACATTCATCTATACTATTATATAAGAAATCTAAGGGTTCATCTTCGCCTTGCCCTTATCCTTGTCGGAGCCTTCAGTTCGTTCGATCTTAGCTGTGTTCATATGGTTCAAGAAACAGTGAGCATGACTAGCTCAACAAGTACAACAATTCTAATAACAACATGCTTGAAACATAGAACTCGTATATCTTCAATAACTGAACAATAGTTACAAAGTACTATCGATAATTCAAAATAGCACTTCTTTTCATTCAAAACATTTTACAACAACAATAATTAGTAAAACATCAATTTCGGTCAAAGACCTTGAGCATTTCATAAGTTCATTTGAAAAGGACATCCCGGAACTATGTTCGTAAGTCCGACATTACTTACGAGCACGCCTAGGTGATCAGCCTATAGTACTTTATTTTGATCAACACTACATTCATTAAACGTGTATACGTTTAAGTTATGGCAACCTCACGTGCCTGTTGTTAAATGACAAAACATTTTAGCATACTCATTCTTCGTTTGAAAACCACACCAATATAACTTGGTAAACATTAACCATGCTTGATAAAAACATAATATAAGTCTAGCTGAAAGAATTGGCTTGGACTTCATCATACAAGACTTCATGCGTAAGGATAAATGAATTTCAAAGCTTGTCCAGACTGAACTGGAAAAAGGGTTAGAATACTTGCCTTTAGCGTCTGCTACAGTTATAACACATTCTCGGTTTAAGTCTTTAAGTCTCTACCTTGAAGAACTTGTTCTTCTCTTCTTTGAAAATCTAACAAAGGTCGACTTGACTTATGTGAGCTTATTCTCTCTAACACTTAAGCACTTAACTTAATGGAAGTTGAATGAAATTAATCAAGCAACAAATGAATTGTGAGCTTGCTATTTATAGACTTGGCAAAGTTAGGGTAGTATGGTCATTATAACATCCCACCTCCTTTAACTAACCTCCTTACTATTCATAACTTTAACCCTAAGTAAACTTGCTCATTACTTCTATTACTTGGCCACCACAAAACTTATCCTATGCTTGGCCAATACTTAAAGTTCTTGGTCATCAAGATTACCCATGGGTTGCCCCATGGATCAACCTAGTCCATTGGATCATTACATTGGGCTTATGCTTCATTACTTAGCTAATTCTTGTGGGCTTGCATTACTTTAGTTTGGACTTTTGATTAACAAATACTTGGGCTTGCATATCAATTCCTATTGGACTTATACATACTACATAATCCATACATCTATTCACAATTGACTTAAAGTCCTAGTATAATTCTATATACATATAATTCTCGTATTCTAGTTCGTATATTAATTTGTAATATACGTTATTCTATTCTCCATACATACTCGTATAATACTTTGTATTATACTTGTATTCAATACCTCGTATAATACATATATATCATACAATCAATACATTCTCTTCTTAACGCTTCATATTCCTAACGTTCTCTAATTAAGTCCGCATGCGAAATATTGCATTTTCCATACGTGAATTATTATTACATAATTCATCTCACCTTGATATTATAACGTTACGTATTTTTCGGAAGTTCAAAAATAATTCTTGAGCGGAAATCGATGAATAGTGTTTTTCGGAAAATTTCTCGGAAAGCTTTTATTTTCTTCTTAGAAATTCAAACACTTTAATTCATTCACATAGTTAAAATACTACGACGTTCTGACGTTTCTAGGTTATAGAACGACATTCATCTTATCAACACGTAATAATAAATAATATTATTTAATTCATTATTTAAAGTATTTACAAAAGGTTCGATTTTCTGGGGCGTTGCACTCTCTCCCCCTTATAAGAATTCTGTCCCCAAAATCTCGTTGTATAAAAAAAATTACATAAACAAATGAGGGTAATTCTTTTTCATCTTTTCTTCCAATTCCCACGTTGCTTCTTCTGCATCGTGGCTCTTCCATATCACATTCACGGAAGTTATGACTTTCTTCCGCAGAACTTGTTCTTTCCTATCGACAATTTGAATCGGTGTTTCTTTGTACGTTAAGTCCTTCTCGATATGAATAGGCTCATATTCTATCACGTGTTTATAATCTGGCTTATAAGGACGTAACACAGATACGTGAAACACATTATGTATTCGTTCTAGTTCTGGAGGTAATGCTATAATATAAGCTACCTCACCTACCCGTTTTAATACCTCAAAAGGTCCTATAAACCTCGGACTTAACTTTCCCTTCTTTCCAAAATGTATCTTTCCTTTCCAGGGAGATACCTTTAGAAATACGTACGAACCTACTTCAAATTCTCTATTTTCTCGATGAAAATCCGTAAATTTCTTCTGTCTGTCTTGAGCTACTAAGAGACGCATTTGTATCATCTTGACAATGTCCACTGTTTGCTACACCAATTCTGTTCCTAGCATTCGGCGTTCTCCTACCTCATCCCAATACAGTGTGTTCTGCATTTCCTCCCATACAAAGCTTCGTAAGGCGGCATACCTATGCTTGAATAATAACTATTGTTATACGCAAACTCCACTAATGGTAGATGATCATCCTAACTACCCTTGAAATCCATGACGCAAGATCTTAGCATATCTTCTAACGTCTGAATTGTTCTCTCGCTTTGTCCATCAGTTTGTGGATGATACGCTGTACTCAGCTTCAATTGCATTCCTAACTACTCTTGTAGACTCCTCCAAAAGTTTGATGTGAATTGTGGATCATGATCTAACACAATCGATACTGGGGCTCCATGTCTGGAAATTATTTACTTAATATAGAGTCTAGCTAACTGGTCTAAGTTACACTTGAACCTAATTGGAAAAAAGTGAGCCGACTTCGTCAATCGATCCACTATTACCCAAATCACATCATACCCTTTCGTTGTAGTCGGAAGTCCCACCACAAAATCCATCGTGATATTCTCCCACTTCCACTACGGAATTTCTAATGACTGTAACAAGCCACTTGGTCGTTGATGTTCGGCCTTAACCTTCTGGCAAGTCAAGCACCTACTCACGTACTCTTCTATCTCTCTCTTCATGTCCGGCAACCAAAAACTCTATCGGAGGTCTTGATACATCTTAGTACTACCAGGATGAATCGAAAACCTCGAACTATGAGCTTCTTGTAACACCTGCTCCTTTAATTCCGTCTCATTCGAAACCCAAATTCTTCCTTCAAATCTTAATAATGCCTCATTATCAAGACTGTACTTAATATCTTTTTATTGGCTAGCCGCTCCTTTATCCGGTCCCATTCATCAATTTTAAGTTGCACCTCCTTAACTCTCTCTACGATAGTAGATTGCATCTCCGTCACGAATAGTATTGGTCCTGCTTCACTCGGCAACTTCACTTCCAATTCCATCCTATCCATCTCTGTTATTAACTCACTTTGAGCCATTAATAAAGACAACTTTTCCTGACCCTTCCTACTTAAGGCGTCGGCAACTACATTGGCTTTTCCAGGGTGATATAGGATTTCAAAGTCGTAATCCTTTATCAACTCCAGCCATCTCCTCTGCCTCATATTCAACTCCTTCTGTGTGAAGATATACTTTAGACTCTTGTGGTCCGTGTATATCTCACATTTTTCTCCATAAAGATAATGTCTCCATATCTTTAGAGCAAAAACTACTGCGGCCAGTTCCAGATCATGAGTAGGGTAAACTTTCTCATAATCCTTCAACTGCCTAGATGCATACGCAATGACCTTGCCATGCTGCATGAGCATGCAACCAAGTCCTTTATGTGAAGCATCAGTATAAACTACGAAATTTCCTATGTCATCGGGTAATGACAAAACAGGCGCTTCACTCAACCTCTTCTTTAATTCTTGAAAACTATCCTCGCATTTATCAGTCCATAAGTATTTTACCGTCTTCCTTGTCAAGTTAGTCAAAAGAGTAGCTATCTTCAAAAAATCCTGGATAAATCTCCGATAGCAACCCGCTAACCATAGGAAACCCCACACCTCAGTCAGCGTTTTCGGTTGTTCCCAATTCATCACGGCTTCTACCTTCGCTGGATCTACTGAAATCCCCTCATGTTCAATGACATGACCTAAAAATTGTACCTTCTCTAACCAAAATTCACACTTACCGAATTTTATATACAACTTCTCCTTCCTTAGTTTCTCCAACACTAATCTTAGGTGTTCAACATGATCTTCTGGCGTCTTAGAATAGACTAGAATATCATCGATAAACACCACGACGAACTCGTCCAAATATTGTTTGAACACTCTGTTCATCATATCCATAAATGCAGCTGGTGCATTAGCCAACCCAAATGACATCACCAGAAACTCGTAATGACCATAACGAGTCCTGAATGTTGTCTTTGGTACATCCTCCTTCCTAACCTTTAAATGATGATACCCCGTTCTTAAATCTATTTTAGAAAAATACTTAGCCCCTTTCAACTGATCAAAGAGATCATTGATCCTGGGCAATGGGTTTTTATTCTTTATCGTTAACTTATTCAACTCTCAGTAGTCAATACAAAGTCTTAACGATCCGTCCTTCTTCTTGACAAACAGTACCGGTGCTCCCCACGGCGAAACACTCGATAGAATGTACTTCCTGTCCAACAGTTCTTGTAACTGCACCATCAACTCCTTCATCTCTACCGGTGCCATACGATACGGTGCCCTAGAAACTGGTGTCGCTCCTGGCACAATGTCTATTACAAACTCTGTCTCCCTATCCGGCGGAAGACCTGACAATTCACTCGGAAATACATCGGCGAATTCTCTCACTATAGGTATTTGTTCCCTGGTTGCTACCACTTTCTGGGTATCAACAACATGACACAGATAACCTACACATCCCTTCCTCAATAATTTCCTAGTTTGTGTCATGGTTAGACAACACGAACGTCCCGACGAGTATAGGTAACTTTTCGAGAAGTAATCCTAATCGTCTAGCAAAATCGCATGCTATAAACGAACAAGTAGCACCCGAATCAAACATCATGTAAGCATTTATGTCGTTGATCAGAATAATACATGCGACGATGTCCCCTGATGCTGTTGCATCTTGATCATCATGTTAAAGGTACGACCCATCGGCTACCATTTATCTTGGACCACTAATAGCTAACTTACCGCTATTAGTGCCCCAGTTCCCGTCCGTCCCCTTCTTTGGGCAGTTCTTTGCCATGTGGTCAGTTGACCCACACACAAAGCATCCGTGGTTCTTCTTCAGACTTGGACAGTTAGGCAAAATATGCCTTTCCTGTCCACAATTATAGCATACTGCCTTTCCCTTGAGACAGACTCCTAAATGCGTCTTCCCACAGGACTTACAGGCATCCATCTTCCTCTTCAGATCTCCTAGCTTCACTCCAGTATTCCTAGAGCTTAACGTCTTCCTCTTCTGTCCCTCGCCACTACCGCTGGCTCCTTCGACCTTTACTCCCCCATCCACTTTCCCCTTGCTCTTCTTGTCCTTGTGGTATTGACTTAGAGCCTCACTACAACCTTCAACCCATTATCGCCTTCTCTAAAATGGTTCCAAATGAAGTACTTTGGAACACCAAAATACGATTATAGAACCAGGGTTTCAAGCCCTGCTCGAACTGTCGCGCCTTCCTAACCTCGGTATCCACCTGGTGTGGAGCGAACCTTATCAGTTCATTAAACTTGGCGGCGTATTAGGGAACCGTCATGTCCTCTTGTTTTAACTCAAGAAACTGCATCTCCATTCTTCCCTGCATGTTCGTGGGAAAGTAGTTCTCGAAGAATATCTCCTTGAACCTCACCCACGTCAGATTCTCTATCCCGACCCTAGCCTGATTGGCTTCTCACCAAAAGTTGGCCTCTCCCTTCATCATATAGGTTGAAAAGGCAACCTTCTGGGCCTCGTCGACATTTTCTATCACAAATGCCTTCTCTATTTCCTTCACCCACGTTTAGGCTTCGATAGGGTCCGTAGTTCCTTTGAACTCTGGCGGACACACGCTCTTAAAATCCTTAACGGTAGTAGCTCGTGCTACTCCTGGATTTACGGGGATATTAGCCCCTGTTCTATTAAAGGCAACTGTTAAAAGGTTAAAAAAACTCCTGCATAGGGTTAACCGGACCTCCCTCTAGTTGATTCATAATAGCTCCTTGATTACATTGTACTCTTCTTGGTGGCATTTTGCTGATACAATAAACAACACATTTCATTATTATTCCTTTCTTTATTAGTTATTATTTGATATTAAACAATAACTTTAACATCCAATGCTCATTGTTTTCCATAAAAAAGGCTTATATTCATTCTTTGTAGTATACTACTACATCGGTTGCATTACACAGCCTAAGCTAATTACATTACTTTCCTGCTATTGCTTTTCAAAAATTGGGATTTACAAAAGACTACCCTTCGCTATACAAAAGAGGGCTTTACGTCACTACTAAGTACAAAATATTTACATACTTAAACTACTCTAGTTACTAGTAGATTACATCTGCCTTAAGGTATTATCAAAATCTGCCTTGGCAAGACCGGCAATGATATCACAACTGATAGTATGTCGCGTCTGCCCCACCTCTACAGGATAACCAGCTACCTGTTGCTGGAAATCTGTGTGAGAACTCCTATGAATATAGGACATTCTACCTATCTTCTGTAGTTTGGTTTTAGCTCCTCCTTGAGCTCAAAGACCTCATGTTTTAGCTCTTGGACCTTGTCCTTAGCCAAAACCCTCTCGTCGTGTTCCTGCTCCCACACGGACTCCACATCAGTCTTGTCCTCTATGATAGCTTGGAGCTCTGCCTTCAGCTCCTTAACCTCTTGACAGTAATGGCTATTTCTATCCAATACTGACATAAACAACGACATCATCGACTCCCCAAGAGCTATCTCCGCTGCTATAGCTACTGGATTGAAGGATACTACCTCCACCTCCTCCTCTATCATACTATCGAATACTAACATGAGGTCAGTATCCTCTAAGTCTCCAGACTCAATGACAACTATCTTAGGCTCTGCCGCTATGGGGTTCGGTATGACCTCTACTTGGTTCACAGACTCTTCACTAACAGCCTGTCCATCTACATGCATTCCATTTACTCCTAACATCGACACAAAATAATTAAGTTGTTTAGTACACGTCAGTAGAATAATAAAAACACATAACATAATCATAATGCATTTTTATAAGGTTATTTTCTTCTTTTACTTCTTTTACTTCTCTTAAGGTTATGACTTAAGGTTTTTAATCCCCCTTTAAGTTTTATAACCTAATGCTTTGATACCAACCTGTGACGCCCCCAAATCTGGGTATCTTCTAACTCGACAGATGGTGCTACACGGTACTACCATTCACACATACATTCAATTAAAAAGTCTCAAAAGAACGAATATGTCTTCTATATATTCAAAATAATATTATATTTCCCCAGTTTCTTTATAACCAATACATTCGTTCTTTTCATAATATTCAATATATTACAAACATTCATCTATACTATTACATAAGAAATCTAAGGGTTCGTCTTCACCTTGCCCTTATCCTGCTTCTGACCTTGATCTGATTCGATCTTAGCCGTGTTCATATGGTTCAAGCAACAGTGAGCATGACTAGCTCAGCAAGTACAACAATTCTAATAACAACATGCTTGAAACATAGAACTCGTATATCTTCAATAACTGAACAATAGTTACAAAGTACTATCGATAATTCAAAATAGCACTTCTTTTCATTCACAACATTTTACAACAACAATAATTAGTAAAACATCAATTCCGGTCCAAGATCTTGAGCATTTCATAAGTTCATTTGAAAAGGACATCCCGGAACTATGTTCATAAGTCCAACATTACTTACGAGCACGCCTAGGTGATCAGCCTATAGTACTCTATTTTGATCAACACTACATTCATTAAACGTGTATACATTTAAGTTATGGCAACCTCACGTGCCTGTTGTTAAATGACAAAACATTTTAGCATACTCATTCTTCGTTTGAAAACCACACCAATATAACTTGGTAAACATTAACCATGCTTGATAAAAACATAATATAAGTCTAGCCGAAAGAATTGGCTTGGACTTCATCATACAAGACTTCATGCGTAAGGATAAATGAATTTCAAAGCTTGTCCAGACTGAACTGGAAAAAGGGTTAGAATACTTGCCTTTAGCGTCTGCTACAGTTATAACACGTTCTCGGTTTAAGTCTTTAAGTCTCTACCTTAAAGAACTTGTTCTTCTCTTCTTTGAAAATCTAACAAAGGTCGACTTGACTTATGTGAGCTTATTCTCTCTAACACTTAAGCACTTAACTTAATGGAAGTTGAATGAAATTAATCAAGCAACAAATGAATTGTGAGCTTGCTATTTATAGACTTGGCAAAGTTAGGGTAGTATGGTCATTATAACATCCCACCTCCTTTAACTAACCTCCTTACTATTCATAACTTTAACCCTAAGTAAACTTGCTCATTACTTCTATTACTTGGCCACCACAAAACTTATCCTATGCTTGGCAATACTTAAAGTTCTTGGTCATCAAGATTACCCATGGGTTGCCCATTGGATCAACCTAGTCCATTGGATCATTACATTGGGCTTACGCTTCATTACTTAGCTAATTCTTGTGGGCTTGCATTACTTTAGTTTGGACTTTTGATTAACAAATACTTGGGCTTGCATATCAATTCCTATTGGACTTATACATACTACATAATCCATACATCTATTCACAATTGACTTAAAGTCCTAGTATAATTCTATATACATATAATTCTCAGATTCTAGTTCAGTATATTAATTTGTAATATACGTTATTCTATTCTCCATACATACTCGTATAATACTTTGTATTATACTTGTATTCAATACCTCGTATAATACATATATATCATACAATCAATACATTCTCTTCTTAACGCTTCATATTCCTAACGTTCTCTAATTAAGTCCGCATGCGAAATATTGCGTTTTCCATACGTGAATTATTATTACATAATTCATCTCACCTTGATATTATAACGTTACGTATTTTTCCGAAGTTCAAAAATAATTCCCGAGCGGAAATCGATGAATAGTGTTTTTCAGAAAATTTCTCGGAAAGCTTTTATTTTCGTCTTACAAATTCAAACACTTTAATTCATTCACGTAGTTAAAATACTACGACGTTCCGACGTTTCTAGGTTATATAACGACATTCATCTTATTAACATGTAATAATAAATAATATTATTTTATTCATTATTTAAAGTATTTATAAAAGGTTCGATTTTCTGGGGCGTTACATGTTGTATTAACAAGATAAGGGTCGATAATTGTAGTGTTACATTCCTTCTACAATATCAATGTTCTAGTTAGCCCAAATCATGCTAAGGCTGAGAATCGTAGATGGTCAAAGTCAGGGTCTTGAACACTGTCTGTCAGTGTTCTTGAGCTCAAGAACACCAACCGCGACAGAAACTGATTTAATTATTTTAGTTTTCTAATTTTCAAAAAATTCATTAAAAATAGAAATTAATTTTTGAAAATTACAAAATTAATTTTAAAAATTACTTTAAGTTATAAAAATTAACTTTTAATAATTTGGCATATTTTCCATAAATATTAGTATTTATTTGAATATTATGATATTTAATTTATTTAATAAATACATTAAAAAATTAATTAAAAATGATTTTATTATATTAAAATCATTTTAAATGATACTAAGGTATTTTAAAAATATTTTAAGTTATAAAATATAAATTTTAATATTTTAATGTAAATTTCATTAATTATTTAATATTAATGATATTAAGATTTATTTAATAATTATATTAAATAAATTAAAAATAATTTTAATATTATAAAAATCATTTTAAATAAAAATAAACTGTTTAAAAATATTTTAAATTATAAAATAAAACTTTTAATATTTAAAGGTATATTTCATTAATAATTTAACATTAATGATACTAGATTTATTTATTAATTATATTAAATAAATAGTTTAAAAATGATTTTATTAATTTATAAATCTTTTTAAAAAAGAAAATAAATGAATTAAAAATATTTGAAGTTATAATAAATGACATTTAATATTTTGATAAATAATGTATTAATATTTAAATATTAATGGTAATTATTTAAAATGATTTTAATTATTTTAAAAATCATTTAAGGGTAATATTAATACTTTAAAAATATTTTAAGTTATTATAAATAACTTTAATATTTTGGCAATATTTTCATTTTAATATTATTTAAATATTAATGATTATAGAATTATTTAATATTTAAATTATTTAATAATGATTATAGTGTTTGAAAAATTATGATAAATTATAATAATTGTTTAAAAATTATTGACAGTCTAAGAAAAATAATATGACTGATATTTAAATAGTCTAAATGAATATTGAACTCCAGAATAAAGTTTTAGACTCGTTAATTACCTGATAAAGTCGTCGATACACCGAAATGTTTCAGAAATTGATTTGGACTTAGATAGTTTGACTAGATACGTGTTTGTTTGTGATTCAATGATTGTTAAATCTATGCGACAATGTGCTTAGGCTATGTGTTAACTGCTAATAGCAGTACCGTGTGTTATGATGTGTTATTCCAATCGATAGAATGATTATATTAATGATATGTCTCGATATAAAATATAAAACTAAGTTGAGTAAGCAGCAGATCAAGCAAGTATCCTACCCTTTGCATTTACTTTATGCAATGGTCATGTGTAAGCTAGTCAGAACTCTAATGTTATTGTTATTGTTCATGTATCTATACTCTTGTAATCATGCCAGTTTTTGGATTCCATTGAATCATTGTTTGTCAATACAATATTACCATATGATCAAGATTTATATATTATGTTCGTTAATTTCTAAGCATGGTTATACAAGTGTCCTCACTTAGATAATTTATTGTATTTAATCACATGTTGATACATACTTTTTGGTTTTCAGTATGTATACATTGAATTAAAAGTTGTCTAAGCTATTTGACTCGACTAGACATAGATTTAAAAATAACGATGAGATATGTCTTAGCTAATTATTCTGGCTAGACGAACATTTGTTAGAACTTGATAGGTTCGAGAATAGAACTCAATTATTATTGACACGTTGATGCCAATTGTTTCGGCTAGATCGAAAAGGCCATTAGATATTGAAATCATAGTATTTCGTTGTTATAATTCAAATTCTGGTTATAATACTGAGAAGAACAACCTTTTTATATAAAAGGGAAACTTTTGGTGGTATATTCGGCTATTACGCGCATTTTAAGTATTATGCATAATATAGGGTATAATTAAGTTGATCACTTATTATACTTGCAGAGGGGTATGACTTAATCTTCATGGTTATCTGATATACCTAGGTATATCAAAGTAAATATTTGATAGTTACTCGAGAAGAAAAGTTCAAGATCCTTAGTGATCACTCAGCATAAACTCTGGAAAATATTCCACTTTGTTATTGCGTATAATTAATTCTTCTTATTCAATTGAATATCGAAAATCGAAAACAAAGTTCGTAGTCTGTCGATTGCTCATCAATTATAGTCAGTAAGTAGTTTTAAAATTTGAAATGAAATTGATATGTTGATTAGAATTGTTTCAGTTTACTTCACAACTGTTGATTCGTTGTAGAAATTCCTTTCATAGAAAACATTTACTTCTTTCAGCTAACGTTTATTGTCTATTATTACTTGCTGGGTACCCAAATGCTCATTCTTGCTTTAAATGTAAATGTTTTCAGCTAAGCGTGATCAACCTGAAGGTTCAGACAAGAACAAAGGAAAGGGAAAGCTAGCAGAATAAACTTTTTGTTATATTATGTAATAGTTAAACTATAATAAGACAATGATATTTATAATTATCATGTAATGTAATGTAGTAAAGGTTGAGAAACTGGGGATTAGATAACTCTGATGTAAATTAAGTTTAATGTTTATATTATTATTATTATTCTGCTCAAAGAAATGGTATCGTGAAGCACCAAGTTCGGGTTTTAAGTACCTGAATTTGGGGGCGTCACAAGAATGAAGTTAGGGAACTTGCCTCGTGTATAAGCTACACAAGTATAATAAACGTTCACCAATTATCCTATATATACCATTAGGACCACAATACCAATTAGTTATATGAATATTAACTTCATTATTTTATTCATTCACTTAACACAAAACTGAATTCTCAATTATATTATAGTATCCAACATGGTGGTTATAGAACAACACCAATTCTAATGATATCACATTCCAAACTATCGCAACTTATTAACTCGTAACTTTTGGTTTCAACGTTGTGATTACAATATGTTATTATGTCTTATAACATGTTCTAGGACCTTTTACAATCATCAAAATATGTTAAGTTAACATCTCCAAGCTATGCTGTTAGCAGCTGAATACTGGGTTTGACTGACCATTGGCGCGACCTTGCCATGGTTACCATAGAGTCTGGTGTGTGCCTGTGGCATGCAACGCCTGCGTTTCGGCTCAAAAATAGTTTTGCGAACATTTAAATTGAACTCGTTCAGGCCAAAATTCCAATTTTCCCAATTCTACAGCAACATAGACAAACCCAAAACTAGATAAGTTTACTACAACAACTCTAGGCATAAACATAACACTTCTAATCACCAAAACACCCAAATTATAAGGATTTAAACCATGTTTTTTTTGTTTTCTCCATTTTTAACACATTTAGCGAATTCAATCGCTAAATCCTTGTTTCTTAACCAAATTACTCCATTCCAACTGCATTGTTTTCGTTTCTTAATGTACTATCACAATCCACAAAAAATTTACAAATTCTATCAAGTATTGGACATCAAATTTTGGACTTATTTAAGCTATTTCCACACACATATATACACTATTTTAAAGTCTTCTACTACAAACCCAATTTTCATGAATTTGATACTCCAAAACCAAATGAAAAAAACATATATCAGATTTTAAACCATCTTCAACACAAATAACAATTATTTTTAACAAATCATCAACCAATTCTTCCCCTTTTTCCCAAGAAAACTCAAGAACACCAACATAATTTTCTTGAATTCTCTTACTAAAAAACATATATATATATAGATAACAACTAATTGATTACATAAACTAATTTAACAATTATAATTTCAAATTCACACAACTCTATATTAGAAATTAAGAGCATAAATTTAGGTTTTTATACCTTTAATACTTGATTTCCTTGCAAGATGATCACAAGCTTTAGCAATCCTTCTCTTTCTTCTTGATAAAATCCCAAAGAATGAATTATCCCTTCTCTCAACTTCACTGTGTTTTCTCTCTTCTTCACCACTCTATATGTTTTTTTTCTTCTTAGTTAGCCTTAGGAATTATGTGCGTAATATAAACTGGCCTCCCCCTCCCTCTACGTATGTCAGGTTAAAAATAATACACCCTATCGGTTATGTTAGGCCAAAATCCATAAGGTTTTTCATTATAATTATACTTTATACTTAATAAATCATTATATATCTAATTTAATTATTAAATTAGACTAGAACATAATTTTATTTTATTTAATTATTTTCTTAAATATTAAATGATTTATTTAATTTAATTATTTCATTAAATTAAATCCTCAAATAATAAAATTTCCATTAATCAATTTAGTTACTAAATTAGTGCACCACAATTTCATCAATTATTTATTTTTCTCAATAAATAAATTATTTTAAATATTTATTTAATTCAATAAACTTTTAAATTAATTACAAAATTTTCTCGATCGTCGATCAAATCACATAAACAAAGCGGAACATGATAAAACGGATTTTAAAATTTTATACAAACCATCACCATGATCATGCTTTGTGCTTAATTATCAATTCAATAGAAAATAGATGAAGAGCAGATTTATATCGTTGTTGAAACAAGTTTTCTCAGGTGCGAGTTCACCTTTAAATCTTTTTCCCATTCAAATAGAATCCATCGGGTTTGAATATTCCTTCATTTGATCAATGTTAACCACCGAAATATTTGGCCTCTAGACGTGATCCACCAAGGAAGAATAATTATTCAAGAAGATGGGTGTTTGGCAAAACTCTAATTCTATCTCTATAGAATATGTGTACTCTCCCAATTCTTGGAATAAAATGTGTAACCCTAATTCATAATAAGAATTTTTTATTTATACATGTAGGCAACCTTCCTAACTATTTAGGAATAGGGTTTTGTTTTAATTAATTAAACTCTTTTAATTAATTAAGCTCTTAATCCTATTAGAAATAATTGAGTACCTTTATTAATTAATTCTCAAAATCCTTTAGGAGTTAAATGATAATAATAATAATAAGTCTCCTCTTATTAATTTATATTTAATATTTCTATCGATTAAATTAAATACACTTAACTTATTATTACAATTATGCAATTTACTACTAAAATAAATATTTTCGCTTTTATGGTGTGACCCTTTAATGTCTCCATATTAAACCGGTTGTGAATAAATCAATTAGAACAATTCTAATCTTATTTAAATAAATAAATTAAAATATTAATTCATTTAAATAAATCACATTTATTCTACAATAAGGATAAGTCTTTGTAATGATAGAAAATTTTATAATTAATTTAAAATATTTATCAAATTGAATAAATATTTTTGTTGGTTTATTTATTGAATAAGATAAATAATTGATAAAAATTATTGTGAAATAATTTATTTGAGATTGACAATGTTAATTAAATTATGTGAAATAATTTAATAGTTGATGCATATTTTATCACAGTAATGTGATGATAATATTTTAATTTAATTTAATAATTAAATTAGAGGATGAGTTAGTTGTTAAATAATTATGATATTGTGTAATGGTGTTAATTAAATTAGAGATTTAATAATTTATTAAATGAAATTATAATTATATGACAAGGGTTGATTTGATTTAATTAAATTAAATCTTAGTGTGAAATT
This sequence comes from Panax quinquefolius, assembly GCA_020205615.1. NCBI lineage: Eukaryota > Viridiplantae > Streptophyta > Magnoliopsida > Apiales > Araliaceae > Panax > Panax quinquefolius. The sequence goes on along the minus strand of CM035156.1, from coordinate 90,303,810 downwards.
TAAGAATCATATAATAAGAGTAATATTTAAATAAATTAAAAAGAACTAATTGGGACTAGCCAAACAAAACTTAAACTTTATAACTCAACATCTATTAAACATCATACATTATTCGGAACCCTAAACATGGTTCAAATAATAATAATTCAGACAAAGTGTATAAATCTTCGAGTATCGCATCTGATTCATGTCTTTCAAGTAGCACATAACTTTACCTTGAATCTTTAACCTGCAAAAGTGGTTATTTGCAAGGTTGAGCTCGACAGCCCATCAAAATCTAATGGTTTTCATGCATCATGTAGCACATAATAACATGTTTAACATATATCTCATAAACACTGGACTAACATAGCATATATGCTACAATTCATATAACAAGTATAAAGATTGAGTTCCTTACTCACAGTATGCTTTACTTAATAAACGTAGTAATAAATTGACTTTAACATTTCATACTTTCAACATATATATAACACATCATGCTCTTTGCAATAAAGATTTAAAACAGTTAATCATCAAGTTCACATAGCAAATAGGAACTGAAAGACTTGCCTTGATCGTTGTTTACCAATAACAGTTTAACAGCTTATAGCTATCTGCACTTCACGTGCCCTACACAATTATATAATCATTCACATTAACTATTAGTCACATAGTAGTGCATAGTAGTTGTAATGTTAACTTTACTCTATATCTGGTAACCCTTCTTATTAATCAATACACAATGTTCAATTTAATTGTGTTAACTTTTGACTTACATCTCACTGTATTACTTTTTAGGTTGTACTCGAAGTTCATTTAAGTGTTTAAGTCTTGCTAGGAATCATTATTGGTTTTATATTAAACCCATTTCATATCTTATAATATTCATTTCATTTGACTTAAAACACTTTTTACGTTCATTAAATTTTGTTACGGTGTTTCGACGTTCATTCGTCACACGCCCGATTTGTCTTTCTTGTATATGCTTAGTATGCTTATACAACTTATCTAATACATTATTTATTAATGTTAAACATCATTATATTTACTAACATTCATTTTTTATAACTTAGAAACACATCTTTTATCGTCAGAAGCACTAAACTTGCATACGTGCATGCCCGACGCCATCCGATTTTCACCAAAAACATTAAAGTCCTAAAGATGACTATTTTGAACCCTGTTTATGACCTCAAATCGAAAACCTTAAAGAATGAAAGTTGTAGGTCTATTCGTCCTCGCTTCGGATCATCTTGAATCGCCTCAATCGGAGTTTGTATGAAAAAGTTAAGCCTATTTTACTATTATAGGTCAAAATAGTCACACCTAACACACTTTGGGCACAGTTGTGCTCAATTTAGCCTTGGGCACAGCGCAGCTGCGCCCGTTAACAGAAACAGGACTCTAAAGTTCATTGTTCTTGCAATTTTTGAACATTTTCTCCTTCTAATGTTCATAACTTGAGTTATACACACCCAAATTAGTCCGTTTTTGATTCTATGGATTCGTAATTCATAGAACTACAACATACTAGAATTATAATAATTTAGAAAAACACTAACTAGCCTAAATCTTAACCCAAAACTCATGTTCATACTAAACTTTCATGTTTTAACATGTTTAGTAAATTCATTGACTACGAATTCGTTTCTTAACCAAATTGATTCATTCAACTTATGTTCTTTTCTTTTCTTTTCATATTAACATATTATAGACTCAATTTATAGTTTAGTTCACAAACTAACTACCAATTTCTATACTTTCACAAGCCATATACATAACCATATACACTGTAAACGATTTTCTTTCTTTTTGAACATAATTAGCACACTAATTCCTTGTCTAGATGCTAATTCTAACATCCCAAATACACACAAACTCAATAATTCAGTTTGTATAACTAAAATTCATCAAACATGCAATTTATAGAAAATTTTAAAAGTGAAGAACATGAACTCTTTTTATAAACATACAATTCAAGGTTGAGAGGTTATACCTTCAATTTCTTGGAGATAGTCATTGATAAAACACAGTGAATTGCTTTGGAATCACATAAATTCTCTCTCAAGTTTTCTCAAACTCTCTCAAACTTCTCTGTAAACTATCTCTTCTCTCTTCTTCTTAGGCTTAGGCCAAACCCTTTTCACGTAACATAAAACCAACGTACAAAATAAACTAAACCCAAACGTCTAAAACCGACGTTTTATTAAATATAATAATGATATATTAGTTATAAAATTTAATATATTTTATTTATATTTATACTTTATTTTTATTTTTTTATTATAATTCAAAATTCAAAAGCCATAAGGCTTGGTTTGGCAAAAACACTTTTAAAATAAAGACTTAATAATTTTAAGCCTTGTTTGGTAAATCCATTTAAACAACTTTAATTTACTTCAACAAATCATTTATACTATAGTTTATTGTCCCACATTATTTACTTGAATTTCCATATCCAATCTTAATTAAATAAACAAAACTAACTACCACAAAATTATAATTTTTATTATAATTTTACTTAATAAATTAACATATCACTTTAATTACTAAATTAAATTAAAACAACATTCTAGCAAACTATATAATCCTTAACAACTCTCTAATTTAGTTATTAAGTTAAGTTAAAATATTATCTCATAAATTTAATTTATCACTCTTTTATCTTAAAGTTAAGTTGGACTTTTAACTCCTGAAGTTTAATAGAAGCCATTCGATATGGGGTTTTAGAAATGGGTTTTGTACCCGGTTCAAGATCAATAAAGAATTCAACATCACGTTATGGGGGTAGACCAGGAAGTTCTTCAGGAAATACATCAGGAAATTCTCTAACAACAGAAATATTATCCAAATCTGACTTATCTTTATTCAAATCCATAACATGGGCTAAGTGGCATCCATTTTTCAATAAACGAATAGCTTTATGGCTTGATATGACGGTGACTGATTTTAGTGGTTTAGTTGTTTGAATTCGTATGACAGGTTGGTTAGGAATATGAAAACTAACAACCTTACGAAAATAATTAATTTTGGCATGATGAGTGGTTAACCAATCAATTCCTAAAATCACATCAAAAGCAAGTATCTTTAAAGAGATAAAATCAACAGGTAATGTGATAGTGCCAACTTGGATCAAGCAAGATTTATAAACTGTAGATGTAACGAAGGTTTCACCCAACGGAGTTTCAACACATAAATCAAAGTCCAATTTCTCCGGAGTCAAGTTTAAACGTTGAGCACAAGCATGAGAGATAAAAGAATGGGTAGAACCGGTATCTAGTAAGGTATAAACTTTGCAAGAATTCAAGATTAGCTTACCCATGATCACCTCATCCAGGTTCCTCACGTTTTGGCCAGTTACGACAAACGCTCATCCAGGAACCGCTGATTTTGACTTATCCGGGACAGCCTTTGGAGTCACCATCCTCGCCGAAACATGGTTTTACTACGAAAGGCCTCGAGCTATATGGCCCTCCTTTCCACAGCTTATAACATACCTTGGATTGTTGTGGACAGCCAATGATATGTCCCTCTTTTCCGCATTTGTAACATCTAACCTGGCGGTACGATCTCCTCCCTAGAATTTGTTGTTGGTGTCATTGCCATCGTGCCGGCTGATGTCTTCCTGTCATTGTTGAATTTCCTCTTTCTGAAATTTCCACTTGACTCACCTCTCCTATTATCATGGCCACGATTACCACCCGAGTGGTTACCGCATTTGTCCATCTTTTTCCCTCCTCGCTGGTTATCATCGTTCTGATGACTGTTGTCACCGGTATGACCCTGATTGTGGTCCCTCGGTTGAGTATACTCACTATCTCGCTCTAATAATTGAGCCCTGTTGACAACATCTGAATACAGAGAAAATTTATGAGAGATAAGGTATTGACGAATCTCGGGTTTTAGACCTCTCAGAAACATCTGCGTCATACATTCCTTATTTTCTACCAAATGAGGTGAAAACTTGGATAACTCTGCGAACTTCGCCTCGTACTAAGACACCGTCATGTTGTTCTATTCCAGTCTAATAAACTCTACCTCCTTCATATGATGAATACTTTCAGGAAAGTACTTGTCATTGAACAGTTTCTAAAATCTTTCCCAAGACATGTTGAAAAGCGGGTGGTCGGGCACGCTTCATGATTCCCACCAAGAATCGCCTCTCCACGGAACATAAAGGTGGCGAATGGAACCTTCTGTTCCTCCGTGCATCCCCAGACAACGAATATCTTGGTAATTTGCTTGACCCATGTTTTCGCCTTAATCGGATAGGGGTTTCTCCAGAAATCCGGTGGTCCCAACTCCTTGAACTGCTTGGCTGTGACAGACCGCGTGTTGCCATCATTTCCACCCGTATTTTGTACACGAGTCTCCCTCGTCTGATTTTGCATGAACTGCAAAAAGCTCCTAAACATTCCATCTTTCATCGCTTGCTTTCTAGAAGTGTTGTTTACAGGAGGAATATTGTCTTCCTGTTGCACGTTCTCCTGGTTTGTGACTAAAGGTTGTTCCACAGTCTCATACACTCCATTGTTAACATTCTCAGCAGCCATTCTTAAATATTGCCATAAAGCAAGGGTTAATTAAACTAATTAACATATCACATAATATCCTTATATTATGACCGACCAACAAATAAGCTTAGATAGGACACACTAGCGAAGGATTTACTCGTCTCTCCCCTCCTAGTTCTATTCCCTGATCTCCTCCAAAGACCATATCCCTAAGCTTTGATACCAACTATGACGCCCCCAAAATAGGTATACAACACCTATTCTGAGTCGCCAAATACATGGTACAGAAAGCAAACTACAACATCAATAATACAATTGTCGTACAAAATACGACAACACAAACTGTGAGTTTAAATACAAATATTATCTTTTAGACAATATCAACACTCAAATAAGTCCTCATTACAATTATTCATACACTATTTTACAGAAATAGTGAGAACTGCTAAAACATCTTTCTAGAACCATCACTCCATACCCCGACTCGATCCTGCTATGTTCTCACCTCCCGAGAAGAAAAATGGAACAAAAAGGAAAAGGGTGAGCTCAACTAGCCCAAAGAAAGAATATTATGATTAAAATAATATACAACAAATTATCATTAGTCTTTAACAAGGAAAAATCTGATAGAATATAATAGACAACAAGTTTTAGATCAATATTCTGCAGCGGAAATAACAATCCATTAGAAGAGTCTCGTAGAGAATGAATTCTACTATCTTCTAAGATTTAAAAGTTCATCATCAATATTTTATCCTCGTAACAACAATCAATATACATCTTTAATCAAATATTCATCTTTGCACTACAGCCAAAGATATTCATTCAGTATCACCAGGTTAGTCATGTTCATCTCAACACTGCTCATCTTTCAGACTACGGCCAAAGATATACATCGATTAATCATTCATCTTTGCACTACAGGCCAAAGATATTCAGTAATATCATCATTTAAGACTGAGGATGATGAAAAATATTTTAAAGAAAATGAATCCCGTGAGACAGAAGGACAAATAATAGGATTCAGTATAATGATTTATCCAAGATCAATAATACTTTATAATAACCAATTGTGAAGCAAAATTCAAAAATAACGATCAAAACATGGATACAATCAAAGATAGTAGCCAAAATAGACATCTTGGACAAAAAGAAGAAAATTTCATTTTTGGTGAATAGTGATCGATATCGTGAATAAAGGCCAGATATCGTGAATAGTAACCCAAAGACAAAAAGTTCTAAATTTGATTAAAAGTTCACCAATATTTCAAAGATAATGATATTGAAGAAAATAATATCATTTAAGAAAAAATAACATCCCTTACCTCAAAATAACTAAGATTTCCGATCGGAATATCGGATAGAAAGTCGAAGGAAACTTGTACCAAACAAAGAACTCTCAAAGTATCAAAATACTCACAAAAATACCGAGAATCTAGAGAGAAAGAAAACTTTGTTTCGTGTAATTTTCAATTCTAACCTAAGCGCCTATTTATAGGAAAATGCTAAAACGCATATAGAGAGACGAAAAAAAATAAAATATTATTATTTCTTTCTTTTTTCTCTACGCACACCTTTGGAAAAATCAAGCATGCCATCTTGGAAGAAAAAAATAGCAGCCCATGTGTATTCAACACCAACCCAAAAGTGGGTCCCACCTATAAATTAATAAAAATTATTTTATTTTCTGAAACTTCAATAATTCATAGAAAATAGCCTGTTTATCAGAAAAATACGAATTTTATATTCATTCTATACGAAATTGAATTCTCTACAACTTTGTAGCTTTGAGTTTTTCCAAATTCCAAACCGAAAATATCCGAAATCCACAAACGGACAATTTTCAACACCGTTTCAACACCTTTTAAAATTCATAACAAATCATGCGTTAATTTTCAATGGTTCAAAATTTGTGGACATATACTCAACTCATATATGTATAACATATCCAAAAATCACAACGATCCAACGGTCGGATTAAAAATTATAACTCACACAATATATCTCAAGAACACCGATTTGATCTTTTAATACCTCCAATCCGACAAAATACTGATAAAATATCTCAACAATAATTCCTTCATTTATAACCACATAAATAAATCCATCATTTATATCTGCATCAAATAAATATTTTCTTATCATATAAATCAATAGTTAATTATTCACAAATAATATTACAGAATCACAATAATGGCAATCAGGCACGCAATTAGGTGACCAAACCTCTCCTTAGACAGAACTTTTTAGACATTGTCAATAATGTTATCTAATAATATTATTCAAATAATATGAATTATTGATCTGATAATGGGAAATACTGTGCAATGAAAATTATTGAAACAACAATAATATTAAATTTCAACGCAACAATTATTGAATCAATAAAATAAAATATTGAGCAAGAATTCATCGTAACAATTATTGAGTAATGCCTTCTTACGCATTTAATCAATAATTCAATAATCTTGTGCAATACCGTGTGCTCATTGCTCAACCACGCCAGACATCGTATTTTAACCACCGTGTATTCCAACGTTGTTAAGCAGTAATAACTACGCTAGTTATTTATAAAAACTCATACTTTGTCGTTTTCTTCATCCGACAGCTTATCAAGTATGAGCCCCACGAATGGTCGCGACAAATGCATTTAATATTCACGACAAAAAGAATATTCCACGACCAAAAGAATATTCCCCGATAAAAATGAATATTTTATAACCACTTGCTTATCTTGTAAAATTTGCACATTTCACCCAAAACCAAAGCTTTATATCAAATTAACATCTTATTAATTTAGAATAATGAATAAAGAAAATTCAATTTTATTTATAATAAGTTGGGGTATTACAAATATCATCCTTACTGTGAGATCCCGAATTTTATGAAATAAAAGTATTCAATTTTTCTATTTTGGTAAATAGTTAAATTGATAAAAGGTTAAAGTTAGGGGTGATATTTGAAAAATTTTCAAAGTAAGCAAGTTGTCATAAAATACCCGGTAGTAAAAGTACAGTAATATGTGTGGTTGCATAGTAGCACATGGTATTGGTTATTGATGCTTACGTGAAAAGTCACTCAGTTATACTTAATTATTGCTGTAGTAACTGCTGCATCACATCTCTAATATTATTGATTCAATTGTTGTCACAGTATCATCTGTATAATATGTTATATTATTAAATCAATAATTGAGATGACAAAGTTATTCATATTATTAATTGCAATATTGACAATGTCTAGAAGTTCTGTCAAGGAGAGGTTAGATAATCTAATTGCGCGTCAATAGAAAAAAATCTTTATCGGAAAGCCCCCTCTTTCCTGGGAACGACCTGGTTGTTAAATATTGTGAGTTATAATATTAATGATGAATGTTATTAAATATCGAATTTGAGTTCGGAGTTCAATTTGGAGACGCGGACGTGATATTTGAGTCTAGAACGATGAAATTAGTAGAAATAGACTATAAACATAAATTTGTCGGGGGTTGACTTTTTGGTTTAAAAAGTCAACAGTTGACTTTTTCGAAAAAATTCAAACTTCGAAATTTCAAAAATGTAATTGTTGAGAAAAATATTTCCATTGTGTTGGGATTATTAGTGTTAGTGGAAATCAACATTTATTTCGATAGTAATTGATGTTTAGAAGTTATATTGACCAACCGGGTAATTAATCGGTTTAATGAGGAATTAATTGCTATTAATTCACATGATTATAACTATTTGTTCACATGTGTGTACTATTGATTCACAATCTGGTACTATTAGGGGAGTTGGTGCAAGATTGATAATACTTGCATGACTAAGTTAAAAAATGGAGGTATAGATGGAGGTATTATACTATAATTTGTATTTTCACATTATTATAACTATTGGTTCACATGTTTGAACTATTGATTCACATTATTTACTATTAGGGGAGGTGGTGCAAGTTTGATAATACTTGCAGGACTAAATTAAAAATGAAAGAAAAGTTGAAGGTATTATACTGTAATATTTCGAGCCTCAAAACGTGCAATTATCGAAACTATATTTTTCTATAAGTAGAAGCTCATTCTTCCTTCATTTCTCACCAATTCACTAAAGCTTTAGAGCAATTATTATAGAGAGCAAGAAGAAGAGAAGTATGCTACCTCACTATTCCAGTATCCAGTCTTCTTTTGAGGTAAGGGGTATTATTTCTTTCGTATTCATGAAGAGAGCTATTGTTATTCCATTCCTTATTATTCTGTTGGAATAATCTGTATACGCGGACTACCGTATATATGGTGAAATTCTTCTATTATTCCATTCTTTATTATTCTGTTGGAATAATCTGTCTATGCGAAGTACAACATACATGGTGAAATTCTTCTATTATTCATTTCTTTATTATTCTATCGGAATATCCTGTCTATGCGTTTATGCATGACCTAGTTCCATTATTTATTATTCTATCAGAATATCCTATCTGTGCGTTTACGCATGACCTGGTTCCATTATTTATTATTTTGTTGGAATATCCTGTCTGTGCGTTTACGCATTGACCGGTTCCATTATTTATTATTCTCGTTGAATAATATGTTCATGCTTGATTATTACGCACGGTGAATTCTCCTATTATTCCATTCCTTATTGTTCTATTAGAATAATCTGTTTATGTGGATTACCACATGCATGGTGAATGATCCTTTGTATTCATTCCTTATTAAATTGTGGAAATGATGCGTTTGACGTGGATTACTGTGACAATGCGGTGAAAATCCATTTTTAGTTTCATAATTTTTTTTTAACCCTCAAAAATACTGGAAAATTTTGAAATGATAATTTGATGAGTTTTCTAGATTGTGTCCAAAAATATGTATAGATTAGGAGCTATGAATTTTATGGGAAAAGACTATTTTAAAATTAAACCCTTATAACTCCTTTTGGTTAACTCCAAAATTGGTGAAATTTTTATTGGGAGAACATGTAAAATTGGTGAAAAGTACAATTTATGATAAATGTCCAAATATTCGACAATTTTGTCCATATGAAAAATAGTAAATGAATTCTAAAAATTTCGAGAAAATATATGTTCAATATGTGACTATATTCTACTAAATCCTAGAAAAGAAATATTTTTGGGACTAATTTGGTATTTTTCATGAAAATGAACTAGTTATGAGTAAATGAATTAAATATGTTATGTGAAGTAACAAAATTGGAAAATAGGATTTTATGGCTTGGGATCCTATATAAGGAATATGCAGATTTTTTATGAGGGATTTGATCATTGGTGATGAAATCTTATGAGTATGACATTTTTGAATGATTAAATACATTATTTGGTAAAGTGTAAATAATTCAAATAAATTGTTTATAAGTTTAAGAAGTGATTAAAATATTGTTATAATATTAATAATATTAGATTATGAGTTTATTAAGTGATTGATAATATTTGGATAAATTTAAAGTCTTTAATATTTATCCTTGATTTCGTTTGATTAATGCTTATATTATTGTCATCATCCTCATGCTTATATTGTGATGAAAGTCATCTTTGGCTTACGTGCATAGATGAACTGTTGATTATTGGTTTTATAGTTGTATATCTTTGGCTTACGTGCAAAGATGGACTGTTGATTATTAGTTTTACAGTTGTATATCTTTGGCTTACGTGCAAAGATGAATTATTGATTTATGCGTATCTTTGGCTTATGTGCATAGATGAACTGTTTATTGGTATGATTATGTTCAGGGATCATTCGGTATAATCATGACTCGTAATGTTATAGATGATGTGGTAAAAGTCCTCATTGGCCCATAGTGCATTGATAGACAGTTATTGGTATGATTATAACCAGGGATTATTCGGTATAATCATGACCATTGATGATTACATGAATATCCTTGGCCATAGTGCAGGGATGAATCGATGATGTGGATTATTTATGAAGCTGAGTCTCAGCGATAAAATATTGATTATACATTTTTAATTCGTAAAAGATAATAGATATCATGTTCTACTTGATTTTTCTAAAATACAGTGGTATGTCTTTGGCCTGTAGTGCAAAGATAAATTGTTAATGAATATCTTTGGTCGTAGTACAAAGATGAATTTATTAGTATGACTATGAGCAGGAATTGTGATTTGGTATAACCATGATTTTTGATGTTTCAGGTGAAGATAGGTGATGAAAATTTTCTTCATTCCGGTGTAAGAGGAATTTAGAATCACAATTATGATTATGAGTTATTCATATGATTGTGGGATGTGAATTGTTGATTGATGTTACAGGGATAAAACATTATTGGTGGACTTTTAACATGGAGAAGATAATAGACATGATGGTCTATTTGACTCTTCTAATGGATTGCCCGTTCCGCTGCAACTATAGTTGAAAAGTTTTTTCATCTACCATATGTTCTAAATCTCTGATTTATTACTGATGAAGGCTATTGATGATGTAAATTATCTTTAGTCATGATATTCTTTCTTTGGGCTAGTTGGTCAATTCTTTTGCTTCACAATTCCTTTCGTGTAATAAGAGTGTAGCCGGGTTGAAAGGAGGGTAACAAGGGAATAGAACGGTGGTCTATAACTGTTGAGATTCTCCCTAAATAGTATAGAAATAATTTTATTGAGAACTTTAGATAAGTGTGTCGTATTGTATACGTCATTTGATATTAAATTTTGGTGAACCGAATAGGGTGAGGTGAACCCAACTTTGGAAGGGTGTTTTGCCACTATTATACATGATGTCTAATGACATACAACCTTGTGTTATCATAAGATAGGGTTGTGCACATCCACTTGGTGAGTATATCTACGAGCACTACCTATATGATCTTGGAGTTGGGTTGAAATATAATTTTCAATTGCAGACAGTGGAGATAGTTATATGTCAAGAGAAGACTCACCAATAGAAAGAACATGATAGTAATCTTCTTATTTTTCTTTGGGGTCTATTGGGTCAACCAAGGATAATTCTGTGGACATATGATATCTAGCATAACCTAGACGCATGGCCTCCCATGTACAAAGGTTTCCTTGAGCACTTCCCAAAGATTTTAATTTTTAAAACAGTTTTTATCTGTACTTTTATGTAAAGTACCATTGTGAGGTTGTGGTCGAGGCACCATGATAGTTACATAGATTTGTATTAAAACTCACAATTTAACTGTGGTCGTATTCTGCACGACAGTTCAACAGTTGTATAAATGAAGTTTGTATTTGATTTTTATAGTATGATATCTGGCGACTCAGATGGGTCGTGTGGACCTATTTAGGGGGCGTCACACTTACCACATTCTCCTTTTAGAATAACAAGAATCTTCCACAATTGCTCAATAATTGGGAAGTAATATGAATAACTCATGAATTTAAAAGATTTCAAATCATGCTGAGGGGTCACAAGACCTTGAACTACGTCTACGATTATAAGTATTTCTTTCAACTTAAACCTTAATAGTCATTAGACTGTAGGGACTCTCGTACTTAGGGTGTTAAGCCTTTCGTACGATGTATTGTACACTCTGTCCACGATTATTAGTACTCTTTCAACTTAAACCTAAACATTTATTAGACTATAGGGACTCTCATACTTAGGGTGTTAAGCCCTTCGTACGATGTATTGTGCACTCTATCCACGGTTGTAAGTACTCTTTTAACTTAAACCTAAACAGTCATTAGACTATAGGGACTCCCGTACTTAGGGTGATCAGCCCTTTGTACCACATATTGTGCGCAAACATCTAAACGCTTCTGCGTACTCCCCTATAAAAGGGTTGTTCATCTCAGATTTTTAACATCTGAATCCGCACCAAAATAATTTAGTTTGGTATAACTTCTCAAGAAATGCTTGAATTGCATAAACATCTTTCAATATTTGTCTAGCTGAATCAAATAGTATAGACTTCTAACAACAACTCGAACATCAATCGAAATAGTTTTATCTAATTCATATGACATATCTTTCTTAGTTTAAAGAAAACCAAAAATCCTTTTATGATGACATGATACCGTACTATCTCGATAGTACGTTGAGGATTAAGTCATTATATGACTTTGTCATGCTACATCATACCATAGTGGGTTGATGATCTTATGATCATATCCAACACCAAGTTCAATTGCATTGATGACTTCCTCGTTTGTCAAATCAGCATCATATTTAGTGATGCCTTAATGACTACGGAAAGAAACAAAATACATTTTGATATTTTTAAATCATTTTTGTCTAGCCGAAATAATTAGCATAGACATATGAATAATGGTATTGTTTTTAAAACTCATTGGTTCCATGGTTTGATCCAATGTTTTTCAAGAAAAATAGAAGTGCAAACATCAGCACGAATTCAATAAATTTCAAAAATCTAGCAAAGCTAGAAGATTTGGAATACCTAATTTTCTCCATCAATTTCAATCTTTACTCAATTACCTCATTACTAACTAATTCTTTTTATTTCTAGCACCACCAATACTCTTATACTAAATATTCTTGTATTTCAACTTACAATCTTCCTATACCCCCAGTATAGTTCATCAAACTTACTACATATTGGAAGTTCAGGAACTTGCCACAATAATATGAGTTTAAGAACTTATCCTAGTCAGACCATAGGCATCCATTCACTGAGGGGTTCAAAACATATCATATTATTATGAGTCATGAACTTACCATATGCATTAGTTTTAAGAACTCACACCTAACCCTAATAATATCTGACTAATCTTAATAGTTTCTAACTATCAAATATATACATGAGAAAAGAATCACCTTTTCGCCACATATACATTGATAGCGCGACACCAACATTCTAATGATTATCAATGTGATAAACTGAGTGCAAGCACAAAACCCTCGCCCATACAATGGTTTTTACAACTCAGCCATCACATGAGTCCTCAATTGAAATCCCACATAACTTTATCTTGCTTATAACTTGCTCTTTGCTTGTTACAAATTTTTCGTACCACATCATTTATAACTCCTCGCGAGTTTACCTCATAATATTTTATAGTACATTATCTTCATAACATCAAGCTATAATTATTCAAACATTAGAAACCATCTTTCTTTTATAACTTAAACAGATCACGTCGTGATTCTATAATCATCTCTCTTATAATTCTTTTCTTAACTCGTGATCATTTTGTTTTATGATCCTCTGTGACGCCCCCAAAATAGGTATACATCACCCATCTTAGGTCGCCAAATACATGGTATAGAATACAACTACAAACTTAATTATACAATTGTCGTATAGAATACAACAAAACATAAGCTGAGAGTTTAACACGAACATTATCTTCTAGACAGTATCCAAACTCAAATGGAGTCCTCATTACAATTATTTTCATACTATTTTATAAAATAGTGAGGACTACTAAGAACCATCTTGGACCATCACTCCGTTCCCCAACTAGTCCCGACTATGTTCTCATTTCCTGAAAAGAACAATGAAAGCAAATGGTGAGCTCAACTAGCCCAGTAAAGAATATTATGACTAAGATAATTCATTTATCAATAGCCTTCATTAGAATAAATCAGAGATTTAGAACATATGATAGATAATAAAAGTTTTCAACCATAATTGGAACGGAATCAACAATCCATTAGAAGAGTGAAGTTGAACATAATATCTACTATCTCCTTCAAATTAAAAGTCCATTATTAATATTTCATTCCTGTAATACTCATCAACAATTCTTTGTTGTACTCATGAAAAAGAGAACTTATCATTGTTTTCACCTGAACCACTAAAGATTATAGTTAAACTCACAATTCATATTTATAATCATATAAATCAATAGTTTCTCCTTGCCACAAAGGCTTAATAGAACGTTTAGTCAATGTCCTTACCCCAAAGGCTAAAGATATTCAAATGTAATAACAATGATCATACCAATCAATTGTCTATCTTTGCACTACGGGCCAAAGATATTCAACTATAAAACTAATGGTCATGATCATAACAATCGATTGTCTATCAGTGCACTACAGCCAAAGACATACAACTGTTAACTAATGGTCATGATCCTGCCAATCACATCATCAAATTATCTATGCACTATGGGCTAAGGATATTCGTTAGTATCACCAGTGGTCATGATTATGTCATACACCTGTCCATCTTTGCAGTACAGGCCAAAGCTATCAATTAATTATTCGTCTTTGCACGTAAGCCAAAGATATACAACTGAAAAACCAATAATCAATAGTCAATCTTTACACGTAAGCCAAAGATATACAACTGTAAAAACAGTAATCAACAGTCCATCTACGCACTACGGGCCAAACATGAATTTCATTACAATATAAGCATGAGATTGATGACAATGATATCAACATCAATCAAATGGAATCAAGGATAAATATTAAAGACTTTAAATTTATGCAAAGTTTAAAAATATCCAAATTGTCAACATGATACTACTTTGTGGGGTAAAATTCAAGAATAATATTCATGTATCAAAAATAATTTGGACAGAAAAAAATAATTTTTTTGGGTGAATAGTACCCTATGAATAGTACTTCGAGAATAGTACCTCATGAATAGTACCCCGGCATGAAAAGTGTGACGCCCCCAAATTCAGGTACTTGAAACCCAAACTCGGTGCTTCACGATACCATTTCTATGAACGGAATAATAATAATTTTGTCATAAATATCAAACTTAATTTACATATCAAAGTTGTCTAAATCCCAGGTACGCGATCTTAAAACATTTCATTATATGATAGATAATAGATATCATCATCTTATTTAAGTCTAGCTATTACATAAGGTAACACAAACTTATTCTGACAGCTTTCCTTTCCCTTTGTTCCTTGTAGAGCCCTCTAGTTGGTCATACTTATCTGAAAACATTTAATTTAAGCAAGGATGAGCATTTGAGTGCCCATCAAGTAATAACAATTATAAATATTAGCTGAAAGGATTAAATGTTTTCTTTGTACTACCCTTCTACAACAAATCAAAAGTAGTGAAGTAATCTGAACCGATAATAATAACGGGTTAAATGCTTTCTAGGTCACTGTACTATAAGTCGACTTACAAATAGGTCACTAAACTTTTTTTTTCTTACAGTCAACTCACTGAACTCGATTTTTCTAACAAAAGTTAAAAAAAACCGTCAAACTCGTTTGACTGTTAACGGAAAGTACACATCAGCGGCTAAGTTGTTAAAAAAAGTGCATTCTTTTTATTATTAAAAAAAAGTGCATTTTTTTTATTAAAAATACTTATTTTTATTAAAAAAAATTGCATGTTTTATTTTATTTTTATAAAAAAAGCTGTGTTTTTTATTTTATTTTATTAAAAAAACTACAATTTTTTTTATTAAAAAATGCATTTTTTATTAAAAAATGCATTTTTATTTTATATTTATAAAAAAGCGCATTTTTAATTTTATTTTTATAAAAAAACTTTGTTTTTTATTTTATTTTTAAAAAAATTTAAAAAACTACATTTTTTAAAAAAAAAACTACGCTTTTTTAATAAAATAATTATTTCTTAAATTTAATTAAATTAAATTTTGTATAATTTTAAAATAAAATTATTTGATAAAATTAAAATAAAAATTATTTGATAAAAATTATTTGCATGTAAAAGTACAAATTTATTTATCCTAGTTAGAAAAGAACAAAATTTATCACCAAATTGACTCAATTATAAATTTAATGTCTGAATTTGAAAAAAAAATTAATTTTATAATTTTTATAATTTATATTATACTTTAAAACATTTTTGTCATAAAAATTTTACTAGAAATCCACATAATCACTGTCACATCACACAAAAGGCGCCACATCAGCTTGTAACGGATAACTCAGTCGCTGATGTGTACTTTCCGTTAACAGTCAAACGAATTTAACGGTTTTTTTTAACTTTTTGATAGAAAAATCGAGTTCAGTGAGTTGACTGTAAGAAAAAAAATTTAGTGACCCATTTGTAAGTTGACCTATAGTACAGTGACCTAGAAAGCATTTAACCCTAATAATAATATATATCAACATGTGATTAAATACAATGATTATCCAAGTGGGGACACTTGAATAACCATATTTAGAAATTAACGAACATATATATATATATCTTAATTACCATATAGTACCATGTTGGTAATCAATGATCGGATATAACATATATAACAATAGGGTTAATAATCTAGTACAATAATAATATAATTATGAAACTTTCTTACTCATGTCCATTGCATAAAGAAAATGCAAAGGTAAGACTTGTCTGGTCTGCTGCTTACAATACGCAACTTAGTTCTTATCTTTTGTATAACAACTTATCAGTAATAAGATCATTTTACTGATTAGAATAACATATCGTAACACATAATACTGCTTATTGTAGTCACCGCATAACCTAATCACATTGTTACACATGTTCAACAGTCATCGGATCACAAACAAACATTAATATACTGAAATTATCTAAGTCTAGATCAATTTTAAAACACGCTTGTAAAATGTCTTAAGCTGGCTTTACGCAGTAATTATCGAGTCTAAGACTCTATCCAATAGTTCAATAACTGTAATTATCAGTCATATCATTTTTAAATGACTTATAATAATTTTTAAACATTTATTATAATTTATCATAAATTTTCAAACTTTGGAATCATTATTAAATGATTTAAATATTAAATAATTCTATTATCAATAATATTTAATTAATATTAAACTATTAATGAAAACCTTACCAAAATATCTAAGTTATTTTATAATAACTCAAAATATTTTTAAAGTATTAATCATTACCTTTAAATGATTTTAAAACATTAAAATTATTTTTAAACAATTATCATTAATATTTAAATATTAAGGTATTATTCACTAAAATATTAAAAGTCATTTATAATAACTTAAAATATTTTTAAACCACTTATATACTTTTTAAATGATTTTTAAATCAATAAAATCATTTTTAATCTATTTATTTAACATTATTAGTAAATAAATCTAATATTATTAATATTAAATAATTAATAAAATTTATCTTAAAATATTAAAAGTAATATTTTTTAACTTAGAATATCTTTAAACTCTTTATTTACATTTAAAATGATTTTTACAATATTAAAATCATTTTTAAAATAATTTATTTAATATAATTATTAAATAAATCTAATATCATTAATATTAAATAATTAATGAAATTTACATTAAAATATTAAAAGTTATATTTTATAACTTAAAATATTATTAAATACCTTATTATCATTTAAAATAATTTTTAATATTAGAAAATCATTTTTTTGTTAATTTATTTAATGTATTTATTAAATAAATTAAATATTAATAATATTCAAGTAATTACTAATATTTATGAAAAATATGTCAAATTATTAAAAGTTAATTTTTATAACTTAAAATAATTTTTAAAACTGATTTTATAATTTTTAGAATTTATTTACTATTTTTAAATAATTTTTAGAATTTAATATAATTAAAATTAATAAACCTGTCGCTATAGCCTTTAACGACAAAATCTGTCGTCTTAGGTGTTCTTGAGGTTCAAGAACACTGACAGGCTGTGATGAAGGTGTCATGTTTGACCACCTCTTATTCTCTGTATAAACATGATCTGAGCTAACTAAGACACTGACATTATAGTATTGTTGTAACACTACAAGATCGAACTATCATCTAAGTCATAACACATTACAACAAGGAGATCTAGCCCATCAAACTCAGCTTCCTGGGTTTTCTGGGTTACCCAGAAACCTAGTCAGCTTCGAGTAGGCAGTTTGAGGCTTAATTTTCTTCTAGTTCTGTTAATTGTTAAAGTGTTCTAATGGGTCTAGGTTGTAGTCCTCATGTCAGAGTACACATGTCATTCATCAGGTTAGTCAAATCAGATTCATAAAATATCACACGGTCAAACCTTGTCAGAGACAACGTTCATCAGTTTTCTGGGTTACCAAGAAAACTGAGTTCGTGCTCGTCAAGGCTGGTTTGACCAACCACCACTCCCAGTCAAGTGATGATTTGAGTGATATAAAGGCATGGTTATAGAGTCAATGCTATAGGCTACAAACTGGATACAACAACTGTAACGCCCCCAAAATAGGTCCATTCCATCCAACCCATTCTGAGTCGCCAAATACATGGTACAGAAATAACTACAACTTTATTATTACAACATATAAACTGTGAGTTTAAATACAGATATTGCCATCTAGACAATATCCACACGCAAATAAATCCCCATCATAATTATTGATACATTATTTTACAAAAATGGTGAGGACTACTAAACAACTCTCTCTAGAACCTTCATTCCATACCCCGACTAGTACTTCGTTACATTCTCGCCTTTCCGAGAAGAAAAATGGAACAAAAAAGGAAAAGGGTGAGCTCAACCAAATTTCAAGAAAGAATATTATGACTAAGATAATATACAACAAATTATCGTTAGTCTTCAACAGGAAAAATCTAATAGAATACAATAGACAACAAATTTTAAATCAATATTCGCAATGAAATAATAATTCATTAGAAGAGTTAAGTAGAGAATGCAAACTACTATCTTCTATATATGAATTTAAAAGTTCATCGTCGATATTTTATCCCCGTAACATCAATCAATATATATCCGAATCAAATATTCATCTTTGCACTACTACAGCCAAAGATATTCATCGATTGGTCATGTTCATCTAAACACTGCTCATCTTTGCACTCACGGCCAAAGATATTAATCGATCATTATGTTCATCTCAACACTGCTCATCTACGCACTACGGCCAAAGATATTCATCAAGAAATCATTCATTTTGCACTGTGCCAAAGATATTCCATAATATCATCATTTAAGATCAAGATGATGAAAATATTTTTAAAGAAACGAATCCAAAGGAAACAAAATGACAAGGATTAAGGATTAAGGATTCGTACTTTGTTTTATCCACGCCCAAAAATACCTCAAAAATAATTATTGTGGTGTAAAATTCAAGAATGATCAAAACATGGATACAATCAAAGCTAGTATCCGAATAGATATTTTAGAACGAAAAAGAAAATTTTCATTTTTAATGAATAATAGTGCCGATATACGTGAATAGTAACTCACACCAAAAGATAGAAATTCCAAAAAACATCTTCACGCTTCGTGAATAAGAATTTCGTGAATAGTAACTCGTGAATAGTAACTCGTGAATAGTAACTCATGAATAGTAACCCCACATGAAAAAGTTCCAAATTTGATAAAAAGTTCCAACCAATATTTCAAAGATAATGATATTGAAGAAATAATATCATTTTGAATAAAATAACATCCCTTACCTCGAAAGACAAGATTTTAGTTGAAACACCGGATATAGACTATGACTTGAACTCGCATCCGTATAGCAATACTCAAAGTATACTCAAAATACTCACAAGAATACGCCGATAATATAGAGAGAGAAAACTTCGATTTCGGTGTGATTTTCAATTCTAACCTAAGCACCCTATTTATAGGAAATTGATTAGAACACCAAAGCGTAAAATTGAATATAATAATATTATTTATAAACAAAATTCCTTAGCCCACCTTTGAAATCTGATTTCACCATAGCACATGTTAAATGAGGTTCACAAACTCACCAAAAACGTTTTTCTCAAAATAATTAATTAAAACTCCAAAA